>CM074179.1:77777223-78314723 GCA_037179385.1 Holothuria scabra
CTAAAAAATTTTCGCGCGCTGCGCTTGCCTTTAACGCCTCACCTGGTACTTAATAACAATACGGGTGAGCATACATTCGGACCCCCAACGCCAGCTCGCTGCGTCAGCAAGAATGACACCAGTGGCGGGAAGGTTTGTCGTCCGAAGGAAAAATGATTCAATGTCGATGAATGGCCTTAATACGTATTGAGCCTATCGCCTTCTAGTATAAAACAATTTAAAATCCAGCGATCTTCAGTCGCACCAACAATCTTCTTGTCTTTTCTCATGAGCAGGGATTATACTCCAATTGAAAACCCAAAATTGTCAATTTTCCTCACAAAAAAGACCCAGATTTTTTAAAAAGTTCCAAATATTTATAAATGTTTTCCAAGATATTTTCAACGTGTTAAAATTGAAATTTTCCGGCGCGCTTTGCGCGTCTGGAAATTGTTCCTGCCCCTTACGGCATCCTTTTGGCGGCGTAAAATCTCCTTTAATCAAGGTTCTAAATTGCTGGCGCCTCCCCGCTGGGAGAGGTTTCCTTCATGTTAGGCTAAATCTGGTGCCGCGGGCTTCAAACGTATCATGCATATGTATCTCAGGAACTAGCTTGGTCAAAGTTGGTGGGTTAACCCTTCGTTTGTTTTGGGTGCAGCACGGACCCATGCGGAAAGCTCCGGCTGTCGCACATCTTTACTGTTTCACGCGGAGCTCGAAGCTGCGAGTAGCTGCGAAATTCGGCCACAACTTAGCGAGAGGGACAATGGTGGATTCGTCACGGGGTCAATGGCCTACGGAAGCCGATACGGGGCGGGCTACGTCCGCTTTTCCGCCCACTCCCGAGGCGGGCAAATGTGCCCCGATCAGAGCACAACGGTAAAGGGTTAAATGTTCCACTCGTACTTAAAGTCAGACCCTTCTACTGAAGAGAATTACATATGGGCATGAAACTGTTCGGAATTTATTAAATTACGTCGACCAGTTTTCATAAGACTCTGAGAATGTCATAATGCCATAATTACGAAGCCTTTCCATAGATCATATGGATGGTTCTGCTATCAGTGTTTTGACTCTGTAAGAACAAGTTAAATGACTCAAAGCAAGAAATAAGAAATTATTACGCATGCCCACTAGCATTTATCAAGGGGTGGAAATTTATATGAATGTATGCTGGCTGGGAAAAAGAGATATCTTTCTTTCCTACCGCCTAGATTTGATTACTTTGAAGTTTTTCCTCACTTTTCTCTCTAGCTTCCGAAGCAGGCCTTCCCTTCATCTCCACCAAAAATTGTGTGGGCGTAGTATGTTCGCGAAAAATATATATAAGTGTACTAACGCCGATGAGGAGGCTCAAAAAAGATGAAGAAGGACCAACATTTCGCATCTGAGCCTCCTTCTGAGAGCATTTTTTTTTTTTCAAAAAACACCCTCAACTTAAACACCTTCCTCAGGACGTCGGGGCATCTGCACTGCCCATCGTAAAGATCCTGGATACACCACTTATACCCCCAGAAAGCTGTCGAGAATGGGGACGATGAATTGACTTTGTCCCCTGCAAAAACCTGGCTACGCCCCTGTAAAATGTATGGACCTGCGGGCCCATTAATTTCCCAGGGTTTTCATAGTAGCACAATGAAGCTCAAGACAGTTTTGGGTGGGGCTATCAATATGTTATTTGGAGAAATTGGAATTGTCTTAAATGAGAATTAGGAACGTTTTTTGACGTACTTACAAAGAGCCAAATATATTTAGTGAAAATGCAAAAATTAAGGAAGAGCTTTGGGCGTCCAAACCGTTTCGTTCAGGAAATTATTCCCCAAAACTGTCAATTTTGCCACCCTTTTACTACATGACAAATTATTTTCTTGCAAAATATCGGTATCCTTTGCGTCGTTTAAGACTTACAACCCATAACGTCGAGACACTTATCTACCTTCAGCTAGCATTAACTTTTTGCAGTTAACCCTTCTAGTCAAAGCTAGGGAAGCGCTTAAGTGTTTCCTGTGCATCATCACTTTGGGTTTTATTTAGCAACCTCATTAAGAACAAGATGAACATGCTTAAAGTGGTGACTGTAATATTTGATTTTTTGAATTCCTGATTAATGATACATTTATTTCAAATTAACCTTTTCTCTTTATCATGAAAAAAATCGTTAAAAAGTAAAATAACGAAAACCATCTGTATCTGTGAAACTGTCTCTGTCATTTCAATGCCCTGCTCAAAAGCCGCATATTGTATTGCAAAATGAGGAAGAAATTATTCTAACGCCATAGCCACATCAACACCGCTAGGCTCTCTATGGTCGACTTGAGATATCATGTGGTTATCGCATTTAGTGGTTACTACACGGTGTTATTACTTACTACAACACGCATAACCTTTCGACGGTGCAGAGCCGCGTGTCTGGTCTAACGGTAAGGTCCGGGTTCTGTTCGAGGTCGAGTCATACCAAAGACTCTAAAAATAGAACCTACTGCCGTTGTGCGTGATGCTTCGCATAAGCAATGGAGTAGGGAGAAAATAAGTCACTTAGCCACAACCTAATGAACCAAACTGGGCCGTAAAACTCCATCCTGACTAACGCCTCCCCACAGCACATGTCCTGATTACAGGCCTGTCGCTCGTCCAAAAATCCCCCAATATCTAATACGATCGACTCAGTTCAGTGAAACCAACAGACCTTCACTGATGAACAGTGAAGTCCTAATTACTGAATTATGTTAGAGCCAGTGGCGTAGCTCGGAGGGAGGGGCGGAGGGGAAACTGCTCCCCCACCCCGCTCTGAAAAATAAATATTAAGAAATTTGTCATTTTTGACATTAGTCAGCTACTTTGTGTTTTTACCAACTCCTCTTTCATTGAAACCCCAAATTTTTTTTCCAATACAAGCTTCATATTTGTAAATATTTGTTTAAAAAATCGCAAAGTTTTCGTGAAGTTTCAGGCAAATCAATTTGTATTTTTTACTGTAGTATTGTCGTCAGTGTAACCTCAGAATTACTAAAAGGAAATGCAGGGTTCTTCAGTCATACCCCAACTTCTTAAATTCCTTTACAGGAAACCTTGCTTCCAAACTTTTCAGTAATGCAAGCTCCATATTTTCAAAGATTCCTTCAGAAAGATTCAGAGAATTCGTGTGCCTCAAATTACGTCCCTAATACAGCGGTATTTACACAAAATCTCTTGCCCCCTCCCCTCCCCCTTCAGTTGGCAATTTTACCTACGCCACTTTTCAGACCGACTTCTCGTGCAAGTTGAGTCATACCAGACTATTAAATATTGAAGCCTCCTACGGTTACGCGTGCTGCACCACTTGAACAATGTAGTAAGGTAAAACAATCAAATTACACACAACTAGAAAAGGGACAGTGATCACCTTTAGATGAATCAAAGAAAGTTATAAATTAAGGAACAAACCCCTATCTGTCTAACTCACTGACGTATTGACCGACTGATCAACCGATCAACTTTTATCTAACTAAACTCCATTTAAGACAGTTGTGTTAGATATCACCTGACTAATGAGGACAGCGTTTGTGATGCACATGTTAAAAATGTAATAGCACAACTGAAGTGAAAATAAATTTATATTTTTCCACTTAGAAAATACGTTCATCAATTAAGCTCTTTGACTTTACTGGCCTGAATAGTCTACTACCTGCAAAGGCGTCACGATTAAGGGGACTGTTTACCATATAAAAACAGAAAAAATACAATTAGTTATGTATGTTAGGGGTTCCCTATGTTCAATAATTATGAAGATGTTTTAACTTACATTGTTATTACCATATCCATGACCGCGCTAGGATGGTGGCCATTTGGGTGATGTTTCGTTTTATGATTGGCGAGTTCTGTTTAGACTTTTTTAGGGACTGTGGCTGTGGCTCTTCAGGAGCGGTTTTAGTTTCGTTGGTTCCATTTATTGTTATTCAGTCTTTTGGGTTTTCATCCATATGTAATCTTTTAGCCACCTGGCCAATTCCGTTTTTCTTTTATAAAAAATACTCCTTGGATAATGCCGGATGGAGGCCTCATGATGCTGCAAGGGGACGCCGCATTTTAACACAAAAGTAGAAAACGCATTTAACTAAAAATTTGTACATTGAGGGTTCACGAAGAGGAGCAAATGAACGGAAAGGTCGAATCAATTCAAACTAGCGATGCACAGCCTTTTGCGAAGATCTGGGAGATGCTTCGAAAAAATAAAAGAAACAAAACCAAAATCCGGAAGGTTCGCGCAAAATTAGCGCAGACAGGTAGAAGTGACCACAATCTTTGTCTGTCTATTGTGACTTGATAAAATGTATAGCTGTATATAATTTTGGAGAGAATTGTATTCAGAACATGAAATTAATTATACCCAGGGTACAACCTGAATGTTGTAAATCGGACCTTCAAGTGATGTCCAACAGAAAAACATAGAGTAGAAGCTCTGGACTGAGCAAAGGTTTCAACTCTTGACCGTAAAAATCAATCTCAGACCACTGAGCTTATTCACGGTCACATTTTTATTTGAATATGAGATTTACCGTTAACTATTTTTTATGACTTTTTAGGATTTGACTTAAAGAAAACCCTGGTTAAAGTAGTAAGTTTGCATTTAAGCCCCAATTGGCTTGCTTAAACACTTTTCAAGAGGGGACATGAATTTTCCTTAAAGGCCTCACCCAGGACGGCAATCCATTTCGTGCCCAGTAAAAGCGAGTTCTGAAAAAAAGTTATTTATAAACACCTATCTGTCTACATTTCACACCAGAAAAAAAGGATACAAAAATTGAAGATGTTAAATGTTGCACCAGATTTCATACTGAATGAGGCTACTTAATAAATAGTCAGAAATTTCTCAATGAGTGGCGGTATCCCCCTCCAACAAACCCCTTCCTCGGACCGTCGATATGTACTACCGTAGACATATGGCAAAGATGTACCTCTCCATTTCTGTCAGTAGCATCCTGCAGACTTCTGCCCTTCGGCATAGATGTCTGCTCAGTTTACAGATACGACTTCGGTTTTTTTCTTTTTTTCTTTTTTTTTTGTGAAATTTTTCGGGGATGTCCCCCCCCCCCAAAATCACCACCTTCAGTGGCGTAGCTACTAGGGGGACTTGGGGGCTGGAGCTCCCCCTCTGAATCGCCCAGTCCCCCCCCCCCCCCTCCACTGGCGACCTGGGCAAAAAAAAAATTATATTCATGCTGGCCGATGATAATATTCAATCCAGACTACCAGGCCACTATGACTCTATGACATAGATACACTTGCGATAGATCCACGCAGTTGCAGGGTAATTGTGCAATTGTGTCACACTGTGAATTTCAGAGTAAATTCAGGTAGACTGTTACAAGCTTCATTATCTTCGGAATCTCTTGAGTTTTTAGTCGTCGGGTTTCTGGCTGGATAATTTTCTAGCAGATTTAGAGTGGATGAAATTGCATACCTTGATGTCAAGTTAAAGTGTGCTCTAGCATTTTTCCTGTTTCTATCTCTGTATGGTTTTTTTTTTTCAATTCTGGGGATGCACAAAATTCCGGTGTTCCAAAATCATACTTGGTGTGGTGGGTAGAATATTTGAATCAAATATTGTCGGAAGGAATTTGCACTTTGCACGGCTATTGCTACCATACATTTGGCCAGTGCAACAAACCAAACCCATGTTGGGTCAATGCAGTCTCAAAGGGTCGCAACCTTGCCACTATTACCTCCACAGGACCTCACTTAGCTCTTGGGAGTAGTGGGACATACTCTCCAGTGGCGTACGATTACCACAAAATCTACAATCGGGCAGGAATTTGGAAAAAATTCGGACAGGCCTTAAATTTGGAACAAAATTGGATGGTTTTTCAGACAGTTCCTAAATGTTGCCGAAATCTTAAAAAAGATATGCCCGAAAAAAGGAGAGAAACGTCATAAAATCGAATAGAATTTTCATGAAAAAACCAAGTCAAGATTCCAAAAATTCGCGAAACACCTTCCGGGCAGCGCAAAAAGCTATTATTCGTTACTTTTTCTTCACAGATAATCACAACTTAATGCCCGAAATTTGTCGAATATCCAAATTCTTTCGAAGCATTTGCCCGAAAATGGAAAAAGTATCATCGTAAGGGTCACATAGTTACAAAATAATTTTAAAAATTCATTCTTAAGCCTGTTTTTAAATCTTGTGTAAAACAAAACTCGAAATGGCCGATTATTTTTAAAAAGCTTCAAATCTTTGCCGAAAACAGAAAAACGCTAAAATTTTCATGGAAAACAACATATAAATCTGCGACACATTTGGGTAGAATGCAAAAAAACAAAAAAGGTTTCCATCGTCCCAACTTCATACTGTAGTCTTGCAAAAATTTCCCGAAATGTTCAAATATTCGGGCAAAGGTTAAAACAATGCTGGGGCGTTTTCAATCGCTAAATTAATTCAAGGGACAGACAGGGCGTGTTCAGGTGCCCAAAAGTTTGCTTTCTATCCTGCTCTAGAGCCAAATACGAGCAATGGTTATCGGGTTAATTGCTTTTCGATACGTTAATGATGCAATGTGAGAATGTCTACCCATAACCCTGCTTGAAATTCGTTTAAACACACCTTGAAATGTTACATTTTTCAAAAGTAAAATCATATGTAGTCAGAAGTTAGGGCAGTCACACAATTTTCAATATATGTTGAAAAATTCATTCGCATGTTTTCAATTCCGTTTGTAGTTTTCCCCGAAAAATATGCGGGACCATTTCATCGATTGGTAGTGATACATTTTATCTGGTAATTTTCAAATCAAATACCCACTGTTTAGATCCCCCTATAAGCCTAGGAAATGTCATTTTTGACTGTCTCAGGGGTCCGATTTTTCAAAATTTTTCTGTTGGCTCCGAGCCAACAAGTGGTGGCGCTCCGCGTATAGTCTTCCTAGCAAAATGTTAGTTTCAAGTGAAAGTTTTTTGCAAACGTAACCTCGAAATAACGCCTGCTTAGATCCCCTATAGGCATAGAAAATGACATTTTTGACTGTCTGAAGGGTCAGAGTTTTCAAAATTTCCTGTACGTTTCACCCCAACTTATGGTGGTGCTCCACTTAGACCGCTTCATAACAGAATGTAAGTTTCAAGTGAGTATTTTTTGCAAAAAGAAACGCAAAATAGCGACTGTTTAGATCCCCCATAAGCCCGAGAAATGCCATTTTCAACTGTCTGGGGGTTGGATATTTAACAATTTTCTGTACGCTTCGCGCCAGCAAATGGTGGCGCTCCGCTTTGTCTTTCTGACTGAATTTTAGTTTGAAGTGAACGTTTATTTGCAATTGAAACTTAAAATAGCGACTGCTTGGATCCCCTTTATAAGCCTGGGAAATGCCATTTTCGAATGTCTGAGAGGTACGAATTTTCAAATTTTCGGACGCTCTGCGCCAACCAGAGGTGGCGTTCCGCTTTATCTTCTGCCCCAAAACTGAAATGCCCCCCCCCCCCCACGCCTATGGAAATACCTTACTCAGGATTCTGGATTTGCAATTCTAGGATACATAGTCCAGTGGAGTAATGAACTGAGCTAATCAGTATCTCAAAAGTGTGTTTTAATCTGAGAAAAATTACAAATTTTTCTCACCAGAGTTAAAGACAATTACACCTGGTAAATGCCATTTCCAGCCATCTGGGAGGTGTAAAAATCCATAATTTTCTTTGTACGCTCCGCACCAACCGATCCATACCCCCACACGAAAAAAAATCCTAGCTACGCCACTGACCACCTTCACCCTACAGATGAGCTGTTTGAATCCATTGCCAAACCGTCCTTGTAAACACGGAATACTAGTACAAGCGTGATTTTCTTTGATGTATGGCGCATGACGTCAGCTTCAAGCACGACAAGGGTTAAGTTAGTTCTCTCCAAAAGTAAGACCCTGTAAAAGCACATATTACAACATTAGATTACAGTAAGAAAAGAAACGAATACAGGCTGTGAACCCAGTAGCCTAAAACCTGGCCTGTTTTCAAAGACAAAGTTCCAATAAGGAGTTGCTAGCAACTCCCTGGTTCAGGAACCCCTTGATATTCATTTTTATTCCTGAGTGTTCTCTCTCAGCCTAACTGTTCCTCAGGTATCATTTGACTTTAACACAGAGTTGCTAGCAACTCCGTGATTGAAAAGAGCCTTACATAATGAATTGATCTTCTTTCTTAGACTCGTCGTTGACTTACGTGTTCCCAATGTGAGGCGTACCGCTGCATTAAGTCTTGCCAAACTTACATAAAAAACATAGTAGCGATAACCTATCAGTGGCGTACGCAGCATTTCTCTGAAGGGGAAGGGGGAGGATGCAGAATGTTGAGTGATCGCTATCCAGGGGAGGGGAGAGGGTGTCCCCCCCTTTTTGGGGGCCTTTTCAAGGAGCCTTGATGCAAAATGGTGCAAGATTTTCGACTTTGAAATGAACAGTGTTAAAACTTGAATTGTGGTGTTTCACTAAGCATAAAACTGAAAATTTTGTGACTCTACATGCAATCTAATGCCATTTACGCTACCTTTCGAAGGGGAATTTTTTTATTTTTGCAAACTTTTTGGAGCCATCATAAAAGAAAATCGATAGGTGAACGGGAGCAATTAAGTTTTCTGTTTTTCCTTGGCCACAAAACGTCATTTTGTGTAAAGACTATCTAAGCGGAGCCCCACCATTGGTTGGCGCGGAGCGGCGGAAGAAAATTTCGAAAAATCAGGTCCCTCAGGTGACCGGAAATTGCAATTTTCTAGACTTAAACAGAAGAATCTAACGAGTCGTTATCATCTTTAGTCCTTTGCAATAAAATGCTAACTTCAAAATAAGTTTCGAAAAAAAAAAAAACTGCAGAGTAATCAGAGAGTTAAGAAATACTGTGACCAGAAAAAATGTAATTTGTCCAAAGACTACCAACACTCCGCGCCACCATTGGTTGTCGGGGAGCATAGAGAAATTTCGAAAAATCACACCTCTCAGATGGCCGAAAATACCATTTTCTAGACTTATATGAAGAATATAATAAGTCGCTATATTCGTTTGTCGTTTGAAATAAAATGATCCCTTCAAAATAAGTTGGCAAACTGCAAAGTGTTCAGAATCTTATTAAAACATACTTTGACCCACAAAATGTAACTTTGCCTGAAAGAATTTATTAGCGGAGCGCCACCATTAGTTGGCGCGGAGCGCTAAAGACATTTTGTTTTAAAAATTGCGACCCCTAAGATTGCCGAAAATTGCGTTTTCACGCCTGAAAAAGAGAATCTTAGCAATCTTTATGTTTAGCTTTTGTTTGCAATAACAAAAAAGTCAGCCACATGCTAAGTGATCAGAATATTTCCGTATAAAATGTTATACCACTATGGTCTTGTATCTTTTTGGGAAACTATACAACGGAATTGAAAATATGCTAATGCTTCTCTATTGCGACTTTTTGCTAAATTCAAGCTCCGCTGAATCGATGAGATTTTGTGTGACTGCTCGAACTCCCAACTGTTAATGATTTTACCCTAACATCTCTTGCATGATAAATGACAAACCTTTGCTCACCCCACCTGAACCCTTCGCTTCCATTTTTCCGTCAACATCGGCCGTCTGCCGGGGAGGAGTCTAAGGGATGGACCCCTCCTTTTAAGAACTCGTAGATTTCCTCAGAGGCAATCGATGCCACCAGGGCTTTGCGGAGTCTATTTGCCTATTTTTAGGAATTAAAAATAAATAATAATATAACTGAGAGGGCCTTGCAGAGACAATCCTCCCCTTTGAAAATTTTTGAAAACTGGAGTGTTCTTATATGTAATCTGGTGCTGCATATGCTACCCTTAGAAGTAAAATCTGTGTTAGTAAAGTAGGTCTACGGATTTTTAGGATCTAAAAAATGGTATCCGTGAGAGAGGGGCATGCCCCAATGGCCCGCCCTTCGTACGCCAATGTAACCTATGTCCGAGAACTATTGGCTCCGTCATCTTCTACATAAAAATCTCTTGACCTTGAGTAAAAGTTTGCGAGAACGCTTGAACTGAATCATGTTTTGTTAGGCTATTTATAAATGTCGCCCTCCTTTCGGTTTTTTTGTTTTCGCTTCATTGTGTGAGAAACACAAAATTCCATCAATTGACATTCATTATACTAAAACAGACGGCAACTGTAGCCTGCAAGAGCTTATTCAGTGAGACATATTTATCTGCTCTGTTAGAATACGGTTATCCCATCCTCCCATCCAGGTTGTGGCTTCTGTTCTATTCAGCCAGTCTAGAGCAGGACCACTCAGTATATTGCCCTTTGGAGGGCGTACTTGTCCATTTGGGACATTAAGCTCCTTAAGGGAGCAGAACTCCTCCGGGAGTAATCGTTTGGTTTTCGCCCCTTGGCTCTTCGCCAGAGAGTCGTGGGGACTTTTAGAAAAAAGAATGGAGTATAGATCTATCACTGACTGAACCATGGATGACTATCCTTGTTTTTCTTCCCATTTGATCGGTAGGCCTAAGTATAATTAGGCCTGTGTTAATGTTATAAGGTAGACTCGGAGTTAAGGACAAGACTCATAATTTTCTCTCAAAAATTCCGAGGAGGTAACGTTTATGCTTAACGTTAGGCTAATTCATTTTGCTTCACTTTGCTAATCCACAGGCTTTCAAAAGAAAATAAAATGAAAGAAAAAACAAACAAACAAACAAAAAAGCAAACACAAAATGAAAACAGAACAAACTGGTGAAGGAGACCTTATTATATATTTCGCTTTTTATAGTGAAGACTGACCAGTTATTCACCAATTTCAAACAGGATCTCTCGTCGTACTTTTACCAATCGTTTTCAAGAAAGATTTGAAATCTAGAAATGTCGTCTTGGCGTAGGGTCATAAGGTTTTGCATACCCCCACCCCTCCCCCACCAAAAAAAGATGCTGGACCAGTTAGCTGTAAGGCAGAATTATGACAATGCTTTGTTGATATTAATCTCCGCTTTATGAATTAAGAATTTAGGCAAAAAACTTGCTATGTCTACATTAGACTTATATGTCAACAATTTTGTAAAAAGTACCTAGGCCTTCTAGCCTAAGGCCAGGTTGTTTTGGGCATGACACAGTGTTGTATATCGGGATGACATAACGGATTTACTTTAAAACTACAGGATGGGATTGAAAGGCTTTTAATATTTTTTGTAGATTTATTAAAACCTAGGCCTAGGCCTTAATTCCGTACATCTTCTCGCTCAATTTGATCGTTCAATGAGTAACCCATTCTTCGAGAAGCTTTTTCGGCATATGCTTAGGCGTAGTTTTATTTTGTTTGTCTACCAGCCCACTAATTTCCCGTCCTGCCGAGACCACCGGTCTGTCGCACCAAAAGCTGCTGCTGCGTCAAATAGTTTTTTGACATTAACACATAAAGGAGTTGCATTAAAAGAAACGTTTGAAGACATTAAAACGCAATGTTAGCAACTTTTAATTTAAGAACGTTTGTGTAATTTTGTCTTAATTAATACCCGAAACTTGCTATTACTCTTTTTGGCCGAAATATTAATAAACTATAACATTTTTAAGACTAGGAATAAGTTGTCTGCTATAAAATCCCCAGGATTCCAAGCAACTGATTTGATCGTTTTAATATCTCGAGCTTTCAATGAACTTCAATGAAAATTTAAAGGCGAACAACATCGTACGCCCTTTTTGTAAATTTAAGAAAATTCTTTTTATGCAATTCTAAGGTAAGTATTTTTATTAAATTTTTATCACATTTGTATAACTTGTGATTAAATGTTAAATGATTGAAAGAAAAATTCTTATTACAAGACCAAGGTTGTAAAATGCCTGCGCAAACAAGCCAAATTTTAGTCACAGTTAAACTTACATCTACGTTACGAAAAATAAAACAATTACATTTTGCAAAAGTAATTAAATGGTATGACTAAAATTCTCCTCCAAGTTATCATACCAATAATTCAATCCAAATCAATCAATACATCCTCTTATTGAGCTAATTTTCCAGCAATTTAGACAAAGTCCCTACTTGAAGGCAAATATCAAACAAAATTCTCTAATACGAAAGTACTTTAGTAAAGGTACTTTAATTTTTTAAATTGAACATTTCTCCTTTAGTTTTGAATAAGTAAGTTTCTAAACATAACACAATATGTACCTTGCTTTCAATTTATAAAATGTATTTTATTAAAATTATATTGCTGTTTCCAATTATGTGCAGTACACCTACATACAGGCTAGTGTTTATTTTTTATTTTTCGAATTTACACACAGCTTAAGTTGAGAGTTATAAATTATCTCTAACTAAACTTTCGGTGTAAAGTGTAGCTTTCGGACATCTCCCTAGCTTACCACGATTAGCTGTCCTTTTTTAAAGACGAACAAATTTCTATACGAACCTTTTGTAAATTTAATTAAACTGAAAAATTGGATAATTCTTTCTGTGTTTTTTAGTTGGTTTTGAAAGGAAAATATTGTTATCCAGAGGCCGAGGAGCCAATTTTGAAGTGCGGGGCTATTCACCGAAGCGGCCCAATATGTCCAATAAAATAAATGCAGTTTCAGGAGGCCCAAAATGCACGTAGCAAAAAAGTGCGGGGCTAAAGCCCCCTTGCCCCGGTCTCCGCGGTGCCTGATTATCACACTTGAATGACTTGTAAAATGTTTATTACAAGACTAAGTTAACGTTTGTGAAATTCCTGTAAAAACAAGCCAAATTATTGTCACAGTTAAAATTACATCTAGGAATAATTAAACAATTAACTTTTGTAAAAGTAATTAAATGATATGACTAAAATTCACCTCCAACCACAGTTATCACACCAATGAATAAATCCAACGCATACAATGCATCCTCTTATTGAGCTCATTTTCCAGCAATTTAAAAAAGACCAAAACAGTCGCTACTTGGAGTCACTCTTCAAACGACATTTTTCTAATATGTTCGCAACTCAGTAATGTCATTTTAATTTTTAAATTGAAAAGTAATGTTATTAGTTTTGAATAAGAAAGTTTTTAAACATAACACAATGTATACGCCCTTTCAAACTATAAATTCATTTGTTTTAAAATTAATTTTTATTTACCAATCATATGCAGTGCACTTACAAAGTGTATATTTTCTATTTTTCAATACATTCATACACACAACTTTAGATGAGATTTAATTTCAAACCCTTACTTAAAGTTTACCGAAATCTCACATAAGTTTTCTTTATCTTACTACAGTAACATTATGTATTCCATCTCGATTTAATCTTCTTTGTAACGTAAGTTTTAGTTACACATTTATTTATTCATGCATTCCTAATTTTCAACACTATACTGTATATTTATTTCCCATTCTAATTTCTAAGATAGTTGTATAACATCTGTATAAATGTATAAATATTTCCTTTTTTTATTCTCAAAAGTCACTAAATATATCCTAATACAATTAGAAAACACCAAGATATATATTTTTATAATTTATTCCTTTAACACGAATCCTTTCCTTTCCTCACAGATTCCCATCAAGTATGTGCGTCTATCCAACTGTCTTCAATCAGTGGACCTCTCTACAGCATCTATCAGGACCACCTCGGGCCTGGCCCTCACTTCAAGGATTCCGGTCAAGGTGCTTATGGTCAGTCTCTACAACAGAGAAATGACCAAAGATGAAGCCATTGATATTTTAAAGTTTGCTTCAATATGTCCGTCATTACGTCGTCTAGCGTAAGTAACTGATGAAGAATTTATCAATGTAACACTGATAAGTATTAGTTATGTAAATATTAGCTTATACTTGATTAGTAACAATTAAAACTGAAATATTAACAAAGAATGAAAATATGCAAATTTAATGTATTAATTTTTGAGTATTATCGTCATATTGATATATAGGTCACTCTGTTACATGTTTTAGAGAAGTGTTATAGGAAATGTAAGATTTATTTCATATCTGTAAGGAACATTTTTAAGGAGTTACTGTTTAAGAGAGTAATTATCGTAGTACTGTATATTATCGAGGCTCTATGTCAGCCTAATGTTTAGATACTGTTTGGTTTGTTTGAGAAATAGAATTACAATTTATGTTCACTTCTTATGTCTTATCATTATGAATTAATTATATTTTTTTGGTTAAATATATTCGTTACAGGAGATTTAGGAAAATTAAAGAAGTTGTGAATTATTAAACATAGGATGGAAAGGAATGGATATAATGAACAGTGCATGCTGAGTTCATATTAAAATAGGATATTTTAGTTTATTTCAGCACAAAAATAAATAACTAGTTAAAAAGAAATAGGGAAATACGCCGTTGACATTTTTACGTTGAGCTATGCATTTTACAGACAAGTAAAAACTTTGAAAGTTAATAATGAAACTGTTTATGATTAAATGACTTTAATTTTAAGAGTTAATAAACTGAAATGTGACCAATGTCATGGCAGTTAATACCAAAAACGGTAAATAATTCCTATTTATTTTATTCCCTTTGTTTCAGCAACTAATTTTTCTTTTTTGAGTTTTGATAACCTGAATCATTCAATAGTTTCAAAACCCTCTCTGTAAGGAACTTGATGTAAGTCAAAATGTGTAGGTCATATTATCTGTGGCGTAATTTTACTACAATTCCAGGATTTTGATCAAAGGGAAATATTACATAACTGTTTATTTATTCACTTTGGAGTTGGACTAAACTGAATAAAGTTTAGGCCTATATCATAAGCTAATAAATACAACGATGGAATATGTTTGCTCCCGTCGCGCTGTTTTTTTTTTTTTTTTTCTTCTAAAAATCCCCCCCCCCCCCCACCGGCCAGATATAATCCTCTAGTAATGTTTACTTCTAGAAATTTTAATTCTTCATTTCTTGTCTGCCTTAGCCCTACAGTACAGTATAAATCTGTTCATTTTGTTATTAAGCAAAGATCACAGTTTATAACACAGTTTTGTCAGTAGTCTGTCCATGCAGCTTTTACTTCATGTAAACACTCAATACATAATCCTTTATACATGCAACGTAAACTATTACGCCTGTTTATATTAATCAGTGCTGTGCACCTGACACCTGTAAAACTTATTAACATAACAATAAAAGCGGGACGGGTGATATTTTGAAACAATAGTCTACATACAGCTGTAATGTGTGATTGACAGGCGGACACATGGGCTGTTGCTATGGTTTCTTGAAAGTCACTTTCTGTATCATACTGTTCCTATTCAGTGTGTAGATTAATGTTATTGAATAAACATGAGTGAAATGCTGCAATAAACTGAAAGGTTGGATGCATACGAGGAGGGGAGGGACGGTAGATGTTTCCTCCTGTCATTGATGACAACAAATAATTAAAAAATAAATAACAGAATGGACGTTTTCATGTGATTGGTAGATTTCCCTATGAAATATAAGTTTCGTTTCGTTTCGTTTATTTCTTTTTCTACATCATCAAAAATGTATGGATACACAAAATTAATGAATACAGTACATACATAACACTGGAGCAGATGAAAGTAAAACTGAAAAACCCTCCCCAAAACAACAAAAGCAGGTTACCTAGAGTAGCTGTGTAGCAAACACAAATAAGCATAGAGAAAAAGATAAAAGGACAGAAAATTCAATAAACTAAAGGTTAAGGTAATGACTAAGAATACAAGACCAGAACCAACCCTTACAAAACCCCTTTTACCAACCCGGCCCCTCCTCCGGCCCCCTCCCACCCATGAAAGCCCTAGGCTTCCCACAAAGAGAATGCGCATAGTGACAAAAACATGTAATGCATGCACTTGAACAGTATGAAAAGTCAACCACGAAGTTATCCCCCGGCACGATTAGAAACAAACTATTTCCTAGAGATACTGAGTATTTCGCAGTACTTACTGTAGGAGTGATAGAAATCTTTCATTAGATCGGCAGTGTAAAAACTATCGTTTTTATTTCAACTTACAAGAAAAAGAGAAACATATTAGTTAGGAACCAAGGTTTTCTAATACCCCGTTTTCATTTTTTTCATGGTAAAAATTTTACAACACCCTGCATCTTGCCTAAATTACCTATGGCATAGAACTGTCATATTGTCAGCACAAACAAAGGTAGAAAGCGTTGTCTGAAGAATAATTTTAATTGCATTTTATTATTGTATATGCTGTTAAGCTGCTTAAAATCTGACTGTATAGCTTCTTAAAATTAGCTTCTAAATTAGCAAGAATCAACTTAAAATCAAATAAATTCCAAGATGTACAAATTACAGGGTATTAATTTGCTCAGGGGATTGAAAATAATCATGATGTTATTCATCCAACCCCCAACCCCCCTGGGAAAAAACGAAAAATAAAACAATAACTGAAGGTGCTAGTTTGGATATCTATATCTGTGTTTCACCCCGATGTAAATAAACCATTCATCATATAACTTTTCTAAGAATTACAAATGTAAAAGGTAAATGGATTATCGACAGAAATAGAAAAGAAAATTAAGCCCTTAAAACTCCTTCAAAATAACAATGTAAAATCAATATATTCCACATAAGTAAGATAAATGTATGCTTTAAAATGAAGTTTGACTTAACGCTATAATGATTACAGATCACAGGAGGTTATTGAAACATTTTGATTGATGCTGCTTTAGGTAAAACGGCTAGGTATTAAAGAACAAAATATAGGAATAATAAATTACAAGAATTTAAAGAAGAAATTGAAATTAAAGACTTCCACATTTAATGACCTGATGCAGGCTTGGGGTAATCGTAATCGATTGCAATCGATTACACATTTTGAAGTAGTTGTAAAGGCAATTGATTCCTGTTGTGAAAATCACAAAGTAATTGCAATCATAATCGATAACAATGGCAAAGTAATCGAATCGTGGTTTTTTTGTTCTGATTACATTGAAGTTGAATTGAACAAAGAAGTGAAGTTACTAAACAATTTTTTCAATGCTTGGTTCCTCTGTTGGAATGACGAAATTTAATCGTCCCTCTTTCTTGGATCTTCCAGCTTAAAATGAGTGAGAAGTGCATGGGTTCAGTAATCTCTACTTTGGGAGGACTTGGTTCTGTCCGTGCTTATCTAGAGCAATGTCCACACCTGGACTTTTTTCCAGCTGTGGCGACTGGATTGTTTTGCCTACTACATTGTTTATGTGAAAAGAAAAGGTAATCACGATTGCAATCATGATTACATTGCAATGTAATCGCAATCGTAACCAATAGCTTTCAATTTTAGCTGTAATCGTAATCATAATCGCAATCGTAAAATATGAAGTTATCGCAAACGTAATCGATTACGTTGAGATGTAATCGCGCCAAGCCTGCCCTGATGTGAACGTTTTGACGGTTACTTTTTAGCGGGCAGTAATTTACCTCAAAATCTGCAGGATCTACCCTGGTATACAGCTGGCTTGTATTATTCATAAGACTAAACTGCAGTTATAATAAGGTGAACGATCTTATCAATATCACTGTACTTTTTGACCAGGCCAGGACCCTTTGACAGCCACGGCCACCTAGATATTCATAGAGTATTCTGTAACAACATCACTGCATTCATAAATGATCTGAAGAGGTATAATTGTAGACAGTTCTCCTGGTAACAACATTCAGCGAACATTCGATCCCACCTTTTACAATTTTAGCAACTGTTTCTCGCCTTAACTATTTGCCCCCTCCAAAGTTTCACATAAGTACGAATATTTTTCATTGCTTCTCCCTACTGAGGTTACCTGGATACGTGGTAGAATTAATCTGTCTGTATTTGTAAATTATTATTCTGTATTAACAGTTTATTATTCAGTTGTTACAAAACTGCGTATTTTTTGTATTAAAGTTTAAAAGGAAACATGCATTGTGCTATTTTACAATTTTCGCGCTTAAAACAATATTTGCATCACCTCAGTTATTTTAACCAACAGTTTCACATAAAGACGAACGTTTGAGTAATCCTTAATGCTTTGTAGGTCTATCACTGGTATATCAAATGGTATTTAATTTTAGTTTGACAGCTTGTGACAAAGACTGTCGTAAAATCTTTGGTACAAAATTCACGGAGTTCAAGCCGGCTTTTCCTGGGACGAGATTAAGACGCGAATCGATGTCGATAGGGAAAGGGGGTACCTGTAATCACAGAGTATAATAATCTGTAAATTAATATAATAGCAGACGCGGATCCAGACAATTCGAAAATGGAGGCCAGAACTTCGGAAAGACGGTTGACAGTGGGAGATCGTTAAGCGCCACTCTCTGCCCAAAATATGAAATTCTGCTCAAACTGCTAAAAGACTTTGTAAGGGGTTACCAGTATCGGCTGGCGTAGAGCGAACAGAAAATGTTGAATAATTGTTACCTCTCAGACAGCCCGAAAGGGCATTTTCCGAGTTTCCGACTTGTGAGTAGAATCTTAGCAGTGCCTATTTGTAACATAAATTAATTTTGAGCTTTGTTCCCAGTAAAATTTATACTTCAATGAGAAATGAGCATTTAATCACGTATTATTAATCAGCAACACACTTTTTTCTGTTGTTACAAATTTTCGTTATCTATTTACAGATTGGAATGTAGACACACGGTACTATTAGGCTTTTGTAAGATCCCCATCAAACCGTGCGAATCAATCCGCGACGAAATAAGTATATCACGGTCAACATCGGGCAGTGTTGTCTACATTTCCGCTATCAGGATCAACGTGTATAAGTGCTTCTAGTCTTACGTTTCTCATTAAAAAGTTAACGCAAAAATATATATTTTTTCTATACTATCCCTTTATTCGAGTGGTATACATACGATTGCTATCTGGCTAAATGCGACTCGCGGGCGCTTGTGTGATCTTCGATACAATTTATATAGATTCCCTATATGTGACCATTTTAGCTCTTGTATGAGGTGCTTTAACATGACCGTTTCATTTCTTGAACCGAAGAAAATAAATGGAAATTACAATCAAAATCTGAATTGACATTGTCATCGACAACATAAGGTTGTGATCATGCAGGGACAATTTTCGTCAACGGTCAGTAGGCAAGTTATACTTGAACATTATTCGAGCGCTTGGGATATAAGGCGGTGATAAGACGCAGCCCTCATGTACCTTTCTGCCCTGTGTCGCCTACGACGGTCACAGTGACCTGATTTACTAGCTCAGTGTTCAAACGTTTGCCCATCCCTGCTCTAAATTTCTCCTTGTGGGCTGGGGTTGTATGATATATTCACGGTATTTTCCCTGAATGAAGGGAAGGACTTTGGTCGTAGCTTCACTGTTTTTGAAACCGAACTTAAACCGTGTTTAAAACCGTATTTAAATTTTACCTTTTAATATCATAGTGGACAATGTATAAAACATTTATGTTGGCGTAACGCTAAATCGTATCTAGCCAACCCTGCTTTTACGATGAGGCCAACGTTGCAAGCTTAGACAGCAGACCAGGACAGACTATATACGGTACAACATATCCTTTCACAGCTAATACATTGCATACGAATGTGTTCCAAATTACAAATGTACGGACGGACTTCAGCAAATCTATGGAATTCTTCTTTTTTTTTTTTTTTTTTTTTTGCAAATGTATGAGCAAAGGCCCGTATATTATAGACGAATTTGGTTATTATACTTCGTGGGAGTTTATTTGTATCTGCGTTGTGACAAATGGAAGCCTTAGAGTAAAAGAAAAGAAAAATCTCGAATATTTTCCTAGATTACAATAAATGCGACCATACAGGACGCAGCTCTAATTAAATATTTACAAATAATAGATGACTTGTTTGTGCATGCAGATCTGCAAATTAAATACCCTAAGAGGTTTCTCTTTTGCCCTTTTTCATCATTTTCAATTGTTTTCAATTAAACTTGACTTGAAGATTCAAAGTAGTGTTATGCAGTATGGTGCACTCTCCATGACCTTTAGCAGACGCCATCTTGTTGTTTACGAGCAACTCGCCCTTCCTTTTGTTGTAGATTCCCAGGGCCCTTCCCGTTTCCCGTCACGTGTTACCAGTGGACGTGACATATCACTTTGCCGTAGTTCCACGTGCACGCTGTAACCCATAGTTTCAAGGTGTGGCCAATTTCACTCACTTGCAGCCTCCTCATTGGTTGATATGATTTCATCATATTATTTGTTAATATTCATTTAAGGTGTGCGTCACAACTTTTATCCAATCGGGTTACAGCTTTTAGTTCTGTCATCTCGCATGGCCCTCGTGGCTCGAACGCACAAGGAAACCCCGCAGCTTGTCAGTTGTGCTGCAGACCTCTAAGACGATGCACTATCTCACCTGTAAATAGTAATTGTCACCTTTTTGCCGGCTTCTGTTTAAGATAATTTTTGAAGGAAGAAGAAATGGAATCAATAATAATCAAGAAGAATTAATCAACTTTATGAGTTCTGTGAACTTTTTTTCTTGTGCGGAGTTACACAGCTTCAACGCCTATCAGCGAGATACCCCACCTAAGCCTTCGTTATACGATTGGCCCATTATCTGACAGTAGGCCTATATGCAGAGCTATGCTATGTTTAAACATCATAGAAAATTAAGCTTTACAGATTAAATTGATATATTTTGAGGTCAACTCTTACGTGAATTGTAACAAAATGATCTCGTGCTACTGAGCCTTTTAAAGTACAGGTATGTAATGCTTAATATTATGTACGATGTTTGACTCACTAAATTCATACCAACAAGTGAAACTCTCAAGTATATTTTATTTCATTCTTTATTTTCTATGCTTCTCCATGTTTAGGTATGGTGGCTGTGTACCTCCACGTGAATTCACAGACTTATCTTTGCTATCATCTCTGAAATCCAGTGACGTCACAGGTAAATCCAAGGACGTTTGAAATTCGAGTGTTAAAAGAAAAAGAGTTATTTCAACTCAGTAAGAGGGAATAAGATATATTGGGATGAGTGGCAAGATAATATCTCCATTGCTATTTGATATTGTGTAAGAAAATTTTTTTTTTACAGAACTATACAGCGATAGAAAATGTGAGACTTTGCTTGTTCACATAATCACGCGTTGATGCTGTTCAACACGATGCTTGGGCGAAAAACCTGACTGACTGATTATCCATTCTGCCATGCCCTCCCCCAAATTTCCCAACTGTAAATGAAAATTAAGCCACTTGAGAAGTTTATATCATTTCAGTTTATATAATTCTAACAAGTGATAAAAAAAATTAGAAAACAGAAACTACCTAGAACCTGCACCCCCCCCCCTTGAGGATTGAATGTACAGAGCGTTTAACTGACCCAGACTGGGCCCAGAGAGGCCCCTGGTAGCATGTCGAAGACCCATTCTTGACTCATTCAGTTTTCAGTTTCAATTTCTGTTTATTTTTCCTTCATTCTCATTGCTCTAGTTTGAAACAAATAATCAGTGGAAACTCAAAGAAAATTTCAAAGGAAAAAGAGATATTCCTATTCCTTTGAAGTAAGAATTCAGTCTATATATTAGATCCGTCCTTACACTGTAAAAATTCATTGTAAATTTACAGAAAAATCATGTAGAATTTTACAGAAAATTTCAGTTTCACATTACGGGATATTAGCCTTTAAGGAGATGCGTCATGGCTACCACAGTTTTTAGGGAAAAGTGCGGATACCAATTATAGACCACTGGTTCATTACTCCTATTAGCTGCTTCAATGAGCAGCAGATTTGATTACCATTCTGGTATAATAGAAGCCCAACAACTTCGGGGTTCAAAATCTTACAACAAATCCTGAAATAAGTGCTGGCAAAAAGGGAATCAAATTACTTAAAGTGCACTGAAGGGCTACATCCCCTTTCAAGTTATTCTGAGATAAATCTTAAATGCTTAAATGGGCATATAATTAGTACTGAGAACAGTTCCTTACGAGATTGTTCCAAGGATATTTTTCCCGACATGTAAAAAATTTGGGGGCTGGGGCTCAGCCCTTTCCCCAAAAAGGGTGGGCTAAGTAAAGTCTACCCCCAATTTATTTGCCAATTACTCCAAGAAGAAGGCACCTCGGGAAGAATTTCTAAGTGGGTGCTAAAGATGTATGTGATATTCTCTACACCACCCCTTATTTACCTTTCATCTGAATGGAGCATTCCAAATTTTTTAATTAGATTTGTATTTATCACAGATTGTACGTCTAAGTTAAACTAGGAATGTGGTTTCGAAAATCGTAACCACTTGCTGTCCATGATTGTTAGCCTGATGTGCCAATGTAACGGGGTACGTACTGAAGTTTGGAATATCGTCCTTTTATGTTTATGGGCCGATGTGATATACCTGAACATATTTAATGCAGTACTGTGTTGGTTGCTTGTTGTAGATATCAACCGTTTGTTACTTTTTGACTCGGAATGTCGTGATGCACATGAATGATGCAGGACTGGACTATTTCTCATAGGCTAATGCTTATCAGGCTATTGAAGAATCACCACCAAGACCTTTAGGCTATTCACGCAATGCTGATGTAATGGCAGTGATCAACCGGAAGCCGCAAAGTACAGTATGCCTACAGTGCTCACAGTGGCACTGCAGGTAGGGTTACCAGACGTTCGGTTTTACCAGGACGTTTTAATTGTTCCGTCCTGGTGTCCGGGCGGTTATGTAAAATTACCGCCACCATGAGTGTCCGGATTTCATGTATTTAATGATCTGACAGGTTTTCCCTAATTTTGATTCAATCAAGTTAGAGGCAACTCTAGTAAAAGCAACAACTTATGGCACCATCTTTAGCATCTAGACACCATTGCGGACAACCAACAAAGTTTCCAAACTCCCTACCCCACCACTCCTGAGTTAGACCTCTTCACCAGGGTGGCGATACATGTCCTCCTTGCGAGAAAATTAGGCCTATGGTAACCCTAGAAGCAGACAAAAAGAAAAGTATAGACCCCTACGCTAATTCTCAGTGAGAATGACCATCATTCTGAGAATGATAAACTACACAAACAACCGTGGGTTTTGGGCGTATGTTATTCCCACTGAGTTCCTATATACATGTACAGAGGATCATGGGAAAATTGGTCGCCACCGTTAGAACAAGAAGATAGCACGGACGCCGAGAAGCTTTAACTTTTTGCGTGATTTGACGACGATCACTTCGAGTCCTGCAATATTTCAAACAAACTTTAATTTGGACGGGAATGGGAATCAATATCATATCTTTCGATTCGTTTGGTAATTTTGAGCTAAACGTACTACATTATTTCCCAAATGTAACAATTTTCTTGCAAAATCTGTCGATTTTAGACACTGACAAAGTCCAAATTCTCATACAAAACCATACGTACGTGGGTGATAATGTATTGGCACCGACTGCCAATGCTACACCCAACAAAAGCTAAGTGTAATTCAGACTTCCAATACACTTTGAGAGAACAGACTGCACTAAGTCCTTGGAGTAGATTGTCGCTACCGTACGTGTTATTGTAGCGAGGTAACTGCCTGCTATGGTTTTGTGCATAGAGGATAAGTTTTTATTATTCTCAAGATACACCTTGCATTTGGCAAGTCTAAGTCAAGTCTTACGTAACTGCTTCCAAGGGAAAAATATAACACTAAAGAAATTTAACGTCAAATGCTAAGATTAATGATTAAAACTAGGCCTAGATGCGAACATGGATGCCAAGATTGTTCTCCGAACTACAAGCACTTTCGAGATATCATACGACAGTACAGTGTGTGTGCCCTCTCTCTCTGTCACAAGTAGAAAAAGTGGATACGTACCGCAACCACAATGGACATGACATTGTGCTAGTCTTTGTTTGCCCATGTAGGGGAAGGATGGACTGCCTGGTTAATCCTACGGACAACAGGGACATAGATCTGGTATGTGGTTTGGGGTACAAAAATTTTCCAACAGACTATGTTGAACCCTATTTCGTGTCCAGGACCGGAATGATCTATAAGCAATCCACCCTATGAAAGCGAGTGCACTCGTAGGCCTACATACACACACAACCAGACACACATACACACTCACAATGACATGCACATACACTCAAAGTGACGTTTTCAAGAAGCCCCCCATATCCCAAAATGTTATTACATTTTGGTTATTCTCCTTGTTTTTGTATTTTTTTTTTTATTTTAAATTTGCCTGAATTATTGGAGGGGCAAGACCTACTGTATGTTTGCTTCCCCCAATATTTTCATTGGTGATGCAATTAGTGTAATTTGCACGGGTAACCACTCGCTATATATCCTATAACCCGGTTCCAAATCTACTACGCGAAGCTTAAATATTTTGCATGCGAAAAGGATTACCCAATTTACGCTATTCCCCACGGTAATAGAATAAAATATTTTACAATTAATTTGGTAAACATTCTCGGGGCCTGAGAATGAAGAGAGCCCTAGAAATTATGTGTAAGTTTGTTTGTGTTTTGTGCTTAATATGTACCAAATAAATAAATCAAAAAGTTTGAAAGTTGTTTGTACTTTATTTCCTGAAGTTGAAATTTTTATCAGCGTGCGGCCCGATCGCGCTTTATCGTCACGTAGTGAGTTACTTCTCACACATCAATGTACGTCCCTTTGTTCGAGCAAGTTATCCCACGGTGATTCAAAATCACTTCGTACTTCACGCAGAAACTAGCAGACACATCCCCCGCCCAGCTTGCAGAGACAGTGCCCGTTGCATTCGGCATGCTAGGTACACTGTACTGAGCCTTGCATGTACACGATCTTAATACGTATGACACCTTTATGTCACCATGTCCGGATGTCAACAGGTGCGTTCGATTTAGTGGCTCGAGCCGGCTCAACTGGCTCAGCCAGCGATCGATCTTTCGCAAAAGTGATTTTAACGTCATCAAATCGTCACAACTTGAGCCGGCCAAAACGACCTGCCCTCCGAGGTGGTCTAGTTGAGCCGGTGACGTATTTTACGTCACATTTCGACCAGTTAAAAAACTGGTTGAGCCAGTTGAGCCGGCTCGAGCCGCTAAAACGAACGCACCTAACATGAGGCCTGCTACGTCAGAACGTACATAACCCTACAGTGAAATTCAACGTGCATTGTTCATTACTGTGAGAGAGGTTCACGAGCAGAATCAGAATCAGAATGACTCGTTTTTACTGTTCCACCCGAAGGTGCTTCAGAAGGCCCGAAGGGCCGGCAAAAATGAGTCCTCAGCACACTGAATCTGACGATCAGGGGAAACACAAACATCAACCAACAGCAACAGGACCGTCCCCAGCAAGGAAGGAAAGGAGATAGAAGAAAGACCGGCACCCAACACCACCACAGGCCTCTGTGACACAACCAAACGGACCCGGTGACTGATGTTGGGCCAATCAAGATGGTTTGCCTGATTGTATCGTTGTTGCAGTGACCCTTTTTCAGGGTGCGGATGCTTCGGCAGGGACCCTTCTTCAGGGTTTGACCGTTGGTATCGTTGTTGTTGCAGTGACCCTTATTCAGGGTGTGGATGCTTCGGCAGGGACCCTTCTTCAGGGTTTGCCCGTTGTCTTCTTCGAAGGCTGGTCTTGATTTCGGTGGCTGGTCTTGGACTTGGAGCTCCTTAGGTCAAGTTTTTCCAGACTTCACGAGTCCATCCTTCAAGTGGCGTTTGTCTGCGGTGAATAGGTCGGAGTTTAAGTTGCGTCCTAATGAATTTCCGAGTGTGACGGTCCTTGTGCCGGCACTTGGTAATAAAGCTTCTGTGTAGGTCCTGAAAACGTTGTCTAATAGTGGGAAGTCTGGCGATGTCAAGTACTTCGTCTGACGGATGTTGTCTGTCTAAGTGGTGGGCTATCCGAGTTCACGAGCATGACGTCTTTGTTTACAATCGTTAATTTTGGACGTGCAAAGAGAATACCATAATACAGGGCTCTGATTGGTTGATGTTTAAGCCGGTGTTTTAAAAGGACAAGCTTCGAGCTCTTAGGATGCTTGCCTTTAGAGTAGGAAAGCGTCCAAAAATTTAATAGGGGCCTATCAAATATTGATAGAGGCCTTGGAAAGTACTTATTTTCTTATTTGAATGTTTTCTGTTACGTTTCTTTGGGATCATGGCCACTACGTGTCCGGTCGTTCCACTAAAACTTAAATACACTTAAAAAAGGGGTTAAGGTTGTTGGCTGTGTGTGGTGTTTAAGGCACAATAGATGTTCCAACAATAGCCCTTTCTCGTTTCTTTTACTTGTCATTTTGATTTAAAACAAAAGGAGATGATAAAACCTTATGGCAAATCAAATTTTTTGTACTTGGGAATGTGATCATCACCTCTCCAAAACAGCTGTAAATATTATTTTGCATGTCTGATATGGAGCATGCCTAACAAAATGTTCTAATCTTTTAAGTCAGTGCAACACCAGGTACCCGACGGGTATGGCGATTTGGTACCCGGGTCCTACTTTTTAGTAGGGCCTATACCCGTGCAAAGGCACTTGTTGCAATTCCCTACCTGCCACCGAGAATTGACAAACCTTTCCGAATAAAGTACAGCAAGTGTGTAGTACTAAATTTGTCTCTGATTTAGAATAATTGCCCGGAATGAAGTGAACCTGCGAATGTACGTGCAGTTAATGTACACTTGCTACGTTCACGTTTGACCTCAGCTGGCCTATGCCAATCGAAAACCTATAATGGTTTATACGTATGGTAAAATAGGAGATTTGCATCGAAAATTCGGACTTGAGGTTTGATTGCACTTTGCCTTCGATCGATCTGTACGACATTATGTGAAATTCTTTTTGTTTATACGTTCAATCGGTCACATTGCTTGTACACGATCGCAATGGACCGTACATAATGACTTTATACTGCTGAACGCTGCGCCAAACCCGGCACTTACACTACTGTACACATTTTATACATTCCTTCACTGAAAGCAGTTCAAACGGAGACATCGTAGCATGCCGCTCAGTCGAACTTCCAGGGAATTGCCACAAAAAATTATACGAATGTTTTCAAATTTATACAATTGTCTTTATAATCACTTCATAAGTCAGATGTAAAATTAATTTGGTGACCAAACAGTTCTACTAAATAAAGTGATGTTGAAAATACAGACCAAAGTAGGACAGCCTCCCTCGCGTTCATGACTGCGTCATATTTAAAGTAACAGGCATATTACCTACTTAATATTAATATTAGCCTACTTAATATTCATATTAGCCTACTTAATATTACTATTAGCCTACTTAATATTACTATAAGCCTATTTAATATTACTATTAGCCTACTTAATATTAAAATATCGAGTATTTGAGGAAAAATGTACCGCATTTCGTAATTAGCGACATTTTTCACACAATCTTGTCACATACCGGTCTCCTTTGCTGTACAAATCTTTTCCCAAAAGATCGGTTTGTTTCTTATTGGGAGTCGTCCGATAAACTGAACGAAAGAAATGGGGTCACGTGATCATCAGAAAATGCGACCAAACACAATAATGGACATGCTGTGTCATGCCCATTAATAATACAATGCTCTTTAGTTTGTTCGCGTTTAGCGACACTGTGCGCGATAGACTACAGGTACAACGCGGGAATGCGGCCGTTGTGTGATGAGCAAGCACACTGTATACAAATTTGACTTACTCAAGCATTCTTTTACAAAACAATAAAATACATAACTGCCTATATAAAGCTCGCTCATTTTGGGCCAAGTCATAACCAAAAGTGACCATGAAGTCTCGTTCCCGTCTACATGACTCACTCTACATAATGAACTCAATTGAAGAGCAAACAACTCACTGAGAATCAAGAAACATTGAACGAAAGAACTGTCCCTCGAAAATGAGAAGCGTGCCTAAAGTTCTGTCCATGACGTCATGGACAGTACAATAAATTAAGGCTGCCAATGTGGAATTTTGAAGGAAATCATATTCTTTAGTTGTACAATGCAACGTAAATAAGGAAAATTTGAAATATGATGAAGAAAATTGTATCATTAATTTTTCACACTATTACAAACAAATCTCTTAAATACATAACAGCCAAGCCAGTTAATTGTTTTATATATGACTTTCAATGAAAATCCTGCTACTACTGCTCATGGGTAGCACTGAAATTGCTGGAAGCTTCCATATTTGTAACAGGTAAATCTGATTATCCTCCTATGGATTCCCATGGTGAGCATAGAGAAGTTTTAGGAGGTGAGCCGTGACGTTAGTTGGTTCAATATTGTACCAATTTTACAGAGCATAAAGTTCAACTTGATCAAGGAAAAAACGGTAAACAAAAAAACAAAAACAAAAAAACAATTGTATTCTGTAAATTTTACCGCGATTTTCTGGAATTTGATTTTACCGGAAAAGCCTGGAAACTCTGCTGCCAGACTAAGTGTAAAAAAAAAACGGATTTTTTTTCATTTTAATACTAGTCTACTTTATATAAATTTATTTTCGAGTTCGGAAGCAGTAAATTGAGCATATGATATCAATATAATTACAGTTCTTTGTGGAGTGAGAAGGGAGAAGAAAATTGACCCACACCAGAAAAAAAATATTAAAAAATTTTAGCTCCGTTTTCATTTTCATTCATGATTACGCAATGATTAATCTACTAGAATTTTGTATCACCCATGGACACCGATTCGGGCGAGCCATTTCAAACACATTCGATTAATTCAACGTTAAAAGTTCCACAAATACTGTAGCTGCGAAAAAGGAAAGTATGTAATTTTCCATAGTATATGCCCTTTTTGGCAATAGTTTGGAACATTCTATCAATCTTCAACGTTACCATGATAGCAAACATTAGGCTGTTATGTAAGAAAATGATTTTTAGTGTCGGATGGCAGCCTTGAAAATATATAAGAAAAAGGGTGTACTCCCCAACACAGGCCATGCAGACGTTTCATCAAATTTCTCGGTTTGTTTTTAATTAGTGGATCATATTCATCAAAAATGGAATCTTTTTTACCCTTCTCTCAACAAGATAGTCTACGAAATCTATTTCACTATGACCTATTTTTAGAGTTCTTCGTACTTTCGGTAGTTTTAAAGTGGTGGTTTTGCCTGGTTATTTTTTGAACTTTCAAAAGACATCAAGTGATCAAACAAACAGTTGCATCATTTAGGCATGGTTTGAGCATGGAACTATTTGAGGAAGGAAAGTAACGATAACCTATCAGTGACGTCACCAGGATTTGAAATGGCCGGGGCCAGGAAGAGGGACTGAGGGAAGAAAATGTAGCTAGTTCGGGTTGGGTTCAGGGGACCGCTCTAAAGTCCTGGTGGGGTTCGGGGAAACCTCGGCGGAACCCTTTAGAAGGCACACCCCTATAGGTTTTGAATCTTTAGGACATCTGTGGGTGAAAAATGTTTTAGGAGATGCGCCTATGGAACATCAAGGAACTCTACTAACAGCCATGGGTATAAGCCTTGGCGGAGGTCCATGGGTGATGGTCCGGTTCCTTATCTCTGAGATGGTAGCCAAGGACCCCTTATCGGCTCCATGGGACAAAGTCCTGTTTGAACTGCAGAAAACTGCTACATAAGGTGTACCACTATAATTTTTTCGAAAAAAAAAAAAACATTCGGGCACTGTCATACAAATGGTGTCAGCATGGTCGAATGAATTGGGGCTTTATAGGTCTTTAATTCTTATTTGTCTTTGATGGAACATGTACTATACAAAGCTGGCGTCACTATCAGTTTGGGCGAAGCAGCCCACTTTTCTTCAGTCAAAAAACCAATATCGCGGGGAATAACATTTCCAAGCCCGTTGGAGTTAATTTGATATGTTTACTGGTTTTTACCCCTCCCATGACCCGTCAGGTGATTAATTTGAAGTACATGTGGTTCATTTACAGTCAAAATATGATTCGGGACACCCTCAAGTCGACCCACGTAGCGACGCCACTACATATTTATACATTTGAAATTGAAAACAACCATGAACACTTTTGTAAGTTCACCCGAATATTAAACCATTTCGGGCAGAGGGTTATTCAAAACTATGGAACGAGGCTGGGTAGAATTGTTTTCCCATTAGGTTTCAGAATGCT
Organism: Holothuria scabra; assembly: GCA_037179385.1. Taxonomy (NCBI): domain Eukaryota; kingdom Metazoa; phylum Echinodermata; class Holothuroidea; order Aspidochirotida; family Holothuriidae; genus Holothuria; species Holothuria scabra. The sequence continues at coordinate 77,807,074 of CM074179.1, forward strand.
TATCGTGTTATCTTTTCTTTTTTGATTTTCATTGAAACTTTACCGTCAATTGGGGCTTTGTCTATTTTTCGAACAAAATTTTGAAAGAATTTGGGCACATGTTTGGGAGATTTATGTCCTTTTAAAAACAAATTGTTATGATTGAAATGGTTGTCCTATTTTTTCAAGTCCATTTTTGAAATTAATACTAAGGATTTGGGAGTCTAGCTGTCTATACCTCCTTGCACCCCTTGCTCATACACCTATGATTTAAAGCTTCGATTTCAACTATATTGCCATAGTATCTGAAAATATGCAACTGTGTACTTTGAAATTGCGGTTATTTTGTAACAATTTTAGGAAAATACAACGTGATGAGAAAATAAAATGATACAATGAATTATGAACCGTCGGCTTAAAACTATTATAAGAAGAATAAATTAAAAGTAAAAAAAAAAAAAAAATCGGCAAATTTTTATGGTCACGCGCCGGGTGTGCAAACTCTAAATCTTCCCCTGGTTTCATTAATGGCTCTTGGGAATCACGTGACGATAATTTTATTCTTCAGTTGTTTAATTTACTGCTTTAATTACCTTATATTTACAATATTTGAAATAGTATGAAAGATGCTTGGAATCACGTGACGATAGTTTTATTGCTCAGTTGTTTAGTTTACTTTCATAACTGCCTTAATTACCTTATATTTACAATATTTGAAATAGTATGAAACATGCTTGGAATCACGTGACGATAGTTTTATTGATCAGTTGTTTAGTTTACTGTAATAACTGCTTTAATTACCTTATATTTACAATATTTGAAAAAGTATGAAATATGCTTGGAATCACGTGACGGTCGTTTTATTGCTCAGTTGTTTAGTTTACTGTAATAACTGCTTAAATGACCTTTTATTTACAATATTTGAAATAGTATGAAACATGTTTGGAATCACGTGACGATAGTTTTATTGCTAAGCTGTTTAGTTTACTGTAGTAACTGCTTTAGTTACCTTATATATACAATATTTGAAATAGTATGAAAGATACTTGAAATCACGTGACGACGGTTTTATTCCTCAGTTGTTTAATTTACTGTAGTAACTGCTTTAATTACCTTATATTTACAATATTTGAAATAGTATGAAAGATGCTTGGAATCACGTGACGATAGTTTTATTCCTCAGTTGTTTAGTTTACTTTAATAACTGCCTTAATTACCTTATATTTACAATATTTGATATAGTATGAAAGACGCTTCGAAGAGAAATAAGAAATAGTTGGATCACGCTGTTGTTTAAAAATCGGTTTCTTTCAGAGTTTGTTTCGCATTGTAAGCTTTTGGAGTCTTCTTAACTTTATATTAGTACTGTATAGGGTTGTGATAAGCCAAATCAATACATGCATCAGAAGTGTAAATTATGATGATATACTGCTCTTAAAGGGTTGTACAATGATTGATATGGCTACTTGTACCATAGAGAAAATTCAAACTTACTGCAGGATTACAAGGGTCAACTTAGGTATCCATATATTTTTCGCTAAAATTGGAAACAGATTTGTTCTAGTTCAGGACTTAAATGGCAATGCCGGATCGTCTTGCTGTTATTGCATATGGCCTTCGGGCGAGGGCCTCTCCTTTTTAACAAGCCAACAAGGGCGTCACCACGACTTACCCCCTAAAACCTTAATTAATGCAACTAATTTTATCCACGTGCACCTATGCAAATCAGAAGACAGACGTAAAGACCCAAATAAACGAAGCGGTGAATAGGGGCTGTTGTTTTCATGGTTACTGTAGTATGGACTGTTTCCAAATTGCTATTACAAAACGTTTGTGGTATATCATGTTTATGTGTATTGTATTTCACCATCGAAAAGTGTCAATGACAAAAATAGTACGTACAAAAACACTATCTACAAACCTTTGTTATTTCCATTCTTGACCAATAGTATGTATGGGTTATTCAACTATCGTAGGATTGCTTACAAACGTTAGTTTCTAAAATGTAGATATGCGCACAGCACGTGAAATAGAGGAATCCTGTGCACATTTCATTTCATTTCATTCATTTGTTTCACCAGTAACATATTACAATATGATGTGAAAGGAAGCCATCCAGAAATTAAACCAAAATTGGCTTAACAAAGTGGATGACTCCCTCTAACTAAGAAAAAAGATAACAGATATTTATCATCACGTGAACTAGAGAAATCATGTGCACATCTCGTGAACTAGAAGAATCATGTGTACATCTCGTGAACTAGAGGAATCGAAATCACTCCAAAGCTGAGTAATGTCAACCGAATTTCTTTTCTTGAGTTGAAAAATTATAATCGAATGAAATGTGTGATTGGTTTCCAATGCGTTATATGCGTAATCTGCTATCAATCTGATAAGAGTCTTGTACAAAGTGTGACAACTACCGTACTTAATATTGGAAACATAAAGCAGACTTTCATAACAGTGTGTAAATTAAAAATCAAGTAATCATACATATGCAATGCTTAGGGATATATGTATTCTCGAGTGATTTTGCATTACTGCTTAGAGCAATTAATTAAGTCATAATTCGTTTTATATTACAGTTTGGTGGCAATGGGCAAATGAAGAGCCATCGTACATACTGAACTTACACACAGGTAGATGGGAGGTATGGCATCTTTTTATTCAATACTAAGCTTGCAAAAAAGTAAGGACTGTTTCATAAACCAACAAAAACAAGTAATGCAAATTAAAAAGAAATGCTCTTGTGAATCACGTGACAATATACTTCTTCCTCCGTATTGAGCTTTTCTAGGAGTAACTGCTTGCTTTACCTTGAACATGCGATGGAATTTCATAGAATATGAAAGTTCTAAAATATTTGAAAGATACTTTGGAGAGAAATAAGAAGAAAAGTGTGAGATATAGCTGTCGCCTTGAAGCAAGGCAACGGTTTATGCCCCAATAGAATTAAATGTTCTGGGAGGACATTGAAATAAACGTTTTGTTCCATAAAATAAACATTAAGTCTTTGAAGAAACCACGGTTATTACAAGTATCCGGTAAGCCACGAAGAATGAAATCTTCCCCCTTTCCCGACAATTTATTAAAACAAAGAAGGAAGGAAATCAGATTTTATCGTTTGCTATATGCACAGTCATCTACCCCTTGTCCCCACCCCTTTTCGAATATTTCACACTCGTATGATTTAGCTGCCTAGGTTATGGGACCAAGAAAATATCGGCGCGAAATTGTGATCGTTTGCTTCATCACACTCGTTATAATGATCCTACATATATCTTTCTAATAAACTCGTATCAAATTGGTACAGATTACCGGCTGATGCTTAACTTATCAGGACGAAGTAGCCTGCCTTAGTTTTCCTAACTTTGAATCGGTTACTTAGTTCGATAGAGTTTTACTGCTCAGTATATAACTAACTGGGTCAAGTCTAGCCGGCCATGATTTTTTCCAGTTGTGTCCCAAAGGCTTGTATACCGATAATTTATGCTGAATCCTAAGCCCAATGGCAGTAGGTTACATTTTTAAAGGCTTCGGTGTGATCCGATCAGGACCTAGAACTGCCACCCTCCCGGCTGCAGGGTTCATGTTCTGACCATCTGGCCATGTGGTAGGTTGTATCGGTTGCATGGGTTGCATGTTATGTCAGAACTCTGCTTGCTGTTCTAGTTTATGCCTCAAATGCAAAATTCCATGCGAGGGTCTTTTTCTAAGCCCCCTCCCCCTCCCCGCCCCTCTGGCAAAGGACCGTTCTGCAAAACCAAACAATAAAATGCTTCCCAAGAAACGTTTACTGAAGGACAATACGTGACCAACTGCTCGACCGTCAGACCATTTACATCACCGCTCTTTCATGCATGACTCTGTTCTGGACTGGATGGAAAGAACAGACACTACACATGATATTAGCCAAAAGGCCGAAAGCATATACGACACACTCTTTACCAAAAAATAGTTTAGCAGGCGAGTCGGCAACTTGAAGCTAAAGCAACGAAACGTTTTGCAGGGAAGGTCTTAAGTTCGAAAATCTTACTATCTCCAATGGCACGTTTCTCTTTCTAAAAAGATTGGAATTTTAATTCAAAACACGTGAAGTTTTTATTTTGATTTAAAAAAAAAATTATAAATGTGAGATTTTGCCGTAAAAAAATGTTGAAGTTGTAGTGCCGTAGTAAAACCTTAAAGAAAATTGTTGATCTTATTATAAAACGGACTCATCGTCCAGGGTTAGAGTCGCGATGATTCCCTGTGAGAGTAAATAATTTTACTGAAACTCTACGAAGAGCGGCCGGGGACAGGAAGGGAAGAACACTTCTGCGCCGTAATTTGATAACATCCCTTTCAGAATAGTACAGTATTCTTACAGCTCGAACCTTTTTTCAATAAATGCAATATCTGCCAACAAAAATGTTCTGCCGAACTTGTTTTCAGGTAGAGAGACGAGTTATCTTACTCTGCTACACTGACACACCATTTGGAAGTACCAGTGTTTTTTTAATTCTAGTGATTTTGTTTTGTGTTTACCTTTTATTAAGTCAGGGCTATATTACTCTCCCTTTTTTCTAAAAATTTTTCGATCAAATGACCCGAAAAACATATAAAGAAAATTTTCATCTGAAATAAAAGTTTCACACTTTCTTTACTCTTGCAGAGCGAAAATGACAGGTCAGAGCCAACAAAAGAAGATTTTGAAAGAAAGGTAATGTATCATTTTTAACCCAAAAGGTTGTAAGCAGGCGTAGTTCCAGTGAACACATGAGGCACATGTTCTCATTATTCTACTTCCGTGTTCCTATCATTCAGACCTCACGAAATGGTGGGTGTAGCTAAGCTGTAAGCGCAACTCATTGTACAATATACAATGCCCCACCGTTCGAAAACACAAGGTCGGTTACACACGTTTTTGAACTCAATCGTTAGGAGCGCTGTTTTTTCTAAGGGTACGGAGACGTATATGGAACATATTTCACGCAAATCTCATTAAAGAACGGCGTGACTGGTAGTAACGGCGTTTTACATTGAGTTAACAACGTCGTGATTATCATAAACAGCGTATGTATTAAATCTTGGTAACCACGTCTGAATTTGAAGTAACCAAGTGCTAAATTTCTCTAACAGCGGTGTGATCAGAAGTAACCACGTACTATAAGAGGTTAACAACGGCGTATTCGGTTTCAACAGCCAGCCAAAAGTTGGTAACATCCTTGTCGCGATCAACCACAGGTGTAGGTAACCATGTAATTTCAACGTGCAAACAAGAGGTAGTGACGCTGTTCCAGTTAACGCAAATACAATTAACGAAGTAAACGGTAGTAGCCATGTAAACTTGAATGGCGCTCGTAGTCAAGGGCGTCGTTTAGATAGAAAGCTGCTGGGTGATGGCGTGGCAAAGTGATTTTTTGTCCTGACTGAATTATGACAATCTAAAGTTACTAAGAACAGTTAAGTCACAAATTGGTGAGTGGTAACATGCATTCATTCACCGACGTATTTCCGACTAAAAGGCTTTAGGCAATTTATTTGTTATTGACTTTACATTTCGACAACAAATAGGAAAAGAAAGGATAGGCTAACATTACATCCTTTCATAAAAGCACAAGGCCTAACTGACTTTACCAAGTAATGAATCACATCACAGTGAGGTAAAAAAAAAAATAAAAAGTAAAAGATAGAAGATAAAAACAGAAACCCAGAAGCAGTGGCGTAACCAGACCTGACTGTCGGGGAGGGGGGGGGGGGTGGTGCAATAGCATAAATGTTTCCCGATTTTTGCTAGTTGATGTTTTGAGTTGATGTACACTGTGTTAGTTTGTAGGTGTCCCAGGGCCTTAAAGAGTCCATGAAATGACTTAGTAACAATGATATGGGGTCATTCTCTGACAGTATCTATCAACAAAAACAGCATTTATTTTAAAAAATCCCACCCCTGAGAGAGAAATGCTCAAGTGAAATGGTATCCCTTCCAGCACAACACCTGAAACATGTAAAAGTGCATTGAACCAAGAATGACATCATCACAGGAACCTAACTTCACACTGTGTGTACTATAGTGTACTTGGAGTATACCCTGCTCTGTAGATGTTACAGAATCTTACCATGTATAGATGGCCTAAAACGATCGATATAATCAACAAATTATCATTACGAAACCTAAACCTATGTTTACTTCACAAAACTAGTGAAAGGGGGGTTTCAACACCTAGGAATACCCCTGTTAAACAGATGGAGTTTTGTGACTTCTCAATATTCCTTGAACTAACTTGCAAGGAAAATTGTTTGGTATACATCATACAAGTGTTTGGAAGTTCCCTGGTAAGAGGTTATACACTCAGAAAAATACCTCAGGCTCCTGGGGGATGTAACTGCATCCATTTGTCCTCCAGTGTTATGTAACGATTATTTTTTATTGGGGAGGGAGCAGTGATTCTCTCATTACATAGGCCCATATGCAATGCTTTATACCATTCTGCACAGTGGCTTAAATACTACCAACAAGTTCTGTGTTGTTTTGGATGCATGTGCTAATACTGGAATTTGACTTGGTTCAAAGAAAAGGAACAGTAATTATAGTGGGAAAGGAGACTAGCCGGTATTTTGGTTATTTAAGGAAGTATTCTGTATTTTTATCAAAAGTTGGCATGAAGTTACTATTTCAACTCAATGCATTTTGAAGTCTATGCTAGTACAAGATCCGTTGTATGGTTTCCACATTAATGTTTGTGACAAATTTACTTGGAAGGGATGTCTTTCAAAGGAATCCGGGTGAGATATCAGTCTTCTTATTCAACAATTTGACGTACTGAATGTGACTTGAAATATTTTCTCTTTTCTGGTTGAAAGAACTGCTGTCTAGTCATAGATCGACTAGATTGCTGGAACCAAAAATTCAAACTGATAGGCCTAACATGATGGAATGGGGCAGCTTGAGTGAATAATGACAAAATTCCTCTTTTGAGGAATTGGGAGTGAGAATTTCAAATTTTGATTGATATATTTTTGGCTTTATACTGAGACATTCTTCAAATGTAATTCAGAAATTATTTGGCCAGTCTCATGCTACGAAATCTGTGAGGAAACGTACTTAAACATAGCATTATAATACACACACTGTGAAGTTTGGTTCCTGTGATGATGTCATTCTTGGTTCAATGCACTTTTACATTTTTTACATTTTTCAGCTGTTGTGCTGAGAGGGGTACCATTTCACTTGAGCATTTCTCTTTTGTGAGGCAGAATTTTTTAAAATAAATGTTTTTTTTTTTTTTTTTGTTAATAGGTAGTGTCAGAGAATGACTCCAAATCGTCCCATTGAGTCATTTCATGGGCTCTTTAAGAGAAGTGTTGTTTTCAGTGGCGTGGGGAGCAATATGAAAGTAGGTGGGGGCGGAACAAATTTGGACCATGCAAATCACCCTATTCCATTGACCAAAAGGTACATTTTTACGCTAATTTTTTCTACGAGCAAGAACAGTTTTTTTTTTTAAATAATATTGATTTGTTTTTCTTAGGTGTGAACACTATTGTAAAAGGTACGTTCCGAAGATTTAAATTTGGGTCCTTTAACACATTTTTTAATGTGGAGCTTGTATTGCAGCAGGGGTGGCGCCAGGATTTGCCCGACGGGGGCCAAGCTCCCCCACAGGGGGCCAGCATTTCGAGTCCCCGATATAAGCAATGAGTCAGTTCCAGTTGGACCTGACTTGATAGAATATGAGGCGCGGGCGCCGGAACTTTTGGCTTTTTTCAACAAATATTTTAAATTCTGGAGTTTGTTCAGAGGGAAAGTTTTTTTTTATCAAAATTTGTCTTTTGTAAGAACAATTAAAGAGTTGGGGTGTTAATTGAAGAATCTGTTCTTCAAATGGGCGAAATAAAAAGCATTACATAGGCGACAGCTTGAATTCTTTTGGGGTTACGCATTTCATCGTACTACAGTAGGCCTAGATATTAAGACTTTCAGAGGAAACTGGACATTTTCCCAAAAAATTTTCCCTTTTTTGAACGAAGATTTGAAAATTAACAGCTTATTGGAGAAGATTTGAAAATTAACAGCATATTGGAGAAGTTTTAGAATTATATGAAAAAAAAATTGTTTTTGGGGGGTAAGGTAACAATGACAAATTTGGGCTTTATATTCATTGATATGCGTGTCAAAAGCAATTGTCGCAGTGATTAAGAGCGTTCGCTTGGGTGTTTTATTGTACGGAGTACCCATCAATAATGAATAAAGTTTGCCATTTTTAACAAATATTAGAGAATTTGAAGGTTATATTGGTAGAACTGATTCGGTTAATAATTACAGACCTATTTCAATTTTACCATGTCTCTCCAAAGTACTTGAAAAACTCAAGTTTACCCGATTATATTCTATCTTGTTGATTCCTTGACGTAGTCAGAGGAATCTATGCGATTGTGATACTGTGTGTGCGTGTGTGTGTATGTGCGTATGTTTTTGGTGTAAAACGGGGACATGAGCCTTTTTTTCTCCGGGCAAGTGTGGATACACCTGCAAGTGGGGATATCCCCACTTGCCAAATGCAAAATTAACCATGAAATTGAATTTCTCACGTTTCAAGGATGTGCCTCAGCAAGTTTGAAGCATTTTGGAGTGTTCCCCAATTTCCATGTGATGGGCCTAACATTGGGTGTCAAATCATGGGCTGGTGCATGGGTGTTTGTGTATCTGTCTTGTACCAGTAAATCGAGGACATGAGCGTTTTCTCCCCTAGTGAAGTGTCGATACACCCAAAGTGGGGATATCCCCATTTTCAATGTTAAAAAAATGTGTCCCCGATTGACGGTCAAAACATGTATATGTGTGTATGTGTGTATGGGTGTGAGTGTATGTGACGCTTTGCTTGTAAACGCTCTATCTCAAGAAGGGTAACTGTGGCTAACCTCATACTTGGTGTGTGGGTTGGCCATATTAAGTAGATGATCCCTATTGTTTTTGGTGGAGCTCAAAGCTCATTTGGGATCAAGAGAGGTCAAAAGGTCAAAACCTTGTAAACACGATATCTCAAGAATGATACATGTGACTATGCTCATATTTAGTGTGTGTGTTAGCCATTTTAAGTAGATGGTTGATATTGGTTTTCGTGAAGGTCGAAGGTTATTTGGGGTCACAAGAGGTCAAATGGTAAATTCCTTAGAAATTGCTTGTAAACACAGTGTCTCAAGAAGGGTAAGAGTGACTAATCTCATATTTGGTGTGTGGGTTAGCCATAGTGAGTAGATGATCCCTATTGTTTTTGGTGGAGGTCAAAGGTCATTTGGGGTCACGAGAGGTCAAAAGGTCAAAACCGTGTGAACTCGATATCTCAAGAACGGTACATGTGACTATGCTCATATTAAGTGTGTAGGTTGGTCATATTAGGTAAATAATCCCTATTGATTTTCGTGGAGGTCGAAGGTCATGTGGGGTCAGGAGAGGTCAAATGGTAAATTCCTTAGAAATTGCTTGTAAACATGGTATCACCAGAAGGGTAAGTGTGACAAATTTCATATTTGATGTGGATTGGCCATATTGAGTAGATGATCCCTATTGTTTTTGGTGGAGATCATTATTTGGGTTATTTGGGGTCACGAGAGGTCAGAAGGTTAAAACCTTGTAAACACAATATCTCAAGAACGGTACGTGTGACTTTATTCATATTTGTTGTGTGGGTTGGTACTATTGAGGAGGTGATCCCTTTTGTTTTTGATGGAGGTCAAAGGTCGTTTGGGGTCAGAAGAGGTCAAAGGTGAAAACCGCGCAAACTCGATATCTCAAGAACGGTACATGTGACTATGCTAATATTTGGTGTGTGGGTTGGTCATATTGAGCAGATGATCCCTGTGGATTTTAATGGAGGTCGAATGTCATTTAGGGTCAAGAGAGGTCAGATAGTAAATTCCTTACAAATTGCTTGTAAACACGGTATCTCAAGAAGGGTGAGTGTGGGTAATCTCATAATTGGTGTGTAGGTCGGCCATATTAAGTAGATGATCCCTATTTTTTTGGTGGAGTTCAAAGGTCATTTGGGGTCACGAGAAGTCAAAAGGTCCAAACCTTGTAAACACGATATCTCGAGAACGGTACGTGTAAGTATGTTCATATTTGTTGTGTGGGTTGGTCCTATTATGTAGATCACCCCTTTAGTTTTTGGTGGAGGTCAAAGGTCATTTGGGGTCGCGAGAGGTCAAAAGGTCAAAACGTTGTAAACACGATATATCAAGAACGGTACATGTGTCTATGCTCATATTTGGGTGTGTGGGTTGGTCATATTGAGTAGATGGTCCCTATTGATTTTCGTAGAGGTCGAAGGTCATTTAGGGTCAGGAGAGGTCAAATGGTAAATTCTTTAGAAATTGCTTGTAAACACGGTATCTCAAGAAGGATAGGTGTGACTAATCTCATATTTGGGTGTGTGGGTTGGTCATATTGAGTAGATGATCAGAATTGACTTTCATGAAGGTCAAAGGTCATTTGGGGTTAGCAGTGTCAAAGTCTGACAAACTTGCTTGCATAGAATTACTCTACAAGAAAGGTACAGTAACTTGTAGGGGTCCTCATACTTGAATTTAGGTGATGCATGGTGAATAAATGACCCTTTAGTTTTTGGTGGAGGTCAGATCTCACTTTGGTTCACATGGGGTCAAAGTCTCAATATCATGTTTACACAAATTTCCCATGGATGGAGTCTTGGATACTTCAAAAAATTTCACACATAGTATGTGGATGTGATATCATGAGCAGAACCCTAGTTCTTGTAGGAAGCTTCGATGCCTTGCATGTATACTTTATGGGGGTACATTACGAAGCACTCTTAATTTGAAAAACGTTACGAAGCACTGTCAATTTGAAAAAAAAAAGATAGGCTTAAATTTCAGCGGCAAGGAATCACTAAGCCTTCTGGCTTTCTGGTTAAGCAAAATCAATTGTATGATTACCAATTTGGGTTCCTTCCTGGGCGTTCGACTTCGCAAGCTATTTTACACTTCACTAATAAAGTAACAGATGCCTTCGAAAAAATCAGTATGCATCAGGCATTTTTCTGGATCTGTCTAAGGCTTTTGATACATTGGACCATAGAATCTTACTCAGCAAACTTGAACATTACAGTGTTAGGGGTACTGCACTGGATTGGTTTAAAAGTTATGTTACTGATCGTTACCAATATGTTGGCATTAGCAGTGTAAATTCTATACGTAAGCCTATTACTTGTGGTGTTCCCCAGGGATCTGTTCTAGGTCCTTTGTTGTTTATTATTTCTATCAATGATCTACACAGGGGTAGTAACAATGCTGCCGATACCAGTCTTTTTTATTCCTTTCCGAAGGCAGGCAAGGAACCAATGCGATGGTGATGTCGTGTGTATGTGTGTGTGTGTGTGTGTGTGTGTGTGTGTGTGTTTATGACGCTCCTTGTAATCGCGATATCTTGAGATAGGAATGACCGACATTTTTCATATTTGGTACATAGATTTGCCGTGGTGAGAGGAAAACCCCTATTGTTTTTGGTGGTGGTCAAAATTCATTTGAGGTCACCAGAGGTCAAGACCAAAAACCTTGTTAACGCGATATCTTGAGTTAGGAATGACCGAAACTTTTCTTATTTAGTATATAGATTTGCCATGTTAAGAGGAAAAACCCTAATGTTTTTGGTGGAGGTCAAAGGTCATTTGCGGTCACCGGAGATCCAAGAGGGTCCGAAACCTTGTAATCGCGATATCTTGAGACAGGAATGACCGACATTTTTCATATTTGGTATATAGATTTGCCATGTTGAGTGGAAGAACCCTATTGTTTTGGGTAGAGGTCAAAGGTCATTTGAGGTCACCGTTTTCAGTGATTTATGAGGACAACAAAGCATCCTTTTCGGCAAGGATCACTAAGCCTTTTGGCTTTCTGCTTTATTCCAGTAATAACCTCAGTTGTTTACTGATACAACATGAATTCGTCAATGTTCACAACTGGTTTATTGCAAACAAGCTATCTCTCATGCAAAGAAAACCAATTTTTGTTATTTTTACCTCACTTTCTAAGCAGTTTAATCAGAGTGCAAACAACATACAACTTTGTGGTATTAACATACAACATTCAAATGTTACTAAGTTTCTTGATGTGTTTGTCGATTCTCATCTTACCTGGACTGATCATATCAAGTATGTTAGCATGAAAGTCTCAAAAGGTGTGGGGATACTTAACAGATTTCGACAACTTCTTCCTAGGAAAATTTTGGTTTCCCTGTATAATACCCTTATACTCCCTCATCTCACTTATTGTAATATCATCCGGGGGAGCACGTATGCTACCAGAATTCAACCTCTCATTATTTTACAGAAAAGTGCTATTAGATGTATATGCAACGTAGATTATCGTCATCATACTGCACCTCTTTTCGCTTGTCTTAAACTTCTTAATATTTATGATTTAAATCGGTATCATATCGGGTTGTTTATTTTTGGCTGGCTACTTAACAGAACCCCGTCACTACTGAGTACTTATTTTCAGTTTCGTGATAGCCATTACCCTTACTCTTGTCGTGCTTCAAATCAGTTTATCACTCCCCTTTGTAGACTTAGGTCATCTCAACTTGGTCTTCGATTTATAGGTGTAAAACTACGGAATACTTTCCCCTTGGAAGTTATTAACTGTAAAACACCATATGTAAAGCAGTTTAAAATTCATTTCATTGCAAACTACCTTTGAACTTCCCTCTTTGATCTTCCCTGTTTTTGTGTTTTTCTTCCCTTTTGTCTTGTTTCTTTTTTAAGGGGGTGTCAACACCTTTAAAACCCCTTCTGTCGCGTTTTCTTTTTTTGGTTTTTAAGGGGTGTCAACACCCACAAGCTTCTAGGAGCTTTTAGTTGCCACTCCCCAGTCTCTTACCTTGTTTTGTTAAGTAAAGTAATTATTTCATGGTGTGCTTAAGCATGGTAACCCTTACATACTGTAATTTCGTTACCTTTACCACTCTCAGAATGTTGTCATGTATTTCATATTATGGTAAGAGATTGGAATAAAGTCCTACTGAACTGAACTGTAATTTTATAACAGATTTTGGACGTTTGGGGAAGAATCTGACCCTCCTATGAGAAAAATCAAGTAGGTGGTGATTTGTAGTTTTGTTGGGGTTTCTGAATAACATCATGGAGACTAAGGCCCTCGGAATTTTCCTCGCGGAAAAGTTTGGCTTCTCATATATTTCAAATTTTATATTTTGTATATTGACATATGCGGACGGAAGTGTTTTAATTTGGTAGGAGGCAGAATAATCTATTTTGTCTGAATAATGTAATCCTGCCGGAAAACTAACTAGAAATGCACAGAAATTTTTGAAAAAATGAATATCCCAGACAACCGGAAATGGCATTTCCCATGTTCGTAACCAGTAGCAATGCGGTCTTTATTTTAAGTTTTTTTTTCGCTATAAAACTGTCACTGCATATTGCCCTCAGACAAAAAAGTTGTTTGAAGCATGCATTGTTCTGTTGAGTAATCGTTGAGTAATCTGTTCGACTAAAACACTATCAAAGCGGAGCGCCATCATAAGTTGGAGTGGAACGTGCAGAAAATTCAAAAAATCTAACCCTCAGACAGCCGGAAATTGCATTTTCCAGACTTGTAACAGGTAGAACTGAAGCAGTCGTTATTTATGAAAGTTTCACTTCAATGGAAAAAGACCAACTAGCTATGTTATCAGAAAATAACCAGATAAAAGGTAACGCTACAATTAAATAAAATAGTCTTGTCTTTTCTCGTGGAAAAGCTGTGCAACCGAGTAAGCCCTTTCATGATTACAAATCGGCCTCGCGGGTCAAAGGTCATTCGTGATAGCAACGCATAGTAACGCTGGTCGCAGGCCGTCGCCTGTGCATACCATAGTTACGTACGTTACGTATGTATGCCTACAATAAACAACACGGACATGAACCAAAAGTAGCTTTGAAAAAAAAAAAAAACACATCCCTTAATGGGCAAAACGTTCAGTATTGCCCAAAAGATGTTTGAAAGTACTCACTCATAAATTTTCCTTAGGTACTGACTGAGTTATAAGTTTTTGAATGTGCAAAATTTCAAAGAATTTGTCCATTCCCGTGGAAGTACGAACTGGCAGTTCAAGCCTTCTCTGCTATGCTAAATACCGTAGGCCTACTCAAGCAAAGAATGGACCAGCTGTAGGCTGGTTAATACCAAACTGCATGAAAAAATACCTTAACTACAAGAGCTAGGGTACATGCTACTAAGGCCTAACGTAGGCTTCGTAAGTTTGTATAGGCCGCCTGCGCTAGATTTAACGTTACTACTACTGCTAGAAAAAGTGAAGTCTTGGCCTTTAATTCACCTTCATAATGAAATTTCACAGTATATCTATACAGGACTTGTTTCCCCCACGCTTAGTTGTAACTTACCTCAGTCTAAGACTGTGATTTGGAGTGTAATATGCTAGGGCATGTAACGTAATGTAAAACCCGTTCAAGTGCTAATGTTGCACTAACTGTTAGCACATGGGTGTTCAATGAATAGCTACAATCCTCGACAAAAGTACATGGGACAAACCCCGCTCCCCGTATCAATGTTGAAGTTTCAGAACGCCTTGGGCTGCCGCAACATTGAATGGGGTGTTGGGGGATGGTGTTCCGTACATTGCTTGTTTTGTCCCATCATTTTTGTCGAGGATTGTCGGAAGCCTGTCCAAATGTATATGAAGAAGTTGGGCAACGTAATGACAGTTGGTGATTAAAGTTTGTGTACTTTGAAAGGAGTGATTAAAAGACAAATGTCACGGCGTTAGCATTATGAAGAACAATTGCTGCAGGACAAGACAATAAAAGCGGCTTTTAAATATTTCACGGGGAAGAAATGTAACTTATCACGCATTACGGACTTCTGTCCATATTCGGTTTTTCTAATTAAGACCGGGAAGTGATCAAAATAAGGTACCCATGGCTGGTTTGTCGTTTATTTTGTCATTAACCTATTCAGAAGACCCGTTGCCGCAGGGTACCGAAGGGAGGGGGAGGGGTCGCTTTCAAGCCAGAAATATTTCTGGGGGAGGGGGCAGATAAAAACAACCTTGAGGGGGGCAGATATTGCAGATAAAATACAGGACAAACGCGGCGTTTTAAATTTTTGAAACCGAACTGCTCATAAAGCTCCGAAAATAGGCTTTATAACGCTTACTTTATTCGTTATCCCTATGTAGAACTCGTCACTGCTCCCCATTACTAGGAATATTTAATTAGCGTCACGGTTTACCGTTGACCTCACCACGATTAACCATTGACCTACACACTTTTTCAATGACTGTCGAGGGTTAATCGTGCAAATAGAAGATCTCTCTATTTATAGGGAACTTTCATTGTGCAAAAATGGTTAACCGTTTCATTTTCGAGAAATCTTGACGTAAATTGTTACGTTCACTACCCCTGATGCTTACATATAATTTCGTCTTTAACCAGATTGTAGTTTGAATCATTATTCAATGTTCATTTATGCGAGAAAAGAGAGAATTTTGTGGTTAACCGTTGGGTATATCGTGAAATATGTTACCCCCAACCCCTAAAACGAAAAATAAGATGGAAAAACTTCTTTTTTTCCCCTTTACAGTACATGAAATTTTTAAAGTAAATTAAATCTCTCACCAGGCAGAGTACTATTTCCCCCTCCCCCTTTCTCGTATGAGCTACTTGAGGAAGACAATTTTTTTTTCGAGCGCGTATCGCTAATCTAACACGCCAGTATACTGGTCGGACAAATTCAACTGTAACTAATTTCCTGTAGCTTGAAAAGTAAAAAGGCAACTATACTCGTTTCAGAGCATTTAAAACGAAAATTTGGAAATTCCTATACCTTTGTAGAGGCTTCCGACAATCCTCGACAAAAGTAAATGGGAAAACCCCCGCTCCCCGTATCAATGTTGAAGTTTCAGAACGCCTTGGGCTGCCGCAACATTGAATGGGGGTGTTGGGGGATGGTGTTCCGTACATTGCTTGTTTTGCTTGTTTTGTCCCATCATTTTTGTCGAGGATTGTCGGAAGCCTGTACAAATGTATATGAAGAAGTTGGGCAACGTAATGACAGTTGGTGATTAAAGGTTGTGTACTTTGAAAGGAGTGATTAAAAGACAAATGTCACGGCGTTAGCATTATGAAGAACAATTGCTGCAGGACAAGACAATAAAAGCGGCTTTTAAATATTTCACTAGGAAGAAATGTAACTTGAACGCCTTGGGCTGCCGCAACATTGAATGGGGGTGTTGGGGGGGTTGTTGGGGGGATGGTGTTCCGTACATTGCTTGTTTTGCTTGTTTTGTCCCATCATTTTTGTCGAGGATTGTCGATATACTCTAAAAACAGTTGGGTAAAACTTTTCCCAACCTGTGCACTTTTTTAACCAAGTGATGGGCACGCATGCCTCCTACCGTTGAGTAAAAGATTACCCAAGCTAGTTGGTTATAATATTTTGCCCAGCAGTTGGTCAAACTTTTTACCCAACAAAACATTACCCAACCTGGCTGGTTAAATGTTTTGCCCAGAAGCTGGTCAAACTTTTTATCCAACAAAATAGTACCCAAATTAACTGGTTAAATGTTTTGCTCAGAACCTGGTCAAAGTTTTTACCCAACTATTTGGCTTATGTTTTTAGAGTGTATATGGTTTTTGCAAGAAGGAGATTTTACCATACCCTAAAACTCACTTGGTTAATAAACAGTGAAGTGTGTAGTTTGAAATAACAACCTCAATCGTGCACTTTGTATTTTACTGCTATTCTACCGCTAGCTTTTTATTTACCAGATCCAACCCTATTCAACAATGAGATCTTATAGTAACCACTTTTATTACAAAAATTATAGGTAAAACTTAACTGATCCTTTACTAATCATCTGATTGGTCAATTACATTTTACCCAACCTACTGGGTTCTTTAAAACTTATACCCAACACCTTTTACCAGTACCTGGATTTTACTCAACCTTAATTTGCCCAACAATATGGGTAAAGTTGTTTACCCATTTGTTGGGTAATAATTTGCCCAAGTCAGACATTTTGAATTTTGCCTAACGCTTTTACCCAACTGTTTTTAGAGTGTAGCGCGCCTAAGATCGATTGTAATAGACTAAAATTCTATAGGCCTAGGTAATTCTAGGTTTTTTATAACCATAGACCCAAACCAAAATTTGTTCTTAAATCTAACGGAGTAATAGTAGGCCCTAAACCTAACCTGAATTTTAATCTGTTTACCCAAATACTAAAAGTCAAGTGCAATTTTGTGTAGCCAACTACTGCAAATGTACGTACACACAGTGATACGAATAAGCGAGTGATTCCGGATGTCAACTTGTTCTGTCATGCGCAGTTGCAATCGTGAAAGGGCTTATTGAAAACATACCAATTTTTAATCCATTGAGACGCCTCGCTGTATTCAACTGCGAGGACCACTAAATTTATGAAATTTTCTATGTGACTATCCGAACTCCCGACAATAAATGATTTCACTTCTCGCCGACGTCTTTAAAAATATGTCACGTTACAAATGAGTTTTTAAGTCAGACTTATCAGGACAGGACGCATTCCCACACTTCTGTTAATCGTTATGTATGACTGAAAACGACCAGGTAGATTGTCATTACCGTTGCTCGAATTCGGCTGTCGGGGCTGGACAGATGGAAAACCATTGGGCACTGCATGCACCTGAACAACTTCTCGTCAGTTTGTAAGGAAAACTAGTACGGAAAAATCAAGAAGATCTTCCGGGGACTAACGTTTATCGGGCTTTCATCTTATATCGTGGGCCTGATGAAGGGTCCCCGACGAAACTGGATCTTGCCAACTTTAGGGGAAGGGCAGCCTACCCCGACGGGGGTATGGCCCCTGATTCTCCGCTGGTGCCACCCTTGGTTACATCTACACATGAAATTTCCAGCTCCCTGGTCTGCAACACAAGTCTTGGTTATGTGTGACCTTGCGCGCACGGATTTAAGATGGGACAAGGTACATGTAATGAGTTTAAACAGAGCTATGAACTATGAGCCATGAGAAGTAATTGAAAATCGATTCCGATATGTATTAAAGTAGTGATTTAACAGAAAAATGATGTTCAAAATCAAGCATTGAGTAAATTCAGTTATTCGGATTATGCCAAACGAAGCAAAAGCGGAGGTACTGGTAAACACTTTGCCACCACTAGGCAGCAGCTTTCTATCTAAACGGCGCCATTGACTACACGCGCAATTTAAGTTTACATGGTTACTACCGTTTACATCGTCTTTAATTGTATTTGCGTTAACTGTAACAGCGTCACTTCCTCTTGTTTGCCCGTTGTTTATTGAAATTACATGGTTACCTACACCGGCGGTTGATCGCTTCAAGAACGTTACCAACTTTTAGCTGGCTGTTGAAACCGAATACGCCGTTGCTAACCTGTTGTTGTACGCGTTTACTTCTGATCACGCCGCTGTTAACGAAATTTAGCACGTGGTTACTTAAAAGTTTGCCGTGGTTACCAAAATTTACTACGCTGTTAAAGATAATAACGCCGTTGTTAACACAATGTACAACGCCGTTACTCCCAATTACGACGTTCTTAACAACATTTGGATGAAATGCGTTCCATAGACATATATTACTCCATATGAACCCGGGTCAAGCAGGAACTCTTTTCGGTATATGGGTATTGGTTGGGTTTCGGTTGTTACAGTTTAATTAGGGTTAGGTTAGGGTTTTGTTGGCGCTGCTAAAATTCTGCGGCGCTTTCACCTCCTTCAAAAATCCAGTGGCGGGTTTAAAATCCCGATTATGTTTAGCAGTTTTTAACAAACGGGAAACGGTCATTTCAACCCAAATGCCTACAAATACACATAAAACATTTAATTGAACTGTTGAAACGCTATCGTAATTTAGCTACAAGTTACAACAATAATTGCTAATAAATGTAGCGCATGTAATTGTCACAAAACAGTTATTAGCGTGTTCGATTTGCTTCCCTTGACTTACTCGAGCCTCGAGCTAGGGCTACGATGGTCATGCGCAGTTGGGTGAAATAAACGAACGTTTTACGGTAATTAATCGAAGCCACAGCTTCGATTGTAGGAATTGCTCGTTCATTCACGTGGTTTCGTGCCTTCGTAAGCGGTCGGTGCGGATGAATATTATATCATGTTCCGTTTGGATTCATATTGCAATCGCACGCTGTTCGTTTGTACAGTGGAACAGCTGCGCAGTTATGTTAAGTTGTTCCGTAGGGGGATTTTCAACAAAGTTAATCTATTTCTTTATAAGGGGATTTGCCCGAACAACTCCTGTATAGTAAGGTGGTAATGTGCAAATAAAGAAGTAGTTCCACATTCAAAGGTATTGTTCTGCATTGAAGGCTTCCTCTCTGGTTGAAAAAACGTGTAAATATAGTTTGAAAACAATTTATACCTTCCAGGGATTTCAAAATAAATTTCAAAGGTTGCATTTTCCAACATATGCCACTTTGTTTTGTCGGAACTGTTTCATCAAGCAACTTCGTCGACGACCGTAGTCAATTCAATGTTAGCAAGTCGACTAACTTACGTTCATGCATATACACATGCAGCTAGCTATATCATATAGTGTACGCACTGTGTCGTTAACGTGATTGCGACAGTAACCAAGGCCAGGGAACGATCCACCAATTTTAAGGTATTAAATTTATCGTTGATTTCATTACCCTGTGTGGGTTGTAAATGGCTTCTCTATTGTATTTTCAATGTTCGAAAAAAAGAAAAAGACAAGTCTTCCCACGGTTGTCGTAGTTCTCAGTGAAGGACTAACGTTATGCATCGACGGTCGCGTAGTTGCTCCCTATACATTTGTATAGGATAGGGAGCAATTACGCGACTCTCCATACATACTGTACTGTAGTCCTTTAGGCTTTACAGAGGACAAAAGTTGTCGTAGTCTTGCCCAAACACAGTTACGAAGGCCCAAAGCCTAACGTTACAGAACAAAACAACTCTAACATTAACAGTCAGTCGTATCCTAGCATGGGCGTCCGCAGGTAAGGGCAAGGGGGGGGGGGGCACTTGAAAATTTAAAAAAAAAACCTATAAAAATCAAAGCAAAAACCCGAACAAAACGTGTTTGCCAATTTTCTATGCCAAAAATAGGCTTTAGAAATGCCATTTCCGGGGATCTGGGAGGCATTGTGGGCTGAAATTTTCGCAAGTTTCATGTCAATTCATGGTGACTCAGAGGTTTTGCCCCCGGCTAAAAATTTTGCCCCCCCCCCCCCCCCGCGCCTCCTGACTTTTTTTCTGCGGACCCGTATGTATCCTAGTACAAAAGCTGCGCTCAGCGTAGGCCTAGGCACTGCAGCTACAATCTTGGACAAAATTTGTTGGGACACCCCGCTCCCCCTTCCATTCCAGTGTTGACCACTGCTATGATGTTCACCGCAAAGAACCATTCTTCTTGAAACAACATTGGGAGGGGAAAAGGGGGTTTCATGTTAGGCTACTTCAGGGGGTTTCATGTTAGCCTACTTCAACTAAAATTTACGAATAACATGTGAAGTGTCCCAACCTGTAATGGTTTTGTCCAAGATTGTCCGAGAATTTCTAGAAGTCAGATAGGTGCGCTGCACACAGTAAGGAGTGACGCTTTGCTGATGGTTATTTGGTTATTTTATGACAGGTAAATGATATGCTGGTCATTAGATGGAAGTATTTCCAGGACCGGATTTAGCTTGTGGAGTCCTGGACCCAGATTATTTTGGACCCTTTTCACAAATGTTGGGAGGGACCTAAATGAGAGGACCCTGGGACTGGGCCCAGGTAAATACCACCAAAAAATGGCCCGAGTACTTCAATTCTTCTGTCGCATCCCTTCTTTTGAGCAAAGGGACATTAATGATATTGTCCCACTTGCCTGTTTTAATTCTAAGATATGGTTGTGTCCTGCCTATATGCCACCTTGACGAGGTTGGGGGTGTACTGTAGGCTTAGTTAAAACCAAACAGTCTACCATTTGTTTGGAAACCAACTTTTAACTCAAAATTTTAAAAAAGTGCTTTGGTTAAAAGAAGGCATGAGAAAGTTTTTTTCTAGTCTAAATATAACGTGAAAAATACAGCCTGAGATGCAAAATTGGCTGCAAAATGTGTCTCAAACCTTCCGTACCTAACGATGTAACAAAGTTATGAAAAAAAGCCTGGCTTGCAGAGTTACTTTCAAAATTTCATGGTAGTTCGTTGCCCTCTTTCGATTAATTTCTCGTCTCCAACTATCTCTTTGAAAAAGAACGACTCTTGTATCCAGGAAGAGAATTATTCCACCCCTTGCGATTGTTGATTTGTGCGTCTAAATAATGCATGTTTACTTTTGATTTGTAATGTATTAACATAACATAACAGGTTGAAGGGCAAAGGAAGGCCAAGCCCCCATAAGATGCCTTGAAGTCCAAGTCCTAATCAAAAGTCAAACCACCTAAGCTTGACAACAGCCCCAAATCAGATTCTACCACAGCCATGGGAAAACTTGTCAATGTTAACCTTAAAGCAGTGAACTGACGGGGAGTTAACTACCCAATCTGGTAGACAATTCCACTCGTTGACAGCTCTATGGTAGAAACTAAACTTCCTAATGTCAAGCCTTGCAAAAGGCTTTTCCAGCTTTTTTCAATGAACACGAACCCGAGAATTACTTTGAACCCTTAAATAACAACAAGTCAAAAGGGGATTTCTTTCACAAATAAACCTGTATACCTGGAGCATGTCTCCCCTAATCCTTCTCAGCTCCAAAGTGGTAAGCCCAAGATGTTTAAGCCTAGCATGATAAGGTAAATTTCTCACCTCAGGTATAAGGCGAGTGGCTCTCCTCTGAACTTGCTCTAAAACAAACTTGTCCTTTTCATAGAAGGGGTTCCAAGCCTGAGCTGCATAGTCAAGATGGGGTCTTACCAACTGCTTATACAAATTAAGTACAATATCCTTACTAAAATTGATGAAAATCCTCTTGATCAATCCAAGCACTCTATTAGACTTTGCAGCAGCGGCAGCAGTGGCTGTATTATATCCTATGGTTGCCCTTAATTTGTCAAAATCCTCAAAAGTATAGTTAGCTTCTGAAAAAGCTCTTAAACAACTTTAGAACACTCAAAAATTAAACATTTTTATTGAATTTGGTTCCAAAAATGTATCTCTTGGGACCCAGATAATCTTGGACAATAACTTGTTGGGACACCCTGCTCTCCCTTTCAAAGTTGACCACTGTTATGCTGTTCACGGCAAAGTGCCATGTTCTTTTTGACACAACCTTGGGAGGGGGAAAGGAAGTTTCATGTTAGGCTACTTCAACTAAAATTGACGAATAATATGTTAAGTGTCCCAACAGTTTTGTCCAAGATTGTAGTATACTGCTTGTTAGGAAAGTCAAGTTAGTCTAGGGTCAATACTTTTGAATAGCATTAGGCCTTTGTCATCACCTATAGTGTATCATACAGTCTGAGGCTAAGTTTAACAAGGTACAAAGAGTTTGAAACAATGTTACATCCAGGATGGGCAACTGATTAAAAATAATACTGTAGCTTATCCATATTGTTATACCCAGGTGAGTACTTTCATTTAAACATCAGTGCTTCGTAGAATACATAATGTTACTGCTTTTTCTCACATATACCTCCCCAAACAAGTTACAAGGAACAATGCCCCCCCTCCCCCCAGCATGTGTGAAAATATTCCACTTTCGTCGGGGAACCAGTTCCAACAATATGCTTCATTTTGTTTATCCCAAGTGTGCACATTTTCAAGGCTTCGATTAGTACTTGCCATGCAAGTACAATTCTCTAGTTATTGGAGAAGTTGGTTCACAATAGCCAATGACAGAGCCCGTAGCTGGATGGCGGAGCGAACTCTGGTACGTACGTATTACATGCGGTTCGCTTGTACGATGAACGTAGACTCGAAACAATGCCCATTTAGAAAATTCTCGAGAAATAACACTTGAGTGACTTCACTAATTCCGACATCAACCACTTTTCACAAGTCAGAAGTTTCATGTTTACCCCACTGTATTTACATGCTCAGAAATTGTTCACGAATGCATGTTGTTCGTTTAGCTGCCATGTTCTCCCAAAGCACGATGGGATATTTACCTAAGTAACCGACTCGAAGGGTCGCTCACTTGGGCCTGGCGCGAGTAAGCGCGAACACTGACGTCATTAGCTAATCGAACGTAGTCGTGCCAGACACGAGTTAACTCGGGCGAGTAATCGAACACGCTATATAAAAGGGACGGTCCAAAATGTATCCCGGCCGCGCTTTGTAATAATCTGCTTGACCTGTGTTCATTTTCAGCTATATACCCATCGTCACCATACGCTTAAAAACAACGCTCGGTACGATTACGTTTGATTCGGGTGATAAATACAATAAAATACATTCCCTCGACATGTGACCCTACGTCTCTTCAGATTCAGTAGTGCCTTGCGTTAGCATGTTCCTTGGAGCTAAAGCTTATGTTTTCTATGGTTTGATAACAGAGTTCGCAACCGTGACAATGACAAGTAGATTCTGATTCGTCTACATTCTGCGTGCAATCGTGAGATCGACGCACGCGCGAAACCTTACATGCATACACTCTTAAAACACCAGGGTTATTATAAACTTTACCAGGGATCGGATTTCTTCTTAATCCAACACAACCTTGTAAAGTTTCCTTGAAAAACCAATTCTTGTCTTAGTTACTTTGACCAGGATTTGTGTTAGTTTAACCAGGACTTGCACTAAAAATTAACCGGGGATATGGTGGAGAAAATAGAATCATGGTTAAATTTAATCCCCGTACTAAGAGTGCATGCTCTTTCACATACTTTATGCCAACCAGTGTCTTAAACGTGGATGAGTCTACAGAATGTATTTTGAAAGTAAAAATTTCAAAAGTATGTTTTGCTTATGTTTTCAGCTGTCAAAGGATGCCGAAGACAGGAAAAAATACACAAAGGCAAACTACAAGGAATGGGTAGGTACCTAACAACCAAAGAGTAGGCTACAGACATACACATAGACATACAAGGCAGGGGTGTGGGGCCTCCATCCCTCCCAGAGCATGGAAACTATTATTTTAGGGCACTGAAACTTTTATTTCAGGGCATGGGAAAAGTGGGATGGGCAGCGGGTTGGGCAGCAGAATTTGTCAACAGGGTAAATTGCCTTTTAGTTACACAACGCATATTTTTGAATGTATGGAGTAGAAAATTAAGTTTATCATTGATTTCCATACAGTTATAGAACAAAACCGGCGAAATAATTTCTTTCGTTATAGTTTGTTGATTAGGGAGGGGGACTGATCCATACCCTTCTTTTCCTGGGTGCTTACAGGGAAATCAGAGCAACTGGCAAATTTTTCAAGGGAAGCCCTCTCCACCCCCCCCCCCTCCCCCACCGCCGTGGAATGTCTTCCCTTGCGGCCGTGTATATACGAACATACTGGACGCGCCTAGACGAAAAGAGATTATTTCTCAATCAGGGAGTTGCTAGCTCCTGATCCAATGCAACGTGGTATGTTGCTTAATATTCATTTGCTACAAACAGGTCTGTAGCAAGTTTGTTTCTTTCCTGAACATACAGTAAGCCCCGAAACGTGAAGGGATTATGTATTCAATTAGGGAGTTGCTAGCTCCTGATTCAAACAAATGTGTGCACAGAAGTTTGTTTGTGTGTACGTAAAAACGTGTTTCCGGGCGCCCAGAATTAAAATCGATGTTTCATTAGGCCTAAATAAAAGATCTTAAGCGCAGACTTACATCCCGCTCTTAAAGTTGGTTTGAATTAACTTTGAAATTCAGTGTTATCGTAGTAACGGGTCTAAGGAAGGACATGCTGTGACGTCACTCCTTGAAAAGGGAACATAGACACCCCTGTACATCAAAGGCGGTATGAGGTGTAACTAATATCTGAGTTTGTTACATGATCTGTTCCCTCAAATGAGCTATGCTTTCATTGTGTTCACACTGCGTGAAAAGCAATTAACACATGCTGACTGAACTGTTAGCTAACCCCAAATGTTACGTAACATTTTGTGTATTGAAACCATCTTTTACTGCCAAACAATAAATCAGATATGAAACTTTACTTAATCAAGTCTGCATGTAGTGGGCTTCTTTTCCTCCCTGAAGTACTAAGAGGTAATCAGGCAGAGAGGAAGAATGTAACAAAAAGTAAGAGGGGACGTTTCATCATGTACATCAAACCTGCTATATATTTTGCAATGGGATTACGGCATATTTTTAAAACTTTATTTTAATAGTTTTTACAGGACCTCAATTTATCCAAGATAGCGGATATAATAAAATGGCCGCCAAATGACAATCATAATTTATGAAAATAATATGAAATATAATCATTAATAATAACTTTAACCTCACCTGAACCTGAAATCTCACCATATTTAATTACATATAAATTGATATTTTATTTTGCTGACAATTTCTTTCTTTCTGAGGTTAACCAAGATGGCGGAAAAGTAAAATGGCCTCCAATGCGATAATTACGTAAATTAACAATGCAATACAAAAAATACTCATTAAAAACTCATTTCAATCAAAACTGCTAAATATTTTGATATGAGATTTTTTATTGAAAAGGGGACCTTTGGCTTGTAAACACGATATCTCAAGAAGGGTAAGTGTGACTAACCTCGTATTTGGTGTGTAGGTTGTACATATTAAGTAGATGATCCCTATTGTTTTTGGTAGAGATCAAAGGTCATTTGGGGTCACGAAAGGTCAATAGGTAAATTCCTTAGAAATTGCTTGTAAACACGTATTCTCAAGAAGGGCAAGGGTGACTAATCTCTTATTTGATGTGTACATTGGGCATATTAAGTAGATAATCCCTATCGATTTTCGTGGAGATCAAAGGTCATTTGGGGTCACCAGAGGTCAAAAGGTCAAAACTTCATAAACACGATATCTCAAGAACGGTACATGTGACTGTGCTCATATTTGGTGTGTGGGTTGGTCATATTAAGTAGATGATCCCTATCGATTTCCGTGGAGGTCAAAGCTCATATGGGGTCAAGAGAGGTCAATAGGTAAATTCCTTAGAAATTGCTTGTAAACACGGATTCTCAAGAAGAGTAAGTGTGACTAATCTCACATTTGGTGTGTGCATTGGCCATATCGAGTAGATGATCCCTATTGTTTGTGGTTGAGATCAAAGGTCATTTGGGGTCACCAGAGGTCAAAAGGTCAAAACTTCGTAAACACGATATCTCAAGAACGGTACATGTGACTGTGCTCATATTTGGTGTGTGTGTTGGCCATATTGAGTAGATGTTCCCTACTGTTTTTGGTGGAGGTCAAAGGTCATTTTGGGTCATGAGAGGTCAAAAGGTCAAAACTTCGTAAAGACGGTTTCGCAAGAACGGTACATATGACTGTGCTCATATTAAGTGTGTGGATTGGTCATATTTAGTAGATGACCCCTATTGATTTTCCCAAAGGTCAAAGTTCATTTGGAGTCAGCATGTTCAAAGCCTGACAAGCTTTCCTGCACAGTCTTTCAAGAAAGGTCACTTGTAGGGTCCTGTTACTTGTCATGTAGATGGCACATAGTGAATACATGGTCCCAGAAGTTTTTGGTGGAGGTCAAATGTCATTTTGGTTCACGACGGGCAAGGGGGATCTCAAGATTGGATACCTTGCATGTGTACTTTGTGGGCACATTATGGAACCCTGTTAATTGAAAAACATTGCGAAGCAATGTCAATTTGAAAAAAGGCCCTACATTTCAGCAGCAAGGAATCACTAAGCCTTTTGGCTTTCTGGTTTTTAAAAGTAATATCAAAAATAGACATTAAAAATAATTTGAACATAGCTGCCCTTAAAATGTGGCCATATTTCATTACACAGGAATTTAAAAAAAACCACCCGCTAACCACGGACCAAAATCGTCTGTTGGCTCCCTTTTTAGATTTCTTACATACTTTACTCTAGCACCATTGTTGGCAAAAGACATTATTTAATAATACACTTAGGTTAAGGCTAAACTCATCTTTTACCGTCAATCAATAAATCAGATATGAAATTTGACTCAATCAAGTCTGCATGTAGTGGGCTTCTGTTCCTCCCTGAAGCGATAAGAGTTAATCAGGCAGAAATGAAAGATGTAACAAAAAGTAAGAGGGAGCTTTTCATCATGAACGGGTTTGATCTTTGTTCATGTATTACCATTAGTTTTTTTTTTTTTTCCCAAAGATCTCACACAATTTTCAATTGAACCACATGCTACATATAGCATGAATTCTCAAGGATTGTTAAGAGCATTGGCCCGTTTACCTACCTTTACATTTTTTGAGCCCTGGGGTGGGGTTGGGCAATTAAATATTGGGGGAATAAATTTTGTCACCCATACCCAGTGTAATATTTTCAATTTTATCTGGTGGAGCAGAAAATTTCGCAGTAAGGCAGTGTGCAGAACCCCACCTGTGGCTACGGACCTGTTCTTCTATCTTAAACTACAGAGGGCTAATATTTTTAGATTCTTAGGGCTTATAATAAATTTGAAGCATATTTCATACAACTCCTTGTAATTCTTGGTAATTCTTAGCAGTAACCAGCCTTTATCTCCTCAGCAGAACAGATTTCAGCCCAAAATGCATACTTCTTTCAATCAGGGTAGTTACTATTCTACGCGGCTTGTATGAGTGTATGTTTTAATGGCATTTCTTCCACAATCTAGGACGAACAGTACTGAAACGTAAGTGTCACTGTACGGTGGTTAAAAGATTTTGAACACTCAAAATATTAACAAGGCATGTACATATCACCCTCCTTAAACCATCTGTAGTACATCTGTTAGCTTTTGGTTTACAGTTTTCTCTACCATGTAATTTTCTGTAGCGTTATTTGTCTTGGAACTTTTGCTATTTCCTAACGTGTAAGGTCATTTGAGGTCACCCGTCACTAGCGGTACAATTGCGAAAACTTCGAAAATGGCTCGTAAACATGATATCTTCAGATAGGAATGACTGATAATCTGCATGTTACGTATATAGATTTGACATGTTGAGAGTAAGAAGCCTATTGTTTTCGGTAGAGGTCAAAGGTCATTTGAGGTCACCAGCGGTAAAATTACGAAAACATCGAAAACGGCTTGTAGACACGGTATCTCCAGATAAGAGTGACCGATGCTCTTCATATTTGGTATATAGATTTTTCATGTCGAGAGAAAGAAACCTATTGTTTTCCTTGAAGGTCAAAGGTCATTTGAGGTCACCACCGTTTAAATTGCAAAAATTCTGTGCCTAAAATGTAAAGAAAAATCTATCAAACATTGTCAATTTGAAAGCAGGTAAGGTTTTTGGTGGCAAGGAATCACTAAGCCTTTTGGCTTTCTGGTTTTTTAAATCCCACTTGTAACCTTACATCACTTACATTAAACACTCTGTCTGCATGGCCTGTCTGGTTGCAGTCTAATGGAGCCCGCTATAGGTCTCTGCCCCCCCCCCCCCCCCCCCATTCTTAAAAATGCCCTGTAGCTCCCTCCATGAACTTAGTAGTTGCACAGTAGCGGTTAAGATATAAATGTGATAAGATAATACTGTACTCAATACCCAGCTGCTATAGCCCTCAGTTCCCAAAACTGAAACTACGTGCATAAACCTGCCACAAGGCTTTGGCTGAGTTTATATACGGTCTCAAGAGGTTATGGAATGTAGAACTAGACTGTAGTAATGCAAGTTCTACAGGTACGTACCTGCAATGATTTGTAACCAGGCTGCATGTGCTATGCCTTACAGTAGTTACAATCCTCGAATTACCTCACCTGTGATGAACGGATTGTTTCTAGTCCGAATTGTGCTGAACTGTGTTGTTGTGCAAATTCTATTCCATCACCCTCTATCCCCACAAACACACAAAAAATTCAAGTACACAAAAATATAGCAGAGGCTAGTAGTGGTAGGGACATGCTGTATATACATTCATACAAGGGTGCTGAGAAAATACCCCATAATTTGCAATAAGCTCCACCTATTCTTTCTCCCCCAACCATCCACAAAAATGTACCTTAAAGGGCCAGAACTCTCTCACCCTAAACTACAATTTTGGTAAGTGGGTACCGAAATTCTCAATTTGCTCAGCTCTTTGATCGACAGCTAATTCAAACAATGCAGAGTACCAAAGCTTATATTACACAGCATGAACGGTACTGAGAGTGTTTTGATTATGTTAATCGAGATTTTCTATACTCACCTTGAAGCAATTAACTGAGATTGTATCTGGATAAGGATTAACTTCAGACAATTGTGGGAGGGGCTTAAGTAAGAAGGTTAGAAGAATTGGCACTGTTTGGGGTGAGAGAACTGGGCCTTTAAACAGTGAGTTGCTATCATAACACCACATTTGTATGTAAACAGTGCAGGTCTCAACAAGCACAATAAAACTGGAAATATTTCTCAATCTCAGCAAGCTTTATACTAAAACGTTTACAGTTGTTGAAATCATCATGCATTACATCACGCCACCTCTATTAATAAATAATTTTTACTCATTGTTCCCATGAAAAGCAGCTTGCTTTATTGGGCAAAATAAAAAATAAACAAAATTCCTGCTACATGCTATTAACTAAATCATACTGATAGCCTTGGAAGCATCTCTTTTGTGGACAGCTTCAGTAGTCCTTGTTTTCGAAGACAGCAGTTCAAGAATAATTTCCCAGTTCATCAATTATACCCTTTTCTTTGAAGTTTAATTGGTAGGTCCTTGCTTAAAATGTAACTCCATATTTACAATATATTGCTTTATTGAAGGACAAGGGCATTTACCAATCACCACAGTTCACTGACAAGTTCAGACTGTTCTCTAATTCAACACCATAATTGCACCAACTGGTTGTACTGGCACTGGTATCCAATATGATTGCCAAGAGCAGCCTATGATCTCTCTTTTCAAAATTGCAATGAAATATTTTCCAGGCCAAACTAAGATTTTATTTACGTAGTCCTGTTACCATTCATTCCATGTAAAATGCACATTCCATGCCCAGCATATACTCCATATACTGTGCTAAGCTTGGTGTTAAATGTCATGCATAGCCTGGTTGCCCGCTTAAGTTCTGTGTAAGAGAAAAATGAAGGAGAATTAAGTACACTTTAAAATCTTTGTACCATTCACTCTTGAGTCAAATATTCCATCAAGGAGACTTGACAGGAACACGTACTGCACATGAAACATACAGTGGTACAGCGCTAGCCCGCTAGCATGTAGACAGATGACATATTGTTACCGGCCAGTAATAATTTTTTACTCAGATTACAAGAAAACAACAAACACTGAGCCTGGGCTACCTCAACTTTATGGTATCAAAATCATATATAGTCTCTAAATTGTACCATATTCTTTGTGTAGATATTCACATTCATAAAAAACACAACCAGTGCAATTTACTCTAGCTGTTCCTGAAGTTACAAAATAGGCAGTATATATGAACACTCATATATTGGGCTCAAAATTAGCAGTTGTACGTTTCATGAAACTTGTCCAATGATCTTTCAGTGCCTAATTAATTTCCTGGTTTTCTTCAGGGTTGACAATCCCTTCTACTGCAGCGCTGTTACACCTAGAGCCCAACTTGTATAAAATTAATTATTTTGTTAGGAAGAAAAATGTAGTTCCGTCAGCACGTTTCCTTTAAAATGTATGCATGCCACTCTCTGACTAAGTAAAAGCCTGATTAAAGTTGTTAGCAAGTTTGTAGACTTGTATAATGAATCTCTGTTATAACGAAACCTCTTGGTAGAAATGGGGCCACCTGAATTTGGAAGGACTACAAATGCCTTTTACCTTATTCATGTGGGTCTGGGACAATTGATTTTGACCTATGCAGCTGTCCGAAGTCCTGTATATTGTGGTGCCTACAGCTGTCAACTAAAAGGGCCTGGCTGCAATAATCTTGAAATGTCATGAAGATTTATGCACTTATCAATTGCAACCCTGGGACCTCCTAGACCCGGGGATGGTCGGGTCTTGCCCAGGAACTTCATTTTTGAAATTGCTATATCCCCGGGCAGAGCCTGGCCATATCTATGCTGGGTGGGGCATTGATTGAGGGTAAATCCCTTGCCAAATCCCCACTGTCAGCTAGGCACTATGCATACCACCAGGAAGCGACCTGCCCAATTACCTCGGCCTTCGATCCAGATCGATGGAGTGAAATCCTAGCACACTCAAGTCCCTGGCGGGTGGGGACAAAATGACTGTGAGATCCTTCCCAGGCCAAATCCCATCCCTGTGTCTAGGCCAGGGTAAGGTTGCAAGTATAGCCTAACTGCATAAGTGCCTTAGTTTATTTACCACACTTAGTATACCAGCATACATGATATGTGATGTCTTCTTCTTTTCAGACTCCCAGTAGTTCCACTTGCCCTCCTCTGTGCCGAACAGTGGCTCATCATATTCATAAGCTATCAAGTTGAGAAGTTCCTCTCTGCTACACTTATGAGCTAGGCCTAGGTCCAACACGGTCAAACTGCTTTGTTACTGCAGTAACGTAACACACATCCGCCTACTTGATAGAAAAAAATCTTTCTTCTTTAACTCACACATTGTCTATGCAGTATTTACGAAATAACTTTGTTGTTAGATCTCGTACGGAGTATATAATACTTATACTGTAAGCGTCATTGCCTTCTCTGCGCTTCATGTAACTCAACCGCTTAAGGTGGCCGATCGAAATAATGACTTCTTAAATCCTGCCGGTGATCAAACTCCGACGTCTTCTTGGTGTCCCATACAACAATAATGACACTTTTTCAATCCCTGCGAATGTCTTTGGGAATAATTTCAGCTGTTATTGCCAAGAAAATAAGTCGCTTCATCGGTACGGTAAAGGCTCTACATTTGTCGACTGCAAGCACTGCTTGCTGACAGTTATGAATGTCAAAGTCATGTGACCTCATATATGTTTATTCATATCACGATTTACAAACTGCCAACTTTGATTGGACTAGATATTGAGAAACTACTACATATTATTCATCCTTAATGAAGGATGAATAAAAAATTATGACGTCATAGAAACCAATTGTCCCAAGTCTCTCGTTGAGAAGCGATACCTTTATAGACCGATAGAGGGCGTATTAGAAAAAAAAGCGAATACGGTACGGGTACTGCACTGAAGTATTGGATTTGTGTATAGGTAGGGTTGTCAGCTCCACGGGGAACACTCACGAGAGACTTGGCCAAGTCTAGGTAAGGCCAAACAGGAAGAACAACATTTCTTGGGATAACAACAAAGCCTGCACCCACACAGATGGTGGAACGCACAGTTTAGCGAACGTTATTTGGAAATATAAATAAAGGGTTCACTTGTCCCTCATTGACGTCATCGGTTCATCACCCAATGTTTCTAAGTAAAGAGAGCTTAACAACTGGAAACAACACTCGCTTATCTGGCTTAATGTCATTAGAGGATTAGTTATCCTAGGAAAAGAGGACCACAGGACACTTAATCCTTAATGCACACACTCTCTAGCTGGAAGAGCAGGACGGAAGGTGGGATAGTCATACCTACCTGCTTATGAAAGAGGGCAAAGACCTGTTACTCACACCCACCTGTAAGGTTGATAGCAAGGCTAATGGCTAGTCCCTTGGGGAGAGGCATTTGCAGTTTACTGTGTACAACTGCTGGGGGGAGGGGGCAGCTGTACTGCAAAATAGTGTTGGGTATTGCGTGGTACGGGATCGAGTTCCAGGCGGAAAAAGGATAGGAGAGTTCAGTTGATTGTAAAATATTTATTTGATGATTTTAGTTCCACAAAAAGATGATTAAGTTGAATTAATTATTCTGCCAGCCTAATACGATTCCTAAGATATGTGTATCCCTCTGCGTCTACGGCACGAGTCTCCAGCTCGCAGGCTCGGTCTTGTGAATCGTGCGAGCTCTGAACACATGCAGTCCCCCTGATTGGTCAAAAGTTATGACGCACCCATATAAATAATTATTATGATATAAATGACCAATGAAGAGGCTGCAAAGGGGGAAATTGGCCACACCTCGAAAATATGGGTTACAGCGTGCACGTGGAGCTACGGTAATGTGATATGTCACGTCCACTGGTAACACGTGACGGGAAACAGGAAGGGCCCTGGGAATCTAGAACAATGGGAAGGGAGCGTTGCTCGTAAACAACAAGATGGCGTCCGGTTAAAGTCATGAAGAGTGCACCATACTACATGACAATAGTATCCTACTACACAACGTTTTCAGAAAATGCAAAATGCAAATGCAAAATTTCGACACGAGCACATCCCACATTCGTATAGCGATTCCACCATTTTGTATTTAGACCATTATTTTGAGAAGTAAAATGAAACTGAATTTTGCTAGATTAGAGACTTCAATCTGGAATTATAGGTACACCTCCATCCACTCTCTGCAGATAGTGTATGATAAGGTGTCGTTCTAAACTTCGAAACAACATATTATATTATAGTTATTTTGTATCAACAATCTTACACCGGTAGGCCTATGAAGCGGTGTCTCAGTAACACCGGTGGGTACCATCACTCCACGATCTGTGATTTTCCTGCAGAAGATTGTATACGGTCAATGTGAATTTAAAAACCGGGTTAAATCTATAAGTATATAGAATCACAACAAAAATTGTGAGAGTTTGCGAAGGATGAGCCTTCGCAAACTATCACAATTTTCGTCGAGATAGTTTGCGAAGGATTTGCTTTCTCAAACTATCACAATTTTTGTTGTGCTTCTATTTTCTTATAGAGTACATCCGGTATTTAATTTCACATTGACCGTATAGTCAGTTGAAGTAATTACCCATGCACACTTTAAAGGCCACGGTTTGAAAACTTTGGAGTTTCCTAGTAACTAAAATTATTGAAACATTTAGCACCATTTTGCATCTGGGCCCCGTTCTCTCAGATACCCAGTGGCGTAGCAACATGGGGCAGGCGGCTCTGAAGAAATGAAGAATTCTGAAATTTGCCATTTTTGAAACCAGTCTACAATGTGGTTTTGACAACTCATGAACTTCCCAAATTCCAAAATCTCTCCAATACGAGCTCCATATTCGTCATTCTTTCGTTATTTCAAAAAAGCAAAGTTTTCCGCGCGCTTCGCGCGCCGCAAGTTGCAATTCCTAATCAGAGGAACTCGCTCATAACTTCAATTTGGGGAACTTAGCCAAGCTCTGGAGGTGACAAAATCGGAAATGTGCTACATGTGACACCAGATCATCAAGTGACAACAGTAACTACAGTGCTCTGATAATAAATTTTCTTTCGTAAAATTCTAAATCTTCTTCAATATAAGGTCTTGACTCAAAAAACGTCGTCGGGGTGCCTCATTTCGTAGGCGTTGGATAACATTATGTATCAACAACGGTCTTTGGTCACCGCTCAATCTCAGATTTGACAACAGGATATACAAATTCCTCAGAAATTTTGTAGCTACGCCGCTGTGGACACCATACCAGAGCAGGAAAAATATTTCGGCCAGTTGGCCCCCTACCACTTTGAAAATCAACTCGACTCCCCTGGTGTCTTCAATAGGCTTTCGTGGATGAAGTCAACTGCTGTAAAAATTTCTTTTGAAATTTCTAAAATCGTTTTTTAGATGTGTCAAATTCTTGAATAAGATAACCCAAACCAACCCCCTCCCCTTCCCTTTGACGACAGCAATCTAAATACTCTTTTCTTACATTTATGGAAAAAAATCCGTGGCAAGCTGACTTTGAAGCAATTGGTTGGAAACTTGGGTGTAAAACTCGATATAACCTAACCTTATCTATCATTTATGCACAAATTTGGTAAGAAACGGATCGTAAACATCGTTCAATACTTGAGTTCTCTTTTCGAAAGATGTATAAATACAAGTTTGGTTTGCTACTGCAGGTTTTGAAGAGTTATGATTAGAAGAGAAATAATTATTGAGGACAGATGGGGTAAATGAAGTCATGCCGGCTTAATTTTAGCAGCGAGAATACTGGCAGTTATTCTTTGTTCATTCATTAATGACAGAGACCACCAGATCAACTATCTTCTCTGCCTAATCCCTATATGACTGGGAGAAATTTCAGGAATCAGATAAGAAATGGAAAGTGTCAGCGGAACATCTAGTTCAAAACGCAAAATATACTATATCCATTTCTTACGGCTCCATGGAATATTCTTGTTAGAATACCTCGATACTATTCACCACGAAGGATTCTTTCTAAAGGGCAAGAACAGTCACCCAAACTTGAAGTAGTGTAGTAGACTGTCCTGTTTCATGATTGGCTGTTGAGTGTCAAGTGACATTATTGATCCTCTCAAATGTTAAATTTACTATATAGCAGTAATTGCTTGGTTTTCCTTCAGTATGAAATAGTTCAGTCATTAAATATGATGAAAGATACTTAAAGAAAAATCTGTAATATTTAGCTGTTGCTTCAAAATAAGTTTGGGGCTAATCTTGATCTTTAACCACCAGAAACAAAAATTGTAACTTACCTGATCATATCCCAGGTTAGCAGGCTTGGTGAAATCACGAAATGGGGCAGGATCATGTCACCAGCTACGCAAAATGATTAGTGGCGAGTCTACAGATATCCGAA
Organism: Holothuria scabra; assembly: GCA_037179385.1. Classification (NCBI taxonomy): domain Eukaryota; kingdom Metazoa; phylum Echinodermata; class Holothuroidea; order Aspidochirotida; family Holothuriidae; genus Holothuria; species Holothuria scabra. Next base: position 77,842,621 of record CM074179.1, read on the forward strand.
TTCCAGGAGAACCCTAGCGTCTTTTTATGCATCTGAAGGGAAGTCATCCTGGTGGGAGTATGTATGAGACAGATGTAAATGGTTCTGTAATTGACATAGTTTTGAACTCTGATTATTTCTAGTGTGCTCTTTTTGGACTGACTTGCGTGATTCAAATTAACTACCTGAGAGTAGATGACAGAAAGCCCGCACTCTGAGAAATTGCTGTCTAAGTGAAGTTGTTTAAAAACAAAATGATGCTACCTGTGCTAACTAAAGGTTCTCTTCTTAATTGGCTATCTTTTAGGACTCTTCTTTATTCAATGATTTTTCTAATTTTGGTAAGGTTTAAACTTTAAATTTTGCATAAGCGATGGACAAACTTTTGAAGAAAAGGACCTTTACATCACCAGCAACATGTATAGACCTTGAGATCATTTTCAGTACTGTTGAACTTTCAGCTGGTTAGGATACGTTCGTAAATATAGCCTATGTCCTGATTTTAGAAACAAAAAGAAGTTTTAGGGCCATGGATACGGACAGGGTACGGGGTTTAGCCCTTGCACGCTAAAGAAGCATTTTAGAACCTTATACAAATTTAGGATTCAATGCGCATCATACAGAAGCCGAGAACCGCGCGGCAGGGAGAAAACGCAAATCAATTTCTCTGTACATTAAGTCCACCAAAGAAGAGGGCGTACTTTAAGAAAGTCTTGTTACAGCTTGTAATGTACTTCATACATACTTAATTATAATGAACGGGTTCCAACGCTATTTGAAAAAAAAGCGTCTAGACAAGAACAGTGCATTCGCACCCGTTTTGGTCTGCAACAACATGAAAATAAAGGAGTAAATGTTATCATATTTTTAACTGAATGCAAGAACACCAAGTCTCAAAGGCTCAAAAAATTATAACATGTAACTAGAACTGCATTTGCTTGCAAATACGCAGAATTGTAGTGCGTGTTAGAGATGTCTTTTCAGTTAGTACAGTAGTCCAGTTTTTATTTGAACTTTAGGATTTGTTCATGGCGGGAAGAGGGGCTGTTGTTTCTTTTTGGCCACTCCTCTCAACCTTATTTCTTGATAGTACAAAGATGGACCACTTGTCTCCCAGCTCCTTGGCTGGACGCATAAAGAAATCATAGAAGAGTAACCAATGATGGAGTAAATCCGGACCTTCTATGCTAATAGTCAGTCACTGGCTTTATTTTGAAGCATATTTGCCAACAATGAAGCAAGTGCTGAGTAGTCCTTGAACAAGACCGTGTACTGCGCTTAACGGTATAGGACCTACTCCGTATACAGTCTAGTGTGGAGTAAAATGAAGTGGACGAAGCATAGTCCCGTTCAAGGACTCGTGCTGAGTAGCCTACTTAGCCATACGTTATGCTCTGTTGTGTTGTTTACTCCTGCCTGAAATGGTGTTATCGGTTCTCGACTCCTCTTTCACCGTTCTTTATGTTAAATAATGACGCCCTCTCAAGCTCTCTGACTGCACCGCTGCATGCATATGACAACTGTCTCGTGGAAGGCCGAATAACTGTTGACGCTGTGTGTTTTAACATCCGTGTTTCGTTAATTCGCAATGCATGCTACATGCATGCTGTCAAAACGTTTCGGTCAGACTGCTGTCAAAATAGCTTCTGCTTTCACCACTGAAATAAAGCATGATAATAGAACTACAGCACAAGTCGCTTAATCCAATGCAGTAAAGCCAATTCGTTCCGTACAGGGAATTGGCAATACCCTGCTCCGTAGTAGCTAGATGAAGATACTGTACAATAACGTCTTGATACTGTTCAACGATAGTGGACGCAATGGCGCCGTGTTACGTATACCAATTTGGAAGCAGCGATTGATTCTCCAGGCTTATCACTTCAGTGTGAAAAGGCCGAACCACATTACATCGCGTTTTCTGGAAATTTATCCGCAATGCTCTTTCATGAAGCTAACTCCTTGAGTCAGCCTTGTAAGTGTAGTATTTGCTTTTCTGAAGTTGATTTTTGTTTAAAGACGGCCACAGATTGCACTTACTGCTACTGTTAAAGGGTAGAGCATGGATATTTGTACGAACTAAGTTACGGTACGCGCAGGGAAATGAGTTGTGGGCCATAACAGGCTTCACAAAAGAAATTGTCAGTCGGCCAGTAAATGCCAATATTGTAGTGCGGCGCACTACAGTAATGAGAACGTGAAGTACTGTATCACCTAATCACCTTGCTGCTCATTTACTCATTTTGGGGGTTCATCTGCCAACAATAACTATCTGGTATACTGACAAATTTCTGTGTATGGTGTCATTTTAAGATATTTGTATTTGAACTGTGTATTTTTGCAAATTGTCTTAGTTTGGCAAGTTTCTGACGAAAGACGGTAAGACCTGCAGTAGAGAACAGTTATGTTTCAACTATCGTGTGTATTCATTGTATAATTAAAGGCATATTCTGGAGACAAAATCCATTAACTTTAAAATAGGCAGAAAAATTTTCTCTTTCAGAAGGTGAAAACTGCATTCCAATAGCTTGTAGCGTTCGGAAGATACAAATTTTTAAAGAATTGGAAATTTTTCTTGGGATTTGATGCATCATGGGAAATCTGTGATGTCATTGTGGCACATTAATTTGACATTGCATTCAATTTATTTTTAATTATGATGCCCATGCAGGCAATATTGAGCAACATTGTTGGTTGCGCCCTACATATGGTAAAGGGTAATGCTAGATCTACAGGAAAAGATATTCAAACATTCCAACAGTATCAAATTTCAAGGACAAACAGGATGTTCAAGTATAAAGAAAAACAAAAGGAATTTGAGGCAATGTGCCCACATTACATAACTTTCTGCAGCTTTGTTGAAGAGCAGATGTATTTTTCAACAAAAATAACCCATCTTTAAAGTGAAATATCTTGAGGTAGGAAAATGGTATTGTGATAGGGTTTGAAGGACATGGTGTGGAATATTTTTGTTTTTCTTACAAGACGGAGGTGAAAAGCCACCAGAACATGCCTTTAATAAATTAGGTAGGAGGTACAGTAGCATCACCTGATACTACGTATAGTCCGTGGGCTCGAGGGGCTCACCTCGCACCGCCCTAGAATTGATGAAAAAGGATAGGAATGCAGTTTGAAGTGTAAATTTTCAGATTTTTTTATGTTAACATTGATTTCTAAGGGATGAACTCAGTGGCGGAGCTAGGGGTTTCGGTCAGAGGGGGCGAAAATGGTCTGCAAGGGCGCTTCGAAGGAGTAAATACCCTGATCCTCCGCACGATCGAAGCCACGGCTTTTCAGATTTTCCATTATTTTGATTTTCACCTGGTAGAAGACTACTTTGACATTTCTCCTCAGCAAGTTTTTCTATTAAAACATGTTAAAATTTCTATCCATGGGCTTCCGCTGAAGAAAATTCGGGGGGAGGGGGACTAAATTCTTGTAGGAGAAAGCTCCGCGCCACCATGAGTTGGCGCGGAGCGCAAGAAAATTTTGGCCCAAAATGCAGCTCAGATCGATGGAAATGACATTTCTAAAGCCTATTTACCGCATATAAATAGGGAAAACACTGAGTGAACTGTTAAGATATATTGATGTTAATTTTTCTTCGTCTTTTTCTTTATGTTTTCTTCGTTTTTTTCAGGTTTTTTATTTTTCCAGGGGAAGGAAAGTCCCCCCCTTGCCCCTACCTGCGGGCGCGCATGTTTCTATCCTCTCTTCCATATTCTAGTATGAAGGCAGTCATTATATTTTGTGTGTTATTGTCAGGTCTCAATTTAAGATTTTAATGTAATAATGGGCCACTCTTTGAAGGTAAAGATTAAACCTGCTAGAGCAAAATAGCAAGCAATCCTACTGAGGGAAAAGGTTATGGAAATTAATCTAGGTTAGGTGTACATTTTTGGCACCTGGAAATCAAGATAAGTACACGAAGAAAAATTAAATGAGGTAATTTACATCATGCGACCACTCTGAAATAGCCATTTATTAAGTACATCAAAAGAAATAGCCAAGACAAGAGGTCTGCTTGGCTTTCTAGATACCAAATTCATAATAAATAAAAGTCTCCTAAACTTAAGCTTTTTTGATGCAATGTTCTGGCATTTTAGACCTCGGAAGTACAGAAATAAGCATTTTCATAGAATTATTGTGCAGTGTCAGAAATAGCCATTAATTATGATAATGGTCACTTGAAGGAAAGCAAAATGAAAATTACTCATTACAACTCTTAAATCATTACCACTTTTATAACAGTTCTATTTTATTTTAACCTGAATGTTCTCTTCAAATGATCTTGAAAAAGAGGGCTATTTGCGCTACAATTATTGCTGCGCCCTTGCAACATCTTTTACCGGCCGGGAGGGTTGATTTAATGTCAGTCTGTGTATTTTATAAGCTTATAATCACGCTTGGTGTGGAAGCAATGAACTTAGCACAGCGACAACATTCATTAGTGCTTATAAAGCATGAAGATACGTTTGCGGCAAAACCTAACCCTATGTTACAGAAGATTACCCTTTTCATCAGAATGAAGTGCAGTTAGTACATTTATCGATGGCTGTTTGAGCATTTTGTTATCTAGGCCTTAAAACAACGCTATTAAATTTTGTCTTTTGCCAAAAATGGTGCAAGAGTAAAGTATGTTGAAAACTCAAAAAGGGCGCCGACAGACGATTTTGGTCCGTCAGGGGGGGGGGCGACCGCCCCCTGACCATATGGCAGCTCCGCCACTGGATGAACTAATGATGGTTTCTATAGGTAATAATCAGTGGTCGAGCTAGGGATTTCGGTCAGAAGGGGCGAAAAATGTCGACAGGGGAGCTTCGAAGGAATAAATACCCTCAGCCTCAACACGATCCAAGCCACGGTTTTTCAGACTATCCATTTGATTTTCCACACCTGGTAGAAGACTACTTTGCCATTTCTTCTCGGGAAGTTTTTTCTATTAAAACATGTTTAAATTTCCTATCCATGGGCCTTCCCAGTAGAAAATACGGGAATGGGGACAAATCTCTTTCAGGGGAAAAATCTCCGAGCCACAATCAGTTGGCGCGGAGCGCAAGAAATTTTGGTCCAAACGCCAATCAGATCGCTGGAAATGGCATTTCTTTTAAGCCTTTTTACCGCATATCAACATGGAAAACACTGAGTGAACTGTGAGCCAGTGAGCCACAACTGGAAAAAGGCAGTTGCCGGCTCAACTTGAACGAATAGGTTGCAAACTGGGCCGTAAAACTCCATCTAGCTAACTGAGTGAACTGTTAAGAAATGTTGATGTTAATTTTTCTTCGTCTTTTTCTTTATGTTTTCTCCCTTGCCCCTGCCTGGGGACATCCATGTTTCTATCCCTCTCTTTCTCATTCTAGTATGAAGGCGGTCATTATATTTTTTGTTATTGTGATGTTTCGATTTAAGATTTTAATGTAATAATGGGCTACTTTGTGAAGATAAAGATTAAACCAGCTGGATCCAGATAGAAGGCAATCTTACAGAGGGAAAAAGTTATGGAAATTAATCACCGTTATGTGTACATTTTTGGTATCTGAAAATCAAGATATGTACACAAAAAACATTAATTGACGTATTTTACATCATATGACCACTCTGAAGTAGCCATTAAATAAGTAAATTAAAGGAAATAGCCAAGACAAAAGGTCTGCTTGGCTCTCTAGATACAGAATTCATAATAAATAAAAGTAGCCTTAACCTAAGCGTATTATTAAATAATATCAAAAATAAAGTTTAAAAAATATGCTGTAATCACATTGCAAAATATAAAGCAGGTTTGATGCTGTATTTGAAATTATTTTTTTAGTATTTTCTTTACTTTGTTTCTCAATTTTTCCCCTTTTTGACTGCTGACCTACTTCCGTTTGTCACAAGCGTATACAAAATGTACACACAAATGTATAGAAAATAATTGAACATTTAGCGTTTCATACAGTATTTTTGTACAAATCCAGGGTAGAAATGACTGTATCAAAACGGGTGTACTACATTATGGGCATTGATTAAAAATGATGACCTTTTGACTTCTGGTGACCTCATATTGCACATAATTTGCATTTTTCCTTTTTTGCGTGGCAAAGTTGAATAATGCAAACATTTTGATTGGTAATACATCAAGAAGTAACAATTCTTTTTAGAGTTATTGCTATTTGAATTTTCCTACCCCCAAAATAAAGCAACTCAGCTATCATGCACTATCAACATTAAAACCTATAGAAACCATAGTTCTTCTCTAAGAAATCAATGTTAACATAAAAAAAATCTGAAAATTTACACTTTTAACTACATTCCTATCCTTTTTCTTCAATTCTAAGGGGAGGGGGGTTGCTAGGTAAGCTGCTCCAGCCCACGGACTAGTATGCAGTCCCTTAAGTTTTGAATTTAAATTCGTTCTTAACGGGTATTTTTTCTTGTAATTAAAATGGTAACAACTTTGTACTATGGGATAGGATTACCATAGATACTTAAGTACTGCTCTGTAAGTTTTTTAAAACAAAAAACTAAAAGGTTGGCATCCACTAGAGAACTGTCGGAAGGGATAGTTAATGAGAGCGAGAGAAAAGAATAAAAGAAATGGGCAGAGAAAGGGAAAAGAAGGAGAGGAAACAAGAAAAATACGAGAGGGCGATGAGGAAAGGTAGAATAAGGAAAATAGGAAGGAAAAGGGAAAGGTAAAAGTAAAAGGATAAAGCCACGGCCACACTATAACAAATTCGGATCGGATTACAATCCGATTTGCTTTTTCTTTTTTTCTTTTTGTGTTTGTTTTTAGTAATTATCTTCTCATTCTGTGAGAGGAAAGAACTGAAACGTTGATAAATTGTTTATTTAATGATTTGTATCAGAGTCTGCGAAAATGAAATGCTAATTAATTTGTGATATCACACCGAAAGAAACTTTTATCGGACACTCGTGGTCTGATAAAAGCTGCCTTTTAACTCTTAAACTCTCCCAGACAAAGCTCACAACTTCATCCTCTAAACGAATGTTGCGTTCAGAAGTTAATGAGTTTTCAAAGAAAATATTAAAAAAACTGACACAGTAACACATTGCGTTGTGTGAAATCTGTGATGTCATACCGACAGATTAATTGAACACCTGTTGTATTTTAATGGTGTGTTCATACATTCAAATGAAATATGCAGACATTTTAAAGCTGCAACCTTCGTACTCACAAAGTTTTCAGGTTAACCTGTAAGGAACAATATTCAATGTTTCACTGGTGTGCAGTTTCGAGGTCAAATTAGTTACTCCAAATTTAAAGAACAAAAAAAAAAAAAAAAAAGAAAAGAAAGAAATTAGAAGAAATCTGCCGGTATTAAATTAAATTTTGCAACCTTCCATCAACTAGGAGTCTGTTCTCCTAAATATAATGCAAGGAACTACAAGAGGTCAAACTATTTTCGGTGACCAGCGTGTTTAGTTTGAAAAACTAACAAATAGCAGTCGTTGAGGCACGATTCGACCATTTCTGTGCTTTTGAAATTTAGCCAAATAATTGAAAAGTGTACAAAGGCTGGCTTTGCATGAGGGGCGATGCGCACTGTTTGACAAGAAATTTCCTGACTGGCTAACGATAGCCCTAATCACTAACCGAAACAAAGAATACAACCGATACAATACAATGGCAATAACCAATCAAGAAACACCTTGTTAAACAGTGCGCATCTACCCTTCTATCTGAAATTCCTATTTATCGTTTATCATAAAAAATAGCACATGGAAACCGCAGCTCGTGACGTCATTTTATAATTGATACAAGTTTCTGCCCGTTGTGGTGACTGGATAAAATAAAAGAATTCAGAACACTTTAGCAAGCCGTACCGAAACAGTCCATAGAATTGTGGAATATTAAGGATCTCATAGTTTCTGCTAAGGTATTGTATATATTAACGCAATGCTCTAGCATACATAAAAATGAGAAAATGAGTGGTTTTTATTGTACGTGTACCCTTTTAATTGACACAACAAGTAATTTTCTTAAATGGTACTTGTGATTATTTTCTTCCATGTTAGCGTTTTACTAATAACATTGGGTCAATTTGGAACAGTTCCATCTGCATGAACATTTTTTTTCTATAAGCAGAAGTGTCTTGAACTACATCTAACTGTTGCTATGGCAACTAATAAACTATTTTAAAAAGTTATCTTTTTAAAAGATTTGGTATAAGTACTTTAATGTTTTATCATTGGTTTCCTAAACGATCTTTGCTTTCTTTTCTTTCTTGTTTTTAGGTGAAGGATAGTCGCAATATTTTGAGGTAAATATAAAAGATAAATTTATTTCAAAAGTACCACACGTCAAGACAAATTTTGTAGAAAATGAAAGGTGACTAATGAAAGAGCAAGATAGACCGACAAAACTGTTTATATTTTAAATAATGCCACTTATTGATGACGAACATCATAGTGATTGAATTTATTTTAGATCACTTCATTAACAGTTTACTTTTCAACAAATTACTCTTTAAATAACTATTACACCTTTTCAAAGACCTGTTAAAAATTGTCAGTCTTTTGTAAACTAAAACAGTCTGTACTCAGTAACGTAATCGGTGACGGTGACGGCGACGGCGACAGCGACGATGACGTAGATGTTGCAGGTGGGAATGACCCCACCCCACGGGTATTGCATTGCCTTATTTCAAAAAATTTTAGAAATATCTTCCTAATCATAAAAGTTTTTTTTTCGCCCTTCCAGTACCTCTTATAAAAGTTGTATTGCATCTACTTAACTGAACACTTATAGAAATGTCTTCCTCCTACCCTTGGAAGCTTTTTTTTCCCCACAGGACCTTATATGATCATGTAGATGTGATACCATGTTGCATTTGAGGAAACATCTAAATTTTAGTTTTCATACAAAACGATAGCAAGAATGCTTGGGATATAGAGAGGGGTGGGGTTGCAAACCTACCAATATCAACCACAGTAGGCTAGCTAGTCACGTTTCAGTTTCTTTGTCTCTGACCTCATTGGAGAAAATTGCCTTCTAAGCATTTTAATGTGACGTCACTCAAAGCATCAATCGTCTGTGACGTTGGCCAGTCAGAACCACAAACGTCATCCCCGTATACCTGATGTTTTCAGTTATGCCCTTCATTTTAGATCAAATGAAATAAACGTTTAGCACACCTAAAACTTAATTTTGGGTGGTTAAAATAAGTTCATCCTCTCGCAGGTGTAAACGTTATAAGCTGTGAATTGCTTTACCTGATATGAGGACGGGGTGGGTGGGATTTGGATTGTCAATTATTTTGCACTGTGTTAGTAGTAATGCTATTAACTCGTTACTCCTAACTCCTTGATAATGTACTACAGGAGTACGAGAAGGAAATATTAACAAAATGGCGATGTTGAAAATATGTTAGGGAGGAACGTGATAGATATAACTACAGACTTCAACTTTCCTTCCACGTAGGAAAAAAAACTAGTAGAAAAACTTAACCGAGGGGGTGTTACCGATTCCTCAAAAATTCGGTGACGTGTTCGCAGACCAATATGCGCTGTACAAGTAAATCCAGGGAGATGCAACTCTCTGGTTAACCATGGTGATCGGTAAAACTCTTTTGAGTTGGCCTTAAATAATTTTGGGTGATGTAGAGGATGTTACCAGGCAAAAAATAATTTAGCAACTTTTCATATTGTGTAACCTTGTTTAGTAGCAAGCTAGCATGGTATGATATCACTAAACGCGCTTCGCCCAGAAAAATTAGTTTGGGGGCTCATCACTAACAGGGTAGTGCAGAGGTAGGGAAAGCCTGCCAAGAATGTCATGAAAAATATAGAACGAAAATTATCCAAAATGAAATAAAATTCACGGTGGTATTCCCATGTACGATATATGAATACAAAGAGGTAACTATATTGTCGGTGTTGGCCGATATAAATAATTGACAGGTATAAGAGAGTTACGATACAGTAGTCCTTTTCGGTATAGCCTTATCCTGGCGTTATTTGAAGGGCTGATTGTTGTGTAAAATTTAAGGATTTGAAAATATTGAATTGTGGGTAGATAAGCGGTAGCGAGAGAATGTGAGGGGTAAGTCGTTAACCAACATTATAGTCTAAACGCTGGGTCGTTCTAGCACGATCGTAGTCAGCTACATCCGGCGGTTTGTGGATTTCGATCGGCCCTGAATACGTGGTTGGCCGCTGAAAGACCATCGGTGGTCCATCGCAGGTCCGCTGGCTACACCCGGGTCAGAAACAAAATAGCTTGCTGGGTCCAATTTTTAAGCCAATTAGTTTCATCGCAGTCAGGACCGCAACTTATCCACTAGATATTTCTCCGACGAACCGCGGAAGTGGCTTACCGCGGCCCGCTGCGATAGGGATACTGGTTGCGATACAGATTATCCAGCCAGTGGGCCATGCAAATTGCAAGCGTGCGACAAAATACCCCAGATAAAGAAACCTGATTCGCTGACAAAATAGTTGACAAGCAGATCAACGTTCTTTGGGATGAAATATTGAATAATTTTGTGCTAAGATTTGGTAGGAACATTTATCTAAATGGACAAATTTATACAGCACGTATGATCCATATAAGTAATTGGGATGAAAGTATATTTGGTGAAAACTCTTCGAATTAAAGTTGAGATGCAAAGGTGAGCGCCCTAAAGTTATAATCCGAAAAGGTTGCAGGTTCCTAGGTACCGTTGGTTAAAACCGTTTTTGGTACTTCGATATGTTAGTGAATGCAACGTCTCATATGTGTGTCGCATGAGAATAACAATATTTTTAACATGATAAATCTTCCAAACTGTGCAATAAATTCCGTTTACCATCTGCTTGGGAACCAAGAGTTACCAAAGAAACACCCCAAGAAGATTACCTCTACAATGAAAAGACCCCAATCAAATTCCGATTCACCTCACGGAATCCAATATCTCCAAACTTGAACGCTCTGCCACATACGTTCATGACAAAACGATTGTCATAAAGAAATTAGATAAAGGAGCTATTATTAATAAATTTAACTACAAGAAGGAAGCAAGCGCCGGCAGTTATCGGACCCACGGTACCTGCAACGTTCCTACGATATCACCATGGACACCGTCTCAATGGTAACAACTCTTTGTTTCTAATCTCTTCCGAGGTAAAGAAATCTCGGAAGAAATGCTCAATAACCTCCATCCTAGTAACCATTCTGTCAAATTACCATTATTCTACATATGTTACACAAAGTCCATAAGAAGCCGCCCGACAGCTTCGCCTTTATCGATAGATCCAATATGTCTGGCTGTGGAGAACCGACCCGCTAAATGTCTGAATTTTTGGATTGTTTCCTCATTTCACTGGATCAAAAGTAAACACCTACGTGTCGGACACATATACCTACGTGTCTTGCAGACAAATCATGTCTTTGGTTTAATCTAAAACTACCTGACAATGTTCTGTTGGTTACCTTGGATGTAGTCGGCATGTACACCAATATACCTCAAAATGAAGCTTTTCTTCCCCGTTCACAAAGTCTTAAGCATTATCCGATGACGGCTTATACCCATTACCAAAAATATCAACCAAATCCTTCCGTGAGATGCAAAATGCCAGAGTTGAGGGGGGGGGGGGGGGGTGGACTAGGAGCAAAGGATAAGGGTGGTGGCAAAATATCTGGGTGCAGCCCGAAACCGGTAGAGGGCGGCCTTTACTGGGGTAGGGGGTCCATGAGCGAAGCCCTCGGAAGCTCTGAGGTTTAAACATATCTCTGGATGAAAAAGTTAAGTCTCCGGAGAGGTATGTTATTTATTCTTTTTGATTAACCCAACTCCTTACCGACCTACAGTAACTTGAGGGGGGAAGTGAGGGAAAGGACAAAATCCGGGGGTGGTACCCCATACCACTCCGTAGCGCCGCCACTGGTAAGAAACTTGAACTTTTTTATGAAACGCAACTGTTTTAAATCCGGCACTAACTGCTACCTTCAAACAGTAGGTGTAGCAGTAAGTTCAGAATCCTCACCGGACATTGTCTATATTACATTAGTAATTTTGAGAATGAGATTACACTCCTCTCCCAGCATATTGTTCTCTAGATGAGATAAAGAGATAAAGAGATTATTATTCTTCTTTTTTGAATGTTCTGGAAAAGAACTAAAAACTGCCGTGGATCATATCAATACTCAGTTTCTGTACACCCAACTTGAAATTCTCCTGTGAAACGTTATTAGTATTTTTGAAGGAAATTGTTTCGCGCGACTAAAAGAACTATTTTGACCGTCACCCGAACATATTCGATATCAAGCGAAACATTTCAATATTTATCTGGTAACTCCAGCCACCATAAACCTTGCTTCAAGAGATTTTTCAAAGTAAAGCCCTCCAACATTTACGTTTGTGTAACAATCGCCATGACCTTTTAAATTTCAACTTATTTTAAGGAAGTCTTATATGGCGAAATATTCCAGACTCTTACATTTTGGACATTTGGAATTTATTTTGAGAAGCCCGCTTCACAATTTTCACCAAAATTGAAGAAATCCACAACGCCCTTAGTTTTCAGGGTTCTCTACTCACTCAATGTCATAGTAAAACTAGGGATTATAAACTAATGCTTAATGTGACATTAGCATTTAATTACTCACCACCAAAAATCAAATAGTTATTTCCTAAGCTGCAGATCATATGAAAGGACACCAATTTTGAGCGACTCTCTTATTAGAGCTAACTTTGTCCCAAAAACAAAATCAAATTCTTATCTTGATAAAGCGTATCTCTCCTTGGCTGAAACTATGAGTGATTTATTATCGAAATAACCCATTATTTAAATGTTTGTGACACTCTGGTCTAAACGGCCAATTTACTTATTGTTACTAATCATTGCGATCTAAACATGTCTAGAAATAGCACACCGTGCTTTAAACTACTAAATATATAATGTAAGGGCAGAAAGGTCACAATGTTACTCAACATTCCTTTCAAAAGCCCTAATCTGAAGAGTTCTTGATTAATGTTTCTAAATTATTCAGTCTCATTTTAATTTAATTACTATTTTTTTTCATTTTTCAATATTTTAAACTCATCTAAGATTATAATCCTCCGTCACACCTTTTACAACGACTAAAGACTTATATCAACAAACGCCACTTCCCTTTCTTCAAGCATTTTAGATATGCGGACACGTCACTGAAATTTTGGAAAGTCGCCCATCCTTTCCTTTCAAAGGAGGAATGTGCCATATTTTACTTCTTCAACTCTTCTTTAATGCAGGGAAGAGGCAGAGAAAGAAAGAGCTAAGTTAAGAGGTGAAGAAGTAGATGACGAGGTTGACACTGATGATGACGTCAGATCTGATGATGACGTCACCTCGGGATAGAACAATACAACATGATGACGACATCACATTACCGACAATAAAAGGCAATGTATTAATCAAAAGGTGCATTTCTCTGATACTTATAAGTATAAGGACGGTGTCCTTAAACATGCAAGTGTGAACCCACAACTCACAGACAATGGGAAGGAGAGTAAATATTGCGAAAATGGATCAGAAAAAAGTTACATTTGATTGAAATGTATCATTTGGAAAAATACTTTCGATAGACATCAAACCCTGTACTACAACTGCTCCCAGCTCTCAGATATCTTATTGTACACCTGTAGTGAATTTCGTGTTAGTCACAACTCAATGTACGATTATGATGTGGAATCATTGTGAAATAAATCGAAAAATATTCTGGGCCTGGGAAATTAAACTCAACTTGCAATATGAGTGGATAGGGCAAAGATTTGAATGATCCGTTTTCTTGTTGGGGGTGTCCGTTTTAATTACTTATGGATATATGTTTAGAAATCACCATGTGATTATCATGTTTCCATACGTCACCCAACATTTGGTTTTGAGAAGAGAAGGCCGATATCAATTTATGTTATCAAAAAACATTAACACTAAATTCCGTTAAAGGCAGCCTACGTGCTGAGCTCGGTTTGTGTAGCCCACGCTGTGCCCCCCAAATTCCATTCAGCAACGAAATACCGAACTCGCTTATTAGATTTAGTTACTTTCAGTAACTAACTTTTTTAATGTCGACAACTCTTCTCATATATGGGTACATTAAGAATTGCGCGTTTTCGATAACTTCCCAAATAAATTACTCTTCTGTAGTGATGGCGCCAGAATGGCAAACAGGGGTAGAGGGGGGGGGGGGTTAACTAGGGACATATGGTAATGTTGGGGGCAAATATTTTCGGAAATCAAGCCCAAAGTGCCCATTCTGGGGGTGGGAGTCCGAGGGCAAGGTCCACGGAGGGTCTGAGTTTTAGCATATCTGTGGATGGAAAATTAAATATCAGGAGAGGTTTATTATTTCTTCTGTTCTATTAATTAACCCAACTTCTAGCGGACCTAAATTGGGGTAAGGCCAACATCTCAGGGGAAAAAGTTCCGCTCTTGCCTCCCCCTCCTCAGCACCGCCACTGCTTTTCTGGAAGAACGGCGTACATTATGGATGCAATTAGAATGATAATAAATAACAGGGATGACGTCAGGGGGAAAGGGACGATCTTTCCCCTGTTTTCTCACGAAAATATGAAACGAAGAGGAAAAGGAAAAAGGGGGAAATCCAACCCAGAATTTGCCTCTCGTAAAAATACCCTGGCGCTGCCCCTGGTAAATAATAACTTTGTAAACTTGCTTTACATGTACATGACTTATTTTATAATCGTCGTTTTAAGTTATATAAAGTCATTTATAACGTTTTATTATTTACTTGACGAATTTAGTTTGTCTGTTTGTTTTCTTTGATCTTCCCTTGTAAAAATTCGGCAAAGCCCCAAGAGGTGTACTAACGCCAAACTGGAAATGCCAGTTTGGTGAGACAAACTCACGGTTTAACGTCTATTAAGGGATAGCAGATAAACTGCAACCCAGAAAACTAGACGAAAATTATTTTAATGCAGAAGCTGGGACTTTAACACACGACCACATGACTGGAAGAAGCGGATCATAACCTCTGTACCACTTTCTCAGTAGTGACAACATTAAGACGTTAAAATTTTATGATACAGTTAGCAGTGTAAGGTGACACTTGAAAAACCGCAAAATTTATGTGTGTGTGTGTGTGTGTTTGTTTTAAAATTTAATTTTTTTCTACGCATGACTAACAGTCGACCAATGGACTTATGGAGGAGAGTAAAATGAGTACATAATCTTGGGAATTTAAAGTAACAAATTTGAGGATAAGAGATCTAGATTAAAACTGCTCAGATTTTTCCTCTTTTTTGATCTAACGATGGACAATTATTCCTGTCTTCCTCAGGAGTAGTTTGATTATTTTATTATGTTGGTCGAGAGTTCAAGCTGGAAGACTAAGTTCCATTTAATATTGAGAGTATGGTTAAAACTTGTGCATGCAGAAAGACAGGGGCGATGGTCTTGCAAATAATTATTTTCTGAAGCTGTTCTGTAGAAAGCAATACGTAGGATGATAACAGCAATTTGATCGTTTCCATACGCTTTTGATAAGGTACATGCGAGGCCCCATTATGCACTAGTATTTTCAGTGACCTTCAAATGTAAGGTTACTAGTCACAACAGTGCGTTTAAAAAAGGAAATTTGTACAGTGTCTGCCAAAAATAGTCAGTTTTTATTTTGAGTTTTGATGCCCTTCTTTAAAAATAAAAAAATAATCATAAAACACATTTTTTTCATCTAAAGTTTTTCTTGTCTCACTTACTATAGCTGTTTCTTGATTATTCTTGTTTCAAGCTCTGGAAAAAATTTGACCTGTTATAACTCGAGAATACAAAATTTGCATAATTTTGTTGTGTTGCTGACTTACAGTAAGTAGACATCTAGACAAAATGAAAAAACTGTCGTGATGTCAAGATAGATGTATTTCGACGATACGACATTGTGGGGCATTTTGTCGAGTTGTTAGCATAAACTAAACTGGCATTGGGCAAGACTTAACTACGGAAGCTTAACCCCTGTTGAATAAAAAATGACACAAGATGATAACTTGTTTCTGGTCATACAACAGAAATTTGACGACATGTCCACGTCGAATTTCTCTTCTTTTGCGAAAATGCCTTCAAAGTGCGAAATTTCACACAACTGTCTAAGTGTTTGCAACACAAACAACTGAAAAACGAATTTCCGTAAATCTTAACTTTTGCACATCTTCCCAAGAGTGAGGAGCAATATCTTCTGGAAAAGGTTTGGAATTACAACTTATATCTTCGTGTGCTTTCAATAACTTTATTTAAAATGATGAAATCACTATATCTATGTTTTGATTTAATTGTATCAAAGGCAAAATGGTCAGAAAATTGCCAGATAAAATGAACTGGCACCCTTTAGGAATGTGTGACATTTTATCCTTTTCTTTGGCGTAAATTAGAACCTAGGGAAGCTGCACACCAGTCTAAAAATAAGTTGCAGTCATGACGACTCAATTCATATTAATTTATATGACAAACCGTCGAATGAGCCTGTAAACCCTGTTTGAAATGTTGATATTATTACCAAATATATCCTTGACAATTACATCATAATTTTTTTTTTACTCTGTTAATCTTATTTGTAAAAGATGGAAGGGATAATTTGACGAAATTAAAAAGAAAAACCTTTTTATTCTCATGTCTTATCGAATAACGTTATTTGTGGAAAATTGAGATCCGTGCTTTTCAAAGTTGAGGGAAAGTGCCCCCCGTGCCACTGGCCAGCCTCAAATGTAAAGGGTAACGTCAGACTCGGGGGCGTACTGGGTGTTTGCCATACCATTGACACAGGAAGGAGGCCTTCCAATTTTGACTACCACCAGGTTACTTCATAACCTTAAAAGAGGGTTAAAGGTCATATCAGGTTTGGATATAGGCCTATTAGAGGTGTACTTATTCTGAGCATCGTGATGAAATTTGCATTGGAATCCAATGTGTAGATTTCAAGATAAGAGCAGGAAAATTGCCACATTCTCAACCAAATTTGAACTTGAAGCAAGCACATATGACATATATCCTCACATAAATGGACGTTCTTTTCTTTTTCTTTAAACTTACAACCAATTTTCCCGTCAACAGTCTCATGTTACCAGAATGTCACTGCATGAGAGGCTTGAGAACATTACGACCTTCACACTTCTGGTCAAGAGGTCCCATTCCTATTTACTTCAGTGTCAACATAACAGTTTGAAAAACACAAAGAAACACTTGTCAACATGAGGAAGTGATATAATCTCTGCTGCGCTCAAGATCACTTTAGAACACAAATCTAGTAACTTGATTTATTGGTATCTTAAGAAGAACACTTACTTTAATGGAAATTCTGCCATCTAGTGTTAACTTAGTTCCTCTTTCGCATATAAAAATGACAGTTTTGCCTATTCTTCCCCTTTAATGTGTACCATAAGCCCAAAGTTTCAATAATATTTTAGAGGCTACTAAATGAACTTGATCCATTTCACTCGCAGCTCTCATTCTCATAGCTTGTTTCATTGCTGAGATATAGAAACGTTGAAAACTCTGAATAGACCTTTGCGCAAAAATTTGAGAGGAACTCTTCTTGTATATCCTACATTCCTTTTCAATGAAATCTGTTTATATGACCTCGAACGCTTACCGTTTTGTCGCAAACCAAGACGGTTGGAGAGAGAGCCTGCATAGTTCAAGATGATCATGAAAAATGATTGCTAACAGTCCAACTCCCATTTTCTTAGGACACACCTGAGCTGAGATATAAAATGATGAACTAAATTGACTCAACTTAAAATGGTTCATTGTTGTACTACTCAAATAACAATCTTTGTATTTCTTTTTTTTTAAGTAATTGCACCTTGTAGCAAGGTGTGATAAAACTCTTACTCTTATGGGGTGATGTAATTAAGCTCTCTCTCTCTCTCTCTGCAAGCAAACAGGAAGTGTTCAAGGTCATGAAAACATTGTTAGTTTTTAAAGAGAAATAAAACAGGTAATGTAAGTTGTACCACAAGAAAGTCACAAATTATTGCGCAATGGACTGATTTGTTTTAAATCAATAAACTTCAATATTTTATATTTCATCTCAGGAATGTCCTATGAAGATTTGAGTCGTACTGTTAGAATTCAGTTTTTATGCTCTTTAATATATTTGTTAATTTTTTGACTTGAGATACGCTTTAAGTCATCCCATAACAGTAGGAACGTGTTACATTTTGGCACACGCAGGGGCGTATATCATGAGTTCGCAATTCGCAGGGGTGGGTGTGAACTATTTTTGGACCAACTACATTTTTGGAACCCGAACCTCATCTACTTCTAGTTGTACGATCCTAATATCGCAGATAAATTAATTAAAATTTACTGGGCGGTGGTAATAATAGTTCTATCATACATCAATTTGAAAAGTGGCGCATACACCCAGGATTTTTTTCGGGGATGCAGTATGTTGTGTGCAGGGGCGTCAAGCAAACCGTGCTCTTTGGGGCCCTTTAGAATGGTGAATACCTGAAGTCTGTATAATCGGAGCGTCAAAATCAGTGGGCGCTGAGGGCATACTAAGTTTTGAAAATCGAGACTCTTCAGGAGCAAAAAAGGGCATTACCGAAGCATTTGTTATTATGGGCTTTCATTTGCAATAAAATTTTCACTTCAATTCAAGAAACAAATCTCAAAATGATCAGAAAGATTACGAGATGAAATTTTCCATTAACATTGACTGTAACGGAAGGTAGTCATTTGAAATAGCCTGCTAGATTGTATCATCAATGAACACGACGAACCTCGCGTAGTGATAAAAACAAAAAGAAAACAAAAAGGTCGGGAGGGAGCTGAATGCCGGATGGCGCGGAACGGGAAAGATAATTATTGGCTTTATGGCTTTATAAATGAACCCCCCAGATGGTTGGAAATGGCTCTTCAAGAGTGTTCTAAGCTGCCGTATATACATCTGACCGATTAAGAATATATTCAGCCTCTACCTCAACTCTCCTCGTGGTCCACACTTCTTGGGGCACTTTCTAAATATTGGAGTCTAAGCAACCCTACCCTTTTTATGGTTTCGCCGTCAATGCTGCGAATGTAGCTTTCTTCCTAAAAAGGCTTGTTGAAAACTGTAAGTTGCGTTTTACGATATACCGCCGTAACTATTTCTGATCGCTGTGCATCTGTACAATGGACCTTCTTTGGTAGCTGAGAAAATGAACTATGACGTTCTGACCGTTGAGAGCCAATACATTGTACATGTGGGATTGCTTTTTTGCGAACAAGTTCGGTATTAAAGCTCATGACGTTTCAACAGCTTTTGATATAATTAAAGTCGAACTGGTTTTATTATTCTAGTCGGAATGACTAATTATCACCAATTCCATCTTACCAATTTTTGTCCCCGTTCCACCCCTCCAATCAAATATAACTTACATGAATTGAAAGGAGACCCTTTTCCAGAAAATTGGATTGCTCTTGGTAGTGGGGGCAAACATAATTCAATTGAGCTATATTATTTGAAACAGTAAATTTCCTGAATTAAACTTGACATATGAAGGGTTTAAAATGCATTATACACAACATTTCATGGCACTTTTGAAAAAAAAAAATCAGTGAGGGGATCGATCCCTTAACGCGGCCCTAGTGGGTACGACGCCACTGCCTGCTAGCTGCCTTGAAGAGGGGGGAGGGGGGTCTAAGAGAATGCCGTGTCCCTCTCTCCTTAGAAAACTTAAAAAAACAAGACCCCAATGGGCACTGTGGTTCCTTGCTGGATATTATAAGAATGTACAGCCAGTCTCCAAAATAGAGCTAAGCAAAAGCTCATACTCAATGTTTGTAACATCTTCACAAGGGATATTTTATTACTTATATTACATGATATCAAAGATCAAATTTTTGTGGCCTTACTTACATTCTACTTTTATAATGCTTGGTGATCCTTCAAAAACATTTCCATATATATGTATGCTTGTAATCAAACTTGATATTATCACCAGTTAACAATACACAATGTGGTCAGAGAGAGAAAAACACCCCTTGTATTTCTCTCACAATTTATTTTTACCTGTTCCCAAATAAAACTTGCTATTACTTTAAAGCAATCTACCATTTGTCCTGTTTGCTACCTCTTCACAGAAAACAGTGTTTATTCAGCAGTTAAGCAGAAAGCAAGTGATTAATGGGGTGTGATAATAGAATGAGGATTAGGTTACCCCCACAGAGCACAGCAGTATTTAAGAGACATACTGTATTATCCATGCATTGCTTCCACTGGCAGAGAGACCAGTTTATGTAGAGTGACCTGTGTTCAGTGAAATCTACAGATTTCAGTTATTGCCCTCTTAAAACTTTGAATGATCCAAAATATGCGTACAACCCGAAGGAATCATTACTGAACAAACGTAAAGGCCAAATTTCTAAGGTGTTTGGGTGTATAAGCATGCAAAACCTGGTGAGATAGAAACTCTATTGAACCTATCTTTATCTAGCTTACAAGATTTTCTAAATAACATTTCCAGCGGTTGACCTCGAGTGACCCTGATGACCTTTGACCTTAACAAAACAGATCGATTTGAAATCTGTCCTTTCTACCTTAAAATACTGTGTTAAAATATTTTTCAGTGTTTGACCCCTGGTGACCCCAGATGACCCCTTGACCTTCACCAAACATATCCAATTTCATCCTTACATCATAACACATCCACACACCAAGTATGACATCTATCCAAGTTTCCTACCTTGAAATATCGTGTTGAGAAGGTTTTTAGTTTTTGACCTCTGGTGACCTCAAATGACCTTTGACCTCCACCAAAAACACCTTCCTATGACGAATCTATGTACCAAATCCAAGTTCCATCTAACCTTCCCTTGTTGAGTTAGAATATACCGAAGCAAGTGTCACACACACACCTACACACACACACGCACACACGCCACCCTTACAAAAAAGGTGCGTCAACTTGTGTCTGCACCATGTGTGATCACACGTGGAAAAACAAAGGAAATCACGCGTGTTCTTGGGTGACAAACCTGCGTTTTTGGAACCTTCTACTCACATGTTTGACACAGGTTTTGCACACTTTTCCTTCCCTTAATATCAAGCCACAGGTTTCTTTGTTAACCCTTGTTTTCATCACCACACGTTTTGCACATAAAACCTGTGGCAAACCTGTGTCGAACCTGTGGCAAATGATCAACCTGCGTCAATGTCAAGGGAAATCACAGGTTTTCATGCAAAAACCTGTGATAACCCCTGGAAAAAACCTGTGAAAACCTGTGAATTTGGAACCAATTGCCACACCTTTTTTCGTAAGGGCAACCTGACTACATAGGTTCCTTTGCTACCGAAAGGAACCAAAAATGATGCTACCTTTGATGTAACATTTGTGCTAAAATGTTTAACGTTTTCCATTATGCCACAACTGGGAAGAGGGCGTTGTTGGCCCGACTTAAACCAGTTGGTTACAAGTAAAACCTCATTTAAATGTCAACCCAAAATGCAACATATAATACAACGTGGACCAGCAAGAAAGACAGAGTCCATAGATTTGAGACCGACATTTTGGCGCTCAGAGGCAGATTTTGTCTAATTTCATTGGGGTGATAAGCAGGAGGGTTGAGTAATGTTTGCCATAATATGCCTTGTATGAAGAGACACAATGAAATGTCCCCTTAGAGCCACTTAAAGAAATTCTGGAAAATGTAAACACACGAACAATCATGCAAGCCAATGAATAATAAGACATCATTTGAGAAGAACTGATAGTGAGTCAATCAGTGAGACGAAACGCGCAAATATTTTTTTTTTTTTGAAAAGTGAAAATCTGTTGTATACAGTATGGTCGGCAGGCTTTTTAGGCACAAATATCGACTCACTTCATAAGCTTCCGGGTACTAAGAGTCAAGGGGGACTTTTGTATCGGTGCACCCCAGTGGCGGCGCTACAGAGGAGCAAGAGGGGGTATCACCTCAGACTTTGGCTTTTTCTGCCGCTTGACACCCACCAAAGTTGAGGTCAGATAGGAGTTGTGCAGACTTACGCTTCAATTTCAGATCTCCCATGGCTTTCGCCCCCTGCCCCCCCCCCCCGAATAATCGCTGCGTCTGACATTTTTGTCCCAAAACGTTTTCCTTTGCCCAAAGTTTACTCCCTCAGTTCTCAAATTCTGGCGCCGCCACTGGTATTCCTCCAGTCAAGGGAAAAGTTGGGAGACATAGCCCCACCCCACACCCCTATTTTCGAGTAGGCAACCATGGACTGGCTACAAAACTGTCTTTAATGTGAAGATGACAGAGGAATTTTACCCCAACCACTTCAACACCCCCTGAAATGAATTTTAAACTTGTTATCAAGGGAAATAAATACGATGGAAATAGAACATAAATAAAGAACAAAAACTGAGCATTCACCATTGTCTCTATTAGCTAGTAAGCTATTTAATTTATTACCATCTTTCTACACACTACCAATTTAGTATATTTTACTCGTTTTGTACATTTTGTTAATATTGCACCATTCCCAATGAATCTATTTATGAAGAATGTTTATTCCCACATTTAAGCTAAGGATATAACACAACTTTAAATAAAAATTTAAGTACTTCTTCCATGCTTAATGTGTGAGCATGCTAATTATATAGTTAAATCAATTCTGTTTCCAAAGGAATTATATCACAGCTGAATGGCAGGGTTAAATACGGTGCATTTTAACAAATTTGAGATCATGTAGCTGATAATCCATACTGTTTGTTTCAAAGGAACAAAAATCTTTCCACAAACTTAACTGAATACCCCTTTCCTATCTGAAATATATGAGGTCTAGGAAACCCTTACACAATGACCTGTCTCTTACATAAAGACTTGTGTTTGACACTATAGCCCAATCCTACACTCTACTGAGTACACCTATCAGATTGTGCTTATATAGAACATGGCTAGCCAAACAGTGCATGGCTTTATTTGGAGGGTATAGAAATTATTGATATCAATCCCGTTACATGCCCTTATTACAAAAAAATACATCACCAGTTTATTAAATATACTCAAGTCTGATGTAAAAATTAAGAAGTTGTAAACTTTCAAACAATCAAGTCTGATAGCCGAGGTTGGGGACAGGGCTCGGGCCAAAATGTTCCCAGTTACCATTGAAACAATACATCTATACAAATATGTTCCTCACTAAACCAGGCAATACTTTCGTTTACACTTTTCTGGGATTCAAGAGAGAGACAGTAAAGTTGTACTCCCAGTGACTGATATCAAAGAGAGGTATGTAATCCTTTGTTAATGATTTAAATGAATACCAAAAGCTATCGTATTTGCACGTGTGTGGAATGACATTTACAGTTTTTAATTGAAAGATCGAGGGTGATATTTTGCACGATTGTTGACTACAATTCTTCTGTACTAATATATCTGAGCTAAAAGAGCTTACATTATACTAAAATTAGACATTGCCCATTCTCTGACCTTTACACCTCAAAAAATGCTGGTGTTATACATAATATTACTGTATTCTACCCGACCTATTCTTCTTTGAATAAACAAAATCAAAGTATGACTGTGGAATGTAACACAAAGGAAGTAATTCTGTAAATCATCTCAGTACTGAAATACAAACAATGCTTACTGTAAAACAAAAGAAAACAATAGTACATTGATGGAAGCTGAAACCAGGACACTGTTTCAGCTGAAATGCAAGTTACCCTCTTACGCAACAGCAACGTTTTTCACTCATAAGAAGTGTTACGTGTTACACTACAAAGGTCTTTTTGTTCATTATGAACATGGTAAAACACTCGACAAAATACACACCTAATGTAAATAGAAAACATTGTAACGAAAAAAAACCTAACAAAAATAACAACAAAAAGGATTCAAAATATACAGGTGTAAGATTCAAATCTCACAAATAATTTAAAGCCAAATCAATCCAGAGGCAAACTTACATGTAGGCTAACATCCGTGGAGAGGGAAGGCAATACAACTGTAAAATGCCTCATCAATGACAAGAGGTCACCAACATTGGAGGATTCATTCATGAACAACCAAAGAAAAAAAATCAATCAAGAGGCTATGTTACATATAACTAGCCCGCGGACATAACAAAGTCTTTTGTTTTGGCTGATTGCTAGGATCGGTAGCCTAAGGGGGTTGCAGCTACAGAGGCGCTACGCAGAATAACTTATAACATTTGTTAGGAGGTAAGGTATTACAACTGTACAATGTCTCATCAAATGACAAGAAGTCACAGACACTAAAAGATGTATCCGTGAACAATGAAGCCCAGGGGACCATCAGGTTTTCTATTTGGATCTCACTTGCTGAGATTCACAATGAATATATCTATAAGCTCTGTTAAAATGGAATGATGGGTGCAGCTGAAAGGATATTCTGTAAGTCAGAGTAGCTTGGGGAAGGGGAACGGTAGAAGTATAGAAGGTCAGGGAAGGGGTAACCATACAAAGTATGATGGAAGGTGTTGATGAATAGGGTTGTCACAGATAGCATCTCCTTTTCCTAATACTGACCATACTGACAAACATCAAGCTACACACAGAATGAATCCTTTGCTATGGACAACTGGTAAAGGGTGTACAATCTTGGTTAGATTCATTCCAACCCATTTTCAGGATACATTATACCATTGCAAATAAAAAAAAAAATTCAGACATTTTTTTTTTATATTTGAGATAGTAGAAGGTATACACATACATCTTCATCATTAAACCTAGTCACTTCCAGACCTTTCACATTGTGATTCTTGACAAAACACACAACATACAAACAAAAATATGAAACTGCTACATACATATAAATAAAGATATGAAACAGTACTACAGGATTTCAACACTAAAAATATAGAGAAGATAAACACAGTTAATGTTGATAAACCTTTTACTTTAAATAAAATTACCCCACTCCTCAGCTCAACCATTGTACTTAAAGAAAGAGTAGAGAGTTTGGTGAACTAACAATATGTGAAAGTATCACTATCAATGGTTCTGCATGGCCATAAATTGAACATGTACTAAAAATATCCATACTCGAGATCTTCCCTTTTCCTAAATCATAATCTTGACAAACAACAAGTTAGATAATCATAACAGTTGCCTTTTGGGGGTAAACATGTCAAGCAAGCATGTATTTCATAAGAGAAAGTCTCACTAAGAGTGAATAAAAAGAATAGATATGGAAAGATCCCAATATTTTTAAACAAATATAGCTTTCTAGGCCAAAGTTCCACAGACACCTTTTAAAATTTATTTGACAGGTTTCGTCTTCAGTTTACCTCACAAGTTTCAACTTAAATTAAGCTCACTGGTAAGTATTCAAACACACCTGCAGACATCTATTTTCATTTACCTCACAGGTGCTTCTGAAAGCTTAACTTAATGGCACCAATTCAAATTCACCTCACAGATACCTATGTAAATACACCTGCAGGTACCAAGTTAAATTTTCGTCTCTATTCTTACTTACACCTATGACTGTACATGAATTAATGAAAGAGAGACAAAACATATTCTATGCAATAGCAACAACTCTGAAAACAGAATTAATAAATTAATATCAGTAGTCTCATATGGCAGTCACAAGCCACTTAAGAACATGTTGTAGGTCAAGCTCTCAACTTTCCAATTGCTTGTTATATTGCACTATCTTGATATACTGTAATATTATACATGTTGTCATGTGTTTAAATATCTAGTAAAGGAAAGACCAACAGTTTAGAATAAAACCTCAAAATAGCCTCAAAAAATTTGAGCAACAGTTAGACCCATGCCCCATACAACCAAACTCTCACCACCAGCATACTTATCCATTGACAACCTACTCCAGTATAGGGGGCTACCACGATGTCCTGCGACCACCCCTGACATTGGGCCAAAATTGCCTGCTGGCATCCTTTTCAGGTTTCTAATATCCTGCTTAAATGAATGCACCCCTGGAGGACATTCTCTTCCTCTGTGATCAGAAACCTAGCCCTGCCACTGCTCTATTTAAACCCCTGTTTTGCATTTGTGTTACCCTCCATCTGAAGTTCCTCTGAGTCAAAATAGACAAGACATAAACATCAGGTGCAAAGTTACCAGCAATTGACTATTAAAATTGTCACATAAACGTTATCATCAAGAGTGGTTGGTACACAGTTACTACTGTTTCTCACCTTGCAGAAGATGATATGCCTTTTCAACAAGCTTTACATCCACGATAAACCTTAGAGCACCATACAAGTATACCTCTGCTTGACAATAGACTATCCTATGCAATGACAATCCATCCAGAATGCAGGATGTTTACACTACACAACATAATAAGCTAACCTAGAGGTACCAATTTAACCCTTGGTAGAAAAGGCAATTGGGATTAACAATCTTGCTCAAGAACACAACTTAATGAAAAATGAAGGTTTTAAACCCTAGTCTGATGCTTTAGCCATTAGTCCCTCAAATACTCCCTGCTGCTTTAATGAAAATATTTTTGCTGATGGATCCCAAATAACTACACTTGGGCACTATTGACCATATATTAGTTGCTGTTTTAATGGAAATATTCTCACTGCTTCCAAATTGCACCATCTGGTCAATCATTCCTTAATTATCACCAAGTCCTCTGGTAATGAAGTTATCCTATATAACAAAGTAAGTGAAGGTACTTTCAACACTGTACCAGAAGAAGATAACAGGAGGGGTTAGATCCCTGGGAAAGGTGCACAACACAATTTGAATGTTTCTTCACAGATATCCTCATCCATCTACTCAACGAATAACCCCTGCATTGATTTGTGAATGGTTTGGAATGTTTATACCAAATTTACCTAAAACTTACATTGCAATGACAGGGAGGTGCTGTTAAACGTCCTTGTCATCATTTCCTATACAAGTACCATTAGTGTATTTTGTGGTAATGCATAATAAATTAAGCAGATAAATAATGATCAATTTTAAATCACTATTCAATTATTAAAAATTAGTTAAAAACAAATAATTGATTAGCGAATGAATGAATTTATTCATTCATTCAATCATTTCCTTTTGTTCATCCATCCATCACTGTCCCTCCCTTCGTCATCCATAACTTTCAATTTTTTAAGTTATTAAAACAGATATACAGGAATCTAGCTGGAGGCAAACAGTTTGCCTGTATACAACTGCTTAGATTTCAAAAAGCAAATGAAATTTTATTGACAGAATAATTGCAGAGATTCTTAAAGGTGTAGACTGCATCACCCTCCATGAATATTCATTCACCTCTCCTCAGATCAGCATGCATCTTTGACATACTTCCTGGACAGCATACATGACTTGTCTAATCAGAATGCATCTTTAATAGCATTGAATTGCTTAACGGCAAGGTCAGCTGGAAGATTGAATTTAACCTCGTTGAGCTTTTCTAGTATTTGGATTACACTTTCAAATTCTGGGAAGGTAAAAAGGAAAAAAAAAATAGTAAGAAATCTTGAAAGATTAATGAAAAAACTCTTAGATGGAGTATTCACCACAGAGTGTATGATAGCTTGATACCACATTTTACCTCATGACACTGTAAATCAATACACTGACACGTTTAGGTAACTACAGCATACTTACTGTTTGAAGACATATAACTCCAGGATAGATAGTTATTGTCCACTAAATATTTTGTCTTGTAAAGGTGCTTACACCACACTGCTAGTTTCCTTTGGCTGGCAAGAAAAATAAACAAGAAGAATGTCACTACAAAAGGAAGGATAATACATTATTTACAGAGCTATTTTACATTGTTTTTTTCTGCAAAAACTCTTGTTCTTTCTAACATAATTGCATTGACTGTAAGCCCTTTGTTGTAATATTTATATAAAGTTAGAAGGAGAAACTTCTCGCACAGGCTCACTGATGAATAAAATCACATAAATGAGACATCTACTTTATCCAAGAATAAAAATGGCTATCATAACCTTGAGCAGAATCTTTATTGTAAAGTGATTTTGGAAAGAAGGTTTGGGGAGGGGCTAAAATTTATACAAGAAAGTCAGTTAAATTTTTTAACACATGGTTCTTGATGAGAACTTAAATTCTTCCTGATCCAGTTTCCCAATGACAAAACTGAACAGATTAGAGTAAATTAATAGATAAACATGTTTTCCAATATACCAATTTGGTCACTGCAGTTTGACCAAAGGAAATTTAGCGACTCTTTTGCATTTATGTACGTGTGCCTGATTTGATTCAGATTAGTTAAGATGAGGTTTTGTAGCTCAGTTTCTAACTAGTTGATTGCTTTAATTCAAGCCAACGATATTTTTCCACTGTAACTCACTGAATTGTTTTCCATACCACATACTTTATTTTAAACATCAAACACAATGGCTGTAGGATCCACTTTGAAAGTCTTCCATATTACCCAGAAAGAAGTCAATCTCTAAGCCTCCCAATTGCACGTTGAATTCTGTAACTAGTTTACCATGCAATCTATGATGTATATGTTAAGGATCAACACATTACAGGAAAGCTAAGTGTCGAGTACAAGTCAAATGCTTTAACTACTTTACCATGCAATCTGTGATGGATGTGATATGGATAAACACATTACAGGAATGCATCAAGCTTGGTGTAGTTCTACCTTTGTCCATATTATCCATTCACAATAGCCAACACTTCTGACCCATACCCTTTGTCTCCTGTCCCTGGCCAATTGCCATACAGAAATTTATAGTTGACCAAGGCAGTCTAATCATCACATTGGATCCTATTGGACCATGATAAGGGTTAAAATGTCATCTTCATGGTCCCTTTCAACTACATGATTGCACCTAACATACAATGAAGGGGTAAATGATTAGGGGATAAATGCGAGGGTGCCCGGTCTTAAATGTGATTTAAGACCGATGATGACGTCATCATAGAGGCTGAGCGGACCGAGGCGATAGCCGAGGTCCGCTGCCTCTGTGATGACGGCATCGGAGGTCTTAAATCACATTTTAGACCGGAGCACCCTGCTTTTATCCCCATTCATAAATACTTTGAGAAAAATGGGTGAAAAACATGAAAAAATTAAAAAAATTGGTCAAATTTTAGAGATCAAGTTTTAATTCTCCTCAGTTTTTTAGCCCCCATTGTGACGTATCGATATCTTGAACTTGAATTGATGCTAGCAAGACGAACATTCTGAACTGCATGTCGCGACCGATACGCTCAGTATCATCTTTAATTTGCTACATTTTCGAGAACTATATCGGCTATTTTACAAGCAAATGTTGTTAACAGAAAAAACACTGATCACGGTATTGCATCGTTTTGGAGATGAGGTTGAGCGAAAAGTCAAGGAAAGTTACTAACTTCTCGTTACCTGTGTTTACAGTTGTGCGAAGAGCTAACGTTACATACTACATATGCAGTACACAGTAAGAGTGAGTGACTGTGCAGCTATACTGTACTAGCGACGTGTGTGGTTAGCAGATCATACTGCGGGAAGGACATGCAGACGTAGCCTAGTTGATGTTATGGGTCAGACACGGTGATAGAAATTCTTTGTAAGAGATGGAAGCAATTTTAAAATGCGCTTTAGCCTTTAAAGAGACTGAGGTTACAGGTAAACTATACCAGGCTTCCGTAGGGAATTGCCACTCAGGCTACTGAACTTGACGATTACTTTGCTAGCCTGTGGGCCAAACGAGTAACGTTACTGTTGTTTCCCTGTTTAGACAGTCTTAGCGGAATTAGTAACCCCAGCACTGTCGCTGTGCCAAAGCCTGTGTATATTGTCGCTAACCTTAGACACTTTAGTAGGCGTAACAATACTGTAGTTATAGGCACGTTTTATTTGACCCCCCCCCCAAATTTAGGAGTGGATTAAAACGTTAACAACAGTGCCAGTCATCGCAGCTCAGTGCATGCAGTTCTAGCCTAGGGCCTATACTTGTTAGACCTATAAAACAATGTGTGTGATCAAAATACCCATTTGTGGGGAGCAATGATTCCTAAGCCTAGGCTAGCCTAACCTATGTCTTTATCACTGCCAGTTATTATTCTTTGGAATGGTAACTCTGAAGACTAGGGTATCAACTTTACACAGTGTCTCAGTGTTACTGTTTATCTTGCTAACATGTACTTGGCTTACTGTATGACATTACAGTAGGCCTGCATCATTACATGTGCTGTGCAAAACTATGGGGTGAATGTGGCATGTTGCTATGGCAACCTAGCATGGGCTTAAAATATTGTACACAGTAAGTATCGATCACATTCAATTCAATTCTCCTTACTTCTTGAAAACCATTCGAGACCAGTCTCGAATGCAATTCGAGACTGGTCTCGAATGGTTTTCAGCCAATCAGAATGCAGGAAATCAATACAAGTATTTATGAATGTAAGTTAAAAGTAAGGGGGAGGGGGGAATTAAACATTTGGATGGGGAAAAAAAACTTGAGGATTGCTGCACTTTCCACAACATCAATTTTCATGATTTATTCTAAGGCCAATGAAGGATGTCCATTGCATGGACATGGGCACTGTGGTGTCCAGCAAGCAGGTGGTTTTAATTTGAAGTGAAGAAAACATTAAATTTTGAAAATAGCAGTGAGATTGCATTTTGATATCACAATAAGTGAGAATGGAACAATGTAAATATGTGAAAACTTCCATAACTTCACCAGAAAAATGAAAGATTGAGGATACCTTAAACTGACAAACATGACATTTAAGTACAACAGAACTGATATCATGACTTACTTCAACCCTTCACAGAGTAATGCTTTAAATTTAGAATCTTGGCTTCTCTTTAATGGGTCATGTGACTCCTGGATAGCATGTATGGTAGCCAATAAGATCTGTCTGGAGGTAATGGCTGTCCCACCAACTATGTCCAAGTCAAATGCTTGTGAGAGACACCTTGCTGGAGATTCCGAAAATTCCTTCCCATGCTGCAAAAGAGAAAACAACACACATTTTTAACATCTTCATGTCTTACAAGTCTATATGAGGATAGTGTAAGGAAAAACAGGAGGAAATGAAGCATACTCTTTGGCATAGGAAGCAGACTGCTCCCACCCCCCACTCCCACCCACCCTCGCTCCTCCCACCCCCTCCCCATCCCCCTTTCAACAAAATCTAAAATTTGAGCAGGAATGTGGAAAAAATTCGAGTAGGAATTGGACAAAATTCAGAGAGCCACTTGAGTTTTACAAAATGGCATGGTTTTTTCAGAAAATTCCTAAGGGTCCTTAAAATCGGCCAGCAATTGCAAATGATGCATCTCACCCCACAGTACCACATAAGCTCTACCCACTTCATGGGTTGAGTCACAGATCAGAAAGTCTCTACTGTGTCTTGTGACTCTTGCAGAGCTGCAACACTGCCAGGGGATAACAGGTCTTTCAAAGATTTTTTGATCACAATGTTAGTGATGGTTTGGAATTGATGAATTACTACGTACTTTAACATAAAGTAAACAGATAAAAATGTGCTATATTGAATTAAAAATTCCCACCAATGTCAAGGCATCTTCCATGTAATTCTCACTGAATTTTGTGTTAGCCACTAAATAGTCTGGTAATTTGCACTACATGCTGATAAGCAAGTACTTGTAGCTACAATCCTCGACAAAAATACATGGGACAAACCCCGCTCCCCGTATCAATGTTGAAGTTTCAGGACGCCTTGGGCTGCCGCAACATTGAATGGGGGAGTGGGGGGATGGTGTTCTGTTCATTGCTTGTTTTGCTTGTTTTGTCCCATCATTTTTGTCGAGGATTGTCGGAAGCCTGTACAAATGTATATGAAGAAGTTTTTCGGTCTTGGGGAACGTCATGGCAGTTGGTGAATAAAATTTGTGCAGTCTGAAAGGATTGATTCGATGACAAATGTCACGGCGTAAGCATTATGAAAAAGCAATTGCGGCATAACAAGATTATAAAAGCGGCTTTTAAACATTTCACGGGGAAGAAATGTAACTTATTACGTATTATGGACTTCTGTCCATATTCGGTCTTTCTAATTAGGACAGGGAAGTGATCAAAATAAGGTACCCATGGGTGGTTTAACGTCATTAATTTTGTCATTAACCTATTCAGAAGACCCGTTCCAGCGGTGTACCGAAGGGGTGGGTCACTTTCAAGCGAGAAATATTTCCTGGGGAGGGGGGAAGATCAAAACAACCTTCAGGGGAGAGGGAGAACAGATATCCCAGATGACTTACAGGACAAACGAGGCGTTTTAAATTTTTGAACCCGAACTGCTACAGAAAGCTCCGATAGTGGGCTTTATAAAGCTTAATTTATTCATTATCCCGATGTAGAACTCCTCACTGCTACCTATTACTAAGAATATTTAATTAGCGCCACGGTTTACCATTGACCTCACCACGATTAACCATTGACCTCCACACTATTTCAATGACTGTCGAGGGTTAATCGTGCAAACAGAAGATCTCTCTATTTATAGGAAACTTTCATTGTGCAAAAATGGTTAACCGTTTCAATTTTGAGAAATCTTTACGTAAATTGTCACGTTCACTACCCCTAATTCTTACATATAATTTCGTCTTTAACTAGATTGTAGTTTGAATCATCATTTAATGTTTATTTATGCGAAAAAAGGGAGAATTTTGTGGTTAACCGTTGGGTATATCGTGAAATATGTTACCCCCAACCCCTAACACAAAAAATAAGATGGAAAAAATTCTTTGTTTTTACCCCATTACAGTACATGGAATTTTTAAAGTAAATTAAATCTCTCACCACCCAGAGTACTTTTGCCCCCTCCCCCTTCCTCATATGAGCTACTTGAGGAAGACAAATCTTTATTTGAGAGCCCATCGCTAATCTGACACGCCAATATACTGGTAGGACAAATTGAACTTTTACTTCTTTCCTGTAGCTTGAAAAATAAAAAGACAACCTACTCGTTTCAGAGCATTTAAAACGAAAATTTGGAAACTCCTATACCTTTGTACAGGCTTCCGACAATCCTCGACAAAAATACATGGGACAAACCCCGCTCCCCGTATCAATGTTGAAGTTTCAGGACGCCTTGGGCTGCCGCAACATTGAATGGGGGAGTGGGGGGATGGTGTTCCGTTCATTGCTTGTTTTGCTTGTTTTGTTCCATCATTTTTGTCGAGGATTGTAGCTACAGCTGTCTGTAACTGACCTATACAGCTAGAACCCTGAATACAAGGAATATGACCCACGCACATATCATGGTAAAGGAAGTGTTAATAAATTAGACATGTATAAGACATCAAAATGATATGAACTTTACAAACTTGGAAAGAATTTTACAAGGAGATTTACGTTGAATGACATCAAGATGGAATGAACGTAAACAGAGCTACTGCAACCAGGCTGACTTAATGGGATAATTTAAAATCCCTCCAGAGGTAAGTGTTTCAATCTGAGGATAAGGCCTACTTTTTTGCTTCTAATGGTTGGGCTGGTGGTACGGTTGGGTTGGGGTGGGGTTGGGAAGCATCATCTTATTTATTGACTTTTTGATATTTAAAATGAGCTTGGGTTCACACTGAATACTGCCTACATTTAGAATGTTCTGTTAGATGTTATTTTTACATCGGCATGCACATTATGCATCTGGCAAGCTACTGTACAGTTTAATGACTTAACCTTCATATTGCAGTATATGATAAAGATATCCCATGCATGTGGTATGAGGCAGCACATTTCAACAACCTTAACCTCAAACTATAGCATCTGATAAACATGACTTTACCTTTACATTATACTATCGAATTGATATGTCCCATGCATGTGGTATGAGGTGGCACATTTCGATGACCTCAACCTCAAACTATTGCGTCTAATTAAGATGCTCCATGCAGAATGAGGCGGCAAAATTTAATGACTTTACCTTTACATTATACTATCAAATTGATATAGCCCATGCATGTGGTATGAGGCAGCACATTTCAATGACCTTAACCTCAAACTATAGCATCTGAAAAACATGACTTTACCTTTACATTATACTATCAAATTGGTATGTCCCATGCATGTGGTATGAGGTGGCACATTTCAATGACCTTAACCTCAAACTATTGCGTCTGATTAAGATGCTCCATGCAGAATGAGGCGGCAAAATTTAATGACTTTACCTTTACATTATACTATCAAATTGATATAGCCCATGCATGTGGTATGAGGCAGCACATTTCAACGCCCTTAACCTCAAACTATAGCATCTGATAAACATGACTTTACCTTTACATTATACTATCAAATTGGTATGTCCCATGCATGTGGTATGAGGTGGCACATTTCAATGACCTTAACCTCAAACTATTGCCAGGCTTGGGGTAATCGTAATCAGTAATCGTAATCGATTGCAATCGATAACGCATTTTGAAGTAGTTGTAATCGCAATCGATTACTCTTGTGCAAATCGCAAAGTAATTGCAATCGTAATCAATTACAATGGCAAAGTAATCGCAATTGTGGTTTCATTTCTGATTACATTGAAGTTGATAGAACAAAGAAGTTAAGTTACTAAACAATTTTTTCAGTGCTTGTTTCTTCTGTTGGAATGACAAAATTTAATTGTCCCTGTTTCTTGGATGTTCCAGCTTAAAATGAGTGAGAAGTGCATGGGTTCAATAATCTCTACTTTGGGAGGACTTGGTTCTGTCCAGGCTTATCTAGAGCAATGTCCATGGCCTTTTTTCCAGTTGTGGGCACTGGATTGTTTTACCTACTGCATTGCTTATGTGGAAAGAAAATGTAATCACGATTGCAATCATGATTACATTGCAATGTAATCGCAATCGTAACCAATTACTTTCAATTTTAGCTGTAATCGTAATCATAATCGCAATCGTAAAATATGAAGTAATTGCAATCGTAATCGATTACATTGAGATGTAATCGCCCCAAGCCTGACTATTGCATCTGATTAAGATGCCCCATGCAGAATGAGGCAGCATAATTTAATGACTTTACCTTTACATTATACTATCAAATTGATATATCCCATGCATGTGGTATGAGGTGGCACAGTTTAATAACTTTTACCTTTATGTTGTAGTATCTGATGAAGATATCCCATGCATGTGGTTTAGGGCTATTGGACCTGACCTGCGGTGACAAGCAAGCTGTGATTGGAGTCATCAATACCTGGCTATTACTTATCTAAAGAGAAAAAAAAAATAAGTTGAGTCATGTTACTAGTACCTTTAGGCCTCATCATCTCACCCCAAACAGTTCCAATTTTTGGAATCTACTCACTTAAGCCCCTCCCAGAACTTTCTAAAATTTAGCCTCATCCAGACACAATATCAGTTCATTTCTCCGGGATGAATATACAAGACACCAATGAGTAATCAAAACAGTCTCAGTACAGTACATACTCTGTGGTATGAGCTATGGTGCTCTGCATTTTTTTAACTTGCTGTCAATGTAAAAGCTGTGCAAATAGAGAATTTCTGTAGACTACTACAAAAATTGTAGTTTCAGGCGAGAGGATAAGGCCATTAAATGACCATTTAAGAAGCACTTTTCAAAATTAAGAAGTGACAAGTTGAAAAAAATTACATTAGTTTACATAAATGAGGCATCGTTTAACTATTCTTGGTGTCTAACAAAAGTTCAGAACAGTGGATGATTTTAATAGATACCTTGACATCCAAGAAAACCACAATTCCTGTTAGACTACCACGTTTCAAAAACTGTGTGAAACTGTATAGTGAGGTGGAAATCACAAGATGTTTTTGTTATTGATTCAACAAGTGACTTAATTAAAGGCATATTTTCATCATCCCAAACAGTTCCAATTCTCCCAACCTACTTTCTTCTAGCCCCTCCCACATTCATCTAAAACTCATCTTTATCCAGACACAATCTTAGTTTATTGCTTGATGGCTTGTCCCAGTGGCCATACAAGTCCATAATGTGTAATCAAGACACTCTCAGTGCCTATGTTGTGTAATTTAGCTAAGATGCATTGTTGAATGTGATGCCAATCAAAGAGCTGTACCAATTGAGAGTTTTGATATTTGTATACTGAAACGGTATTTTAGGGTGACGAATGACTGCCTTTAAGCATTTCTGAAAATTCCAGCAGAGCTGAAAAATCAGAAGCACTACCAAAATTAACTACAGGACAGTTTTCTGCTAAATGGTTGTCCTGGATTACCATTTTATCTCTCTTTACAGTCATACACTAGTTCATAATCAATAAGCTAGTTTGGTACTTCATTAGCACATGGAATTATGGGATTCAGCATGGGATGAACCAACTAAGCTTAGCGCATGGGGTATGGCATTCACTTGTTTTTGTGCAGAAAGCACTTATACAACACTAAGAATAAATCTTAATAGCCAACCCAACAAAAATAAGGAGCCAGACCTGCTTTATAGCAGATTAAAATGCATATTTTCACAAAAAAAAAAAAATACAATTTAGATAAAGTCCACTTCACAGAAGCACACTTCTCTTTCCTCCCTACATTATATTGGATTAAGAAAGAGTGATGTCAACACATTTTCAAATAAAGTCCATGACACTAGAAGCGAATAGCAATTTTTAGCCATCTCAAGCTGGCAACTAATAATAATGAATCCAGCAGAGAACTTCTTCTTAAGGTATCTTGAGATCAATAAAGTTAAAGGCACTTGCCCCCTTCAAAGACTACTTGCTCATAAGAGCAGGAAGGTTGGTTTAAACGGGGTAAACTGCCGCATTTACAGAGACAAGATTCACCTGAGAAAACGCCTTTTTCTCTGGTAACATTGGCTAAAACGTCCTATTCAGTTCTAGCAGCATGCACATTTTGGAACATGCGTTGTAGTTGCATGATTGGTTTATCCCAACAATATGGAGGATGTGTGCACTTGCAAAGCCACCAAAATGAATTACCAAACTGACCTATAAAAGTATGGTAATACCTTGACTAATCCATGTTCAAAGAAGTGTCTCAAGATAGGAGCGAATTCTCTCCTCAGAGTTATGGTGACATCATCTAATGGCCGGCTGACTGGACTCTAAGAAACAAATGATAAAACCCTTCAAAGTGGCTGATTGAGTAGGTTCTTGAACTTCAAAAAAATTTTCCAAACCTGTTTAGGTTTTGTCACTTACCAATGACAAATGGTCAAACAAAGGCTACACCCATATCCTACAAATTACTGTTTTACGAGTAAGAACCTAACAGTTCAATTTCGTTTTCAAAAATTCCTGACCAGACACTTTCCAAATTATGCACAAAACCATTACAAGTCAGGATACAAAAACCAGGATACAAAATTCAAAATTATACCTTTCCCGTAACTATTGGATAATATGCAACTTGACTTACTATGCTAACTATAAGCATTGCCATATGGTAGTGACCTTTAAACACTCTCATTAAGTTGTCAATATCAAGTTAATGAGCCTCTTTAAAAGAATAGTCCAAAGCCACTTGGCAGGGGCACAGCATGTTTGAAAGGTCTCATACATTAAGTTCCAATTTTTTTCTGAAGGAAAATCGGCCTTGCAGACTTTAAGAAAGGCGAAAAACCTCACCAATTTTGTACTTCAAAACGAACGAGTCTGCCTCATTAATATTTATGAGGCTTTTTCTCTGACGTCATGGATTCACTTTGGTTTGTAAACTATGTTCACGGACTTTAGTACAGCAGTCCATGAATGTACTGCATTAGCATTGGAAAGATGCCTAGGTACCACATGCGGCTAGGGAGAGGTAGTCACCTCATGTCATATTCTTATTTGAGTTCAAATAAGTGCCAAATCCACATAAGGAACCAACAAGATACAGGGCATGGCTTTATTTTTTCACCACAGACAAATTACAGCAGCATCCTTGTTGTTTGTGGGGATCACTTTGGTGAGTTGCTTCGAACGTGACTGTATATAGGGTACAGGAGGCCTAAGTTAGGCCTATTGTATACACTAGTAAGAAGGTACTAAAACTTAAACTCTTATAGCTAACATAGTTACAGTACGCTGTTCCAACTATCTTCGTTTACGAAAATGCATCGCTATCACAATCTAATCTAGTGTGTTCTGTGAGGTATGCCACTCATGAAAGTGCAAAAGAAACATTAAAAATATGCTACATCACACTTCACTTGTAACGACAGCAACACCGCACAAAGGCTAACGTTACTGTTTAGCTTAGGCCTAGCCTAGCCTAACGTTTCGTACGCATGAGTAATTGCCAATCTGGCTAGAATGGATCACTTAGAGAAAGTGAATCCATGACAGAATGGCCTCATCGAAGAACTCAGAAAAAATTCAAATTTTTCTTTTAGTTTTCTCCAAGGTCAAAACATTTTGAACCTAATGCTGCTGCCACGACGTTGTTTGACAATATTTTCAACATCCTGCTTTTGGACTATTCTTTTAAGAGAAGGTAAGAATGGCGGTGGGGATAAAGATTGAATGAAGGTTCAAAGGTCACATCAAGTTTTGATATGTTCAAGCAATACTTAAAGCAATCTATTGTAATATGCATTGTATAATAATGTATGGTTCTCAGTATATCTGCAGGCACAGTTGTCACATTTTCAACAAAAATTTGAACTTGAAGCAAGCACATATGACATCATATCCTCACATTAACGAACATGGTTTTGGTTTTCTTTACATTTTACAACCAATTTTCTCCTCAAAAATCCCATGTTATTAGATTGTGATAGCATGAGTGGCATGAGGCTTTACAAACTTTGAGCTCCCCCTGGAGAGATCTATTTCTGTATAAACTTCAAGGTCAACTCAACCACACAGGTCCACCAATGACATAAAAAACAACAAACAAACAAAGTATTCTTCATTCTGAAAGAGATGAGGCCATGGCTGCCCTCAAGATCACTTTCAGACAGAAATCTAATAACTTTATTTACTGATTACTTGAAGAATACATGGCACATTTCAATGTAAGTTTCCCCAAATTGTGCAGATTTAACTCCTATTTCATATAATGAAATCAACTTTTTCTCTACCTTCCTCTTTTAAGATTTTCAAAATTAGTTAGATGTATGCGTCAGATTTCAATGCAGTTTCACAAAATTTTGTAAATTAAGTTCTTCTTTCATAAATTTTTCTGCCCCTGTGGGCTGGGGTAGTAGAATATGCCCACGATATTTCCAGCCTGTCGTAAGAGGTGACTGAAGCAAGACCAAATGTGAACTTTAACAATACTTGAACATAAATTTGAACTTGGAACTTTTTTTAGAATTGACTGACACTATATAACACATTTGTGTTGGTGTGTCGTTAAATCTTGTCCAACTAATTAATTCATAAATTTTCCCTGAATTCCCCTTCTAACGTTTGTCGAAGTAGGTCTCAAAAGAGAAATGTAAGAAGCTAGGTTACCTGTAACAAGTGCAAACGATTTTATTATGACCATTAAAAATCCCCAAGATCTATAGTAATTAATGGGCATTATACTGATTCCAATTCATCAACAACATATTATGTCTTACGACCATCTGACATGGATTCCAGGTTTCAAAGGTTTTCTGTAGGATAATCAAAATGAATGGACATTGGTTTTACTTCTCATGTAAATTGAAGGCTGGGCTAGAGGATCAAGTTAGAAAATGAGGCTAGAGGGTGGGGCTTGACTTACATCTGAATCATCACTGGTATAATCTTCATCAATTCCCATCATCTCATGTTGTCTTTGTTTCTCCTTACGGAGCAATGAGTTCACCACTTTGTCTAGTTTCTGTAGCATTGTTCTATGTCAAAATAAAAGTTAAACAGATGCACTTTACCAATGACAAAATAATTGACAATGCCCAACCCTTAAAATAACACTTTCTATCCTTCCACAGCTTTCATACAGAAGGTCAGGGATGTCACCATGATGGGCAGCACCGGGCTGTGCTACCGAGCTCACAAAATCTTCACTGGGTACTAACCATCAATATCAGCATCACCACCCAGCACAAATTTCTTCCCCTAACTGAATTTGACGCTTACATTTCTTTAGAATTTAGTGATAATTCCTGGTTTTCAGGAAGTACTCTCCAATTGTAAAATTTTTTCAAAGGGCAGGTGGGAAAGTCACACCCCCCTCAAACCACTCCCTCAGGACAGTGACCACAAATTACCCAGCTCTCAAAATGGTATGGTAACAACCCTGCAGAAGGTGCTAACATAAGTATATATAAGGGGTTCTTGCACTGCCACTAACATACCATAACAAATATCATCATAACTTAAAAAAGAGTTATCCTCTCCTTCGGAAATGACATTTGACTAGGTATGATTGGTTTAATGATTTGCACAAGTCAACTCAGCTGATCAGTATGTCAGATAGTTACACAAATAAGTAAAAACATATGGCCTTGAGTTAGACAGTTAGTTAGATAGAGTTTTACAGCCTGGTTTCCAACCTATTGGTTCAAGTCGAGCCGGCCACAGTGTTTTTTCCAGTTGTAGCTCAC
The DNA here is from genome assembly GCA_037179385.1 of Holothuria scabra. Classification (NCBI taxonomy): domain Eukaryota; kingdom Metazoa; phylum Echinodermata; class Holothuroidea; order Aspidochirotida; family Holothuriidae; genus Holothuria; species Holothuria scabra. The sequence goes on from CM074179.1 coordinate 77,882,894, forward strand.
TGGCTCTTCTCCCTACTCCATTACTTATACAGAGCATCACGCATTAGACAACTAAGGCACAACACATGCTACTGTAGCTAGGGTTGGGCGGTACCATGAAAATATTGGTACCAGTATTGTAAAACACAAAGAACCGGTATTGAGGCAGTACTGGTTCTCAATCCTCGGGTAGGGAAGTCGGGTGGGAAGGAACCTAAGCCACACATGACCCCTATGTTATCCTGCACATTAATGCATATCTGGGTGTTTGATTAGGTTAATTACCGTGAAGGAACCCCTGCTCTAAATGTTTGTGTAAATATTTTAATCATCCACGCATCCTAACAGTTATTTTTGTCGGCGAATATAATGAGTACCAGTAATTATTTTTCAAGTACCAGTATTTTTCCAAGAACCAAGACACCAAATATCTTTGGTATTTTCATTACCTGTACCTCTAGTACCGGTATTGATATCAGTACCGGTATATCGCCCAACCCTAACTGTAGCCAATAATGACACAAAGTCATAAACATTAAACATCTTAGGCTTTGCACATGCTACTGCAGTGACGACATGTGGAGGCAAACAATAAATTTAGAGGTGGGTCATTTTTCTATCTGGCATGAGATCCATTGCTCATAAACACTCACTGGTATTCTGTGTCTTTTTCGGACTTCCTTGGTTTTCTTTCTTTCATTCTGTCAGTACCACAACCGAGTTGTTGTACAGCAATGTATTGTAACACTGATAGTGCTTTCTTCATGGCAGAAATATTAGCATCCCTTTGCTGTGGTAGAAAAAAAATATATAAGAATCTGAAGAGAAGAACCTTTCTTAACAAACCTCTGCTGAATTTCAAAAAGTAGGAAAAGAAAGGAAAACCTGTTTAGTAAATTAAATACTGAATACAAATGAAACATCATTATTTGACTCATCTTGTATCTGCAAAAAAAAAAAAGCTTTAATCTCAACATAAAACAATTTATTTCCACAAAAATCTCAACTTGTGTAGTGTGATAATGCAAGGTTAAACAATTAATAATAAATCATGCATTAAGAGGATGCAAAACTAGGGGTTGATGCAAGCAGCCGGAAAAGTGCAACCAACCAAAGCATCAACCATCAATCATAAATTATGATCTATTTAAAGTACAGAGCCTCCTCTGTTTTAGTCTAGTTCATTCATACACAAAAATATTTTGATTAAAAAGAAATGCAGCAGGATAAAATTCACTAAAAATTCACATATATTAAAACAGAATATAAACTGACTAAAATATATTAGACAAGTATCCTAGACAAAAAAGTATATCTATACCTTTTTCTCTTCCTCTGACCAGGGACGACCAGATTGACTGCCTCCTTGTCCAGTTGTTGAATCCACCTACCAATGAAACATAAAGACTTAGAATGAAACAAGTAATAAGCATGGTTTGAACATTGACTTCAAGGAGATTTGTCTTAGCAGAGTTTATCTGGTTTTTATGTAAAAAAAAGAATAAAAACATTGATATCTTCTTGTTCGATGTAGTGTACCTCTTCACTCACTTTTTATGTGCAGTATAGCTCATACATTATCACTCTTATGAACACCCTATGATCCCACCCTTCACTCACTCCTCTGTATTGTGTAGCTCATATATTATCACTCTTATGAACACCCTATGATCCCACCCTTCACTCACTCCTCTGTATTGTGTAGCTCATACATTATCACTCTTATGAACACCCTATGATCCCACCCTTCACTCACTCCTCTGTATTGTGTAGCTCATACATTATCACTCTTATGAACACCCTATGACCTCACCCTTCACTCACTCCTCTGTATTGTGTAGCTAATACATTATCACTCTTATGAACACCCTATGACCTCACCCTTCACTAACTCCTCTGTATTGTGTAGCTAATACATTATCACTCTTATGAACACCCTATGATCCCACCCTTCACTCACTCCTCTGTATTGTGTAGCTCATACATTATCACTCTTATGAACACCCTATGACCTCACCCTTCACTCACTCCTCTGTATTGTGTAGCTAATACATTATCACTCTTATGAACACCCTATGACCTCACCCTTCACTCACTCCTCTGTATTGTGTAGCTCATACATTATCACTTTTATGAACACCCTATGATCCCACCCTTCACTCACTCCTCTGTATTGTGTAGCTCATACATTATCACTCTTATGAACACCCTATGATCCCACCCTTCACTCACTCCTCTGTATTGTGTAGCTCATACATTATCACTCTTATGAACACCCTATGATCCCACCCTTCACTCACTCCTCTGTATTGTGTAGCTCATACATTATCACTCTTATGAACACCCTATGATCCCACCCTTCACTCACTCCTCTGTATTGTGTAGCTCATACATTATCACTCTTATGAACACCCTATGATCCCACCCTTCACTCACTCCTCTGTATTGTGTAGCTCATACATTATCACTCTTATGAACACCCTATGATCCCACCCTTCACTCACTCCTCTGTATTGTGTAGCTCATACATTATCACTCTTATGAACACCCTATGATCCCACCCTTCACTCACTCCTCTGTATTGTGTAGCTCATACATTATCACTCTTATGAACACCCTATGATCCCACCCTTCACTCACTCCTCTGTATTGTGTAGCTAATACATTATCACTTTTATGAACACCCTATGATCCCACCCTTCACTCACTCCTCTGTATTGTGTAGCTAATACATTATCACTTTTATGAACACCCTATGATCCCACCCTTCACTCACTCCTCTGTATTGTGTAGCTAATACATTATCACTTTTATGAACACCCTATGATCCCACCCTTCACTCACTCCTCTGTATTGTGTAGCTCATACATTATCACTCTTATGAACACCCTATGATCCCACCCTTCACTCACTCCTCTGTATTGTGTAGCTCATACATTATCACTTTTATGAACACCCTATGATCCCACCCTTCACTCACTCCTCTGTATTGTGTAGCTAATACATTATCACTTTTATGAACACCCTATGATCCCACCCTTCACTCACTCCTCTGTATTGTGTAGCTAATACATTATCACTTTTATGAACACCCTATGATCCCACCCTTCACTCACTCCTCTGTATTGTGTAGCTAATACATTATCACTTTTATGAACACCCTATGATCCCACCCTTCACTCACTCCTCTGTATTGTGTAGCTAATACATTATCACTTTTATGAACACCCTATGATCCCACCCTTCACTCACTCCTCTGTATTGTGTAGCTAATACATTATCACTTTTATGAACACCCTATGATCCCACCCTTCACTCACTCCTCTGTATTGTGTAGCTCACACATTATCACTCTTATGAACACCCTATGACCCCACCCTCCACATACCCATCTTCCTGCCTAATGCACGAAGCAAGTCCCCCCATCACAGTGAACTCTTCTGATTGTGTCATAACTGTTTCACTCAGTTCTTTAATACATGACTTATCAAGACTGGACTTAAAGGTGTCTTACACTTTTGCTTTCTATCATTTAATGACTTTCACTGACCTTCATGGCATTCACTGACCTTTACAAAAGACATTCCATGACTTTCAATGACCTTTGCTACAGGCACGTAGAAGAAATATTAAAATCTAACCTATTTAAAGGTTATTTCTAAATAAGGTTACCAAGGTAAAAAAACAGTGGTGGATATTTGAACATGAACACTACTGCTTTGCAGTAAAAACATTTTTATCATTACAGAAATGAAAAACAATCAAAATTTTGAATCATAGAATGGTTGGCTACTGCACTTCATAAATTCAAGTTGGTTATAGCACAGGTGACTCGCGATAGCAACTGTACTTACAGGACCATGAACTGGACATGTACAGGACTTCCCAAGTGGACCTGGAGACTGGGCTTCTCCTTGTAGGAAGGAGATGAATCTTTCCAAATCACAAATCTGGTTCTTCAGTTGGTTGATGACTTGACCTTTGACCTTAGCTGGGTTAACAATCTAAAAGGTCATGAGAAGAAAGAGAATTACATTGCTATAAACTGGAAAAAAAACATTTACAAATCTCTCACCTTCATTACTTTCACATCACCAAAAATTAAAATGCTAAGGTTTTATTTCCAAAGGTGCTTTTTTCAGTATTTTGTGGAAAATAATTCCCCTGTAAAATCTCTTAACAGGAATATTTATGAGGTTTGCAGCGGTTCCTTCTTTTGGACAATTATTTAGGGTGGGGAATGATGGTGCCTATACCTCCTTAATGTCTCTGTTATTGTCTTCATAATGTCAGGGGAGGGGGTAGAGAAGAAGAAGTCATTATTCCCATATATTCAGAAGAAGGGTTTTAAGGTCACATTCGAAGCTTTTCAGTGAAATTTGCATAAAAATCTGATGTGCGGTTTTCAAGATATGAGCAGGTAAAGTTACCACATTTTCAACAAAAATTGAACTTGGAGCAAGCATAAATCCCCACACTAATGGACAGTCTTTTGTCTTCAACCATCCAACAGTACAGTATATTTCTTTATCAAAATATGATTGCATGAGTGACACGAGAATTTTACAAACTTTTCATGTCACAAAGGCAAATCCTATCCCTATTTAACTTAAGGTTTAAACAACTGTCTAATGAAACAAACGGAAACAAAGCATTCCTTGTCAATGTGAGGATGTGATATCACCTCTGCTGCCCTCAAGCTTACCTTGGAACACAAATCTAGTCACACTATTTACTGACATCCTGAGAAATACATACCTGATTTAGAAGCAAGGGGACTATCCACACTTTGTAGATTTAGTTTCTCTTTTACATATGAAACAGCCTGAACTTCCCCTTTTAAAATGGGGAGGGTGGGGAGGGTGTGGAGAGGGGTGAGGAAGAAGAATCCATTGTTCCCACAAATTTAATGGTTACTGTCCTTTCCTGCATATACATTCTTACCTTTCCAATGGCATTATCTACCAGGTGTTTTAACTCATCTGTGCTCATATTCTCATAGTCTTGTAATTGCATATCCAACTTCATCTGTAATTCTTCAATAATTGCTTTCTGTTTTTCCATCACCACAGAATGTGGAATGTGACCAGTTCCCTCCTAAAACAAAACAGAATTTGTTCACCCTTTAAACAATGACTGTTTCCACCTGAGAAGCAGAATAGATTTCTAGAGCTAGTATCAAAAGCTGATAGCTGAAAGATTAATGGACAATCTGGTCAAGAGTTCTTTGATAGTATAGTACTTTATTAAAATTTCAAGTTTAAACATGGTCATGAATCCATGTAGGGTTATGGTAGATGTAGTATTATGAATAGAACTGAATAAACTACATGAAAGACTCTACATCAGAAAGGGGGTGATAGGCCACACATACTGCAAACATGACTGTAAGATATATTTATTTCAGAGTTTGTACACATCATAAGAGATATAATTCCGTGACTTTCCTATGACTATCAAGGACATTGGAAGATATTTCCAGGACCTTTTAGAAAAATGTCACATCCTTTATTCCAGTCTTCTTGCCAGAAACATGTTGTATCTGAATATTGAGAAAATTAGAACAATAAGTTCACTTCCTTAAAATTGCCTGACTTATCCAGGACTTTTTGGAAAGTTTTTACTTTTTTCATGACTTTCCAGGACTGGAAATTTCCCATTCTCTCTGAACAACATCTCCACCCCCTTCCTTTCCAGTCTACCACCACCAGCAATAATATTAAAAAAAAAAAAAACGGACCATGTTGATTACAATATGGTCACAGCATTGACCATAATTACTGATGTGGAAACTGAAAACAACTCTGAAAGGAGTCAAGTCTGACTCTTTACCTCATATGCAAAGTGTTCAATGTCATCTAACTGACACTTTAACTGGGCTATTAGTTCCATTTGTTTTTCTCTCTGTTGGGCAAACTTCTTCTCATGCTCCACTTCTACCTGTTGACAAGAATTTTATGTGAAAAAAAAAAAAACACATGAGGCAAAACACATATTTAATTGTGAAATGACAACATACAGCAACAAACAATATCAACTTACTTTAAAGGAGCTCATTGAGTTGATGTCGATGACTAAATAAGATTGGTAAAGGGTCACTATCACATGACAATGCTCATAGATAACATATTGAGTCAAGTGTCATTTCCAATAGACAGTCACGTGAAAAGTTAAAATTCTGAATAAAGTGGTGTCCTGGCCTGTAATGCTTTTGCATACGATTTGAAAAAGTGTCTGGTCATGAATTTTTGGAAATTTGAATTGAACCGTTAAGTACTCCCTCACAAAACATTTGTAGGTGTGTATATTGGGATTGTCTAAGTGTGACCATTCGTCATAGGTATGTGAAAAAAATTTAACAGGTTTGGAAAATTTGTTGAATTTTATGAACCAACTCAATGAGCCTCTTTAAGTTCAAAAATTTTACTCAACTAGCAAAATCAAAGTGTAATCCATGTCTAAAATTTCAAAACTTTGTACAACATAGCATGAAAAATGAATTCAAACAGTTCAACCGCATCTAAATAGGACATTCCTGGACTGGGATGTAACATGTTGAAGTTTATTCACTCAATTTAATATGGCAGATTGAAAAGTAATTTGTGATGTCATTGTTGTACTTTTCAAATTCATCTTATGAGCTGATGAAATTAGAGAACCCCTCTCTATACAACATGCTTTGTATGCAAACTGGAAATGTTCAAGGTAAGAAGAATATTTTTAACTTCAAAGTGAAAAAAACAGGTAATGTTAGTTGTACAACAAGAAAGTCACAAATTATAGTGCAACATAATATTTTTGTTTTAAGTGAATAGAGTTCAATGTTTAATATCTTAACAATGGAATGAGCAATGACAATGGGAGCAGGAATAAGACTCATTTTACCAGCTCTAAAATATACATTTTTAATATCTACGACTTGAGATACTCTTAAAACAAATAGCCTGTACTAAAAATAACTTAAAGTGGGAATGACACGGCCAGAGGAAGTTTCTCGGTAGATATTCTTCGGGTACAACTTGACATAAAGTGAGTATTTTCTCTACTACATTATGTTCATAAACACCGGAATATGATGTTTTGAATTCCCAATAACAGGCCAGACACAGCCCATTTTGAATTCCGAAAGTGAAAAAGGTATGTGAGCGGGTCTCAAGATGATGACGTCATTGGAGGCACAGTTGGCAACACTGTACCAGGGAGCTCACAATAATCGAATCATGAGCATGGTAACGCCTGTAAGCCAGTACATCATTGCAAACACTGGTGAAATGATAGCAGCAAGAGTGGCCAGTGACTATATTGTGAATTATGCATTGCGTTGGTAACTGCTTAGTATTCGCATTATCACATTCACCAAACAGCTCATAGAGTAAAGACGCGCTTCAAGTGGGGACGGGCTTGTTATGGATTGACCACACATGTTCATAGCTATACTGTTTAGCGCCTGGACCACGTCTTTCTTGCACAAAAACAGAACTGTTTTTGCGCGCCCATACTCACATGAACATATTGGCCAATGATATGCTCGGAATCCCCAACCAGAAAGCCAAAAGGCTTAGTGATTCCTTGCCATCAAATACTTTACCTGCTTTCAAATTGACAGTACTTGATAGATTTTTCTTTACATTTTAGGCACAGAATTTTCACAATTTTACCCCTGGTGGACCTCAAATGACCTTTGACCTCTACCAAAAACAATAGGCTTCTTTCTCTCAACATGACAAATCTATATACCAAATATGAAAAGTATCCGCTACTCTTATCTGGAGATATTGTGTTTACAAGCCATTTTCGAAGTTTTGGCAATTTTACCGCTGGTGACCTCAAATGACCTTTGACCTCTACCAAAAGCAATAGGCTTCTTTCTCTCAACAAGAAAAATCTATACACCAAGTATGAAAATTGTCGGGCAATTCTATCTGAAGATATCATGTTTACAAGCCATTTTCGGTGTTTTCACATTTTACCGCTGATGACCTCAAATGACCTTTGACCTCAGCCAAAAACAATAGACTTCTTCCTCTCAACATGACAAACCTATATACCAAGCATGAGAAGTGTCGGTCACTCCTATCTGAAGAAATCATGTTTAAAAGCCATTTTCGGGATTTTCCCAATTTTACCGCTGGTGACCTCAAATGAACTTTGAATTCTACCAAAAGCAATAGGCTTCTTTCTCTCAACATGACAAATTTATATACCAAATATGAAGAGTATCTGTCACTCCTTTTTGAAGATATCGTGTTTACAAGCCATTTTCAGTGTTTTCGCAATTTTACCGCTGATGACCTCAAATGACCTTTGACCTCTACCAAAAACAATAGGGTCCTTCCTCTCAACATGACAAATCTATATACCAAGTATGAAAGTTGTCGGGCAATCCTGTATGAAGATATCGTGTTTACAAGCCATTTTCGGCGTTTTCACAATTTTACCGCTGGTGACCTCAAATGACCTTTGACCTATACCAAAAACAATAGGGTTCTTCCTCTCAACATGACAAATCTATATACCAAGTATGAAAAGTGTCAGACATTCCTATCTGAAGATATCGTGTTTACAAGCCATTTTCCGCGTTTTCGCAATTTTACCGCTGGTGACCTCAAATGACCTTTGACCTCTACCAAAAACAATAGGGTTCTTCTTCTCAACATGACAAATCTATATACCAAGTAAGAAAAGTGTCGGACATTCCTATCTGAAGATATCGTGTTTACAAGCTATTTTTGAAATTGTCGCAATTTTACCGCTGGTGACCTCAAATGACCTTTGACCTCTACCAAAAACAATAGGGTTCTTCCTCTCAACATGATAAATCTATATACCAAATATGAAAAGTGTCGGACATTCCTATCTTAAGATATCGTGTTTACAAGCAAGTGTCACAAACACACACACACACATACACGCACACACCCACACACACACACACACACACACGACATCACCATCGCATAGATTCCTTGCCTGCCTACGGCAAGGAATCAAAAATGGTCGCACCTTGTTTTGTACGTTGGACCAGTATTATGATGTAATACTTTTCATGCAGTTGCTAAGATAAGATAACTTTACCGAGTGTCACATTAGTTCCACATCTAGATGCCCATTCTTAAATAGGGCGGGGATTGAGCCGCCAATTGCATCATAAAAGTCAGGTGACCTGTTGCGGCATTTTTCGAAATTGGATTTCCAACGTTTTTCTTCAAATATGCCAACAAACCACAAAGCTTTTACAAACTGTAATTCACCTCTTGACCAAAGTCCCCTCATTTAAGAATGGTTTTCAAGCTCTTAAATTTCAAAGCAAATTACCCCAATGGTGACAAAAAGAAAGTGGTGAATTTTTTAAAATACTGAAATCCTGGAAAAAATTTTCTGGGACACATCCAACACCCCTCCCTCGTCCCTATGTTGGTTTTAAGGGTGAGCAGGTGGGTAAAAAAGTTGCAAATGCTCAACACTGAATAAATGATGGTGGGGAAAATATACTGAAAATATATAACAGGTCAGGAAGTGTCCCAGCATTTTTTTCCAGGATTGTAACTTCAAGTGGAAATGCAGTCACCAGTATGTGTAGCTCTCTACCCTGTGTCATGATTGGCTGTTGAGAGTCATGTGACAATGTTTGTTTTGTTTGTTTGTTGTTTTTTTTTTGCACTAAATTTTGATATTAATATAAGGAGTACATAATTGGTTCACCTTGAATAAGCAATATCATGAAGAATACTTGAAAGAGAAATAAGCCAAAATCTAGCTACTGCTTCAAAATAAGTTTGGGATGACTGCTCTAACCCTTTAAATTGTTCACTCTATTCTAATTTCCACACCAATACATGAATATTCAATACATTATTTTTTCTTTTTTTTTTGCAGATTTACCACTCACATCATTTTCCAACATTTGAGCGTCCTGACTTCTGCATCCCCTCACATCTGGACATCCTTTGAAAGCGAACTCTTCCAGCTCTTTAAGGAGTACCTAAAAAAATAGAAGAAAAACATAAACTATCAACAGATATAAATTAACCTTTTTTTCATGCTGGGTTAGTTTCAGGGCAATTTTCAACTTTGCTTCAAAAAGCTAGTAAAACAAAAGTTTCGCAAAGACAAAATGCCACTTGTCAAACAATATTATGGTGGAATTATTCTGCATTAGTCAACCAAATAAGTAGTGTCCATGATGGTGCTTTGACACTAGTATCTACTAAAGCTGTCACAAGTATAATAATCCACACTGTTAACGTTGTGAAATACATACATAGCAAACACAACTACAATATCCCTGACTGTGTTGTATTATAATAAGGCATGGTACAGGATAGGTGGTCAACTGCACAGGGTGACAATGACAATGTGGTGGTACCATGGTTTGTTGTGAGGGTCGATCCTATTGCATTAAGGTTGCTATTATCGTCTGACACTTAAAGTGTACCTAAAGTCAAAAAATTCAAAAATATTTATTAAAGAGCATGAAAAACAAATTCTAACAGTCCAACTTCCACCTTCATAGGGTATTCCTGAGCTGAGATATTAAAGGTTGAAGTTTATTCACTCACATTAAAGTGGCACATTGCGCAATAATTTGTGATATCATTCTTGTACTACTCAAATGACAATCTTTGTATTTCTTTGTTTTCCCGAATGTTACTGCACCTTGTCCCAAGGTGTGGAACCACTCTTACTCTTATGCAGTGATGTAATTAATTAAGCCCTCCTTGTGTAACATGCTTTGCAAGCAAACAGGAAGTGTTCAAGGTCAAAAAAAAAAATATTTTTAATTTTAAAGGAAAACAAAGCATGTGATGTGAGTTGTACAACAAGAAAGTCACAAATTATTGTGCAATAGACCAATTTGTTGTTAAGTGAATCCACTTCCACATTTTATATCTCAGCTCAGGAATGTCATATGAAGATGGGAGCTGGACTATTAGAATTCATTTTTCATTTTCTTAAATATATATTCTTGAATTTTTTAACTTGAGGCACACTTTAACCATTCTCCCTAGAAGAAATCAGGTTACAAACGTTGTATGGGGGTAGGGCATAATGTTAACAAGATGAAAGGTCCACTAGGACTAAGATTTTGACAATGGACAAGTTTCAATGGATTTTAGATTCACTGGCTTGAAAGGTTCACTACATCCAAACTTTGCTTTATGTCAAAAGTCTGCTTAACATGTTAGTCAACGTTCCATTTAAAGCCATTTTTGCGCTCGTAGCAAATCTTTGATACAATGAACATGCCATCTATGAAACTTCCATACCGACCTTTCAACCAAGTAAACCTTCAGGCTAGTGATCTTCAATCTACAGTTAACCTTCAATCTGGAGAACCTTCAGGTTAGTGGTCTTCAATCTACTCAACCTTCAATCTAGTAAAACATTCAAGCCAGTTGTCTTCAATGTACTGCACCCTCAATCTAGAGAAACTTTAGGCTAGTGGTCTTCAAACTACTGAACCTTCAATCTAGAAAACCTTCAGGCTAGTGGGCATCAATCTACTAAACCTTCAATCTAGTGAACCTTCAGGCTTGCGGTCTTTAATCTACTAAACCTTCAATCTACTGAACTTTCAATCTAGTAAAACTTCAGGATAGTGGTTTTCCATCTACTCAACCTTCAATCTAGCAAACATTCAAGCCAGTGGTCTTCAATCTACTGAACCTTCAATCTAGTTAAGTTTCAACTGACTGAACTGAACCTGTGATGGTGAGAACCCTGTCTGCCTGTTACATAAGGAAACCATTGCTTTCTGTCTTTCATATTTTATGAAATTAATGTTGATAAACAACAAGTTATTTGGATTCATATCTGGTAAGAGTTATGGTCAGAGAAGTACTCTAGAACCAATCAACTAGTTTAGAAAATGTTTTAAATCAGGTGATAAATGCCAGGGTGACAGGTCTCAAGTGTGATTAGAAATGGACCATGATGTCATCGCTCAGGTTAAGAGGACCAAGGTGATATAAAGAAGAGATACACACCTACTCTGTACTTGGAAAGGACTGCCAACTAAATGAGAACTTTATCCTCCTACAGTCCACCACCCCCTTCACAGGCACTGCTCCTGTCCCCCTCCCCAGGCCCCCACTTCCCATTCTGTGTCCTCATCTCCCTTCTATCATAAGCTGTAGTACCAAGACTCTCTGTCCGTTACCTCCTTGTCATCAGGCTCAGCATTGATGATTTGTTTCAGACGAAACTGGACTTGAGCAAAGTGACTGGTCAAGGCTAAGAGAGATGAGTTTAATTCTTCTTGTTCATCTTCTAGGTGTCTCAATTGGTCAACAACAGCTTGGTGTCTGTGCAAGAACATGCAATAAAAGCATATAATTGTAACATCTATTTAAGGGAAAGAGTAGTCGTCCTTAAGTTATTTTGAAAGGTCAGCAAGATCCCTTAACTTTCTTCTCATTTTGTTTTATGATACTGTATGACAGGACTTTCACACTACATATTCAATTGAAACAATGTGTTACCCTACTTAATTTTGTACCTTAGGGATAAAAACATAGTCAGATGAATCTAAGCAGCCAATTATGAAACACTGCAGACTAGTAGTAATAAATACACTACATAATTCCAAATTAGGGTGACTGCACTTTTCACCTCAAAGTTTTGTAATTTTAGGAGAGCCTTCATGAATGGCTCCTGAGAATCATGTGATAATATTTCCCCCTCTTTGTTTAATTTTTACTTTTTTGTTTTACCTTGAATATGCAGTATTTACTGTCTAAAGGCTTAACCATGGAAATTATAAAATTAAAGTTTGAATGGGAAGCAGAGGAATAAAATGGTGATGGATATTTACAGTAACTGTTGCTTCAAATTATAAAATTAGAGCAAAGTTTTGTATGCTATGTATCATAAGCAAGGACTGGGTCCAAATACTTAAAGGTGTAATGTAGTACAGTGCAAAAAGATGGAGTGACAAAAAGGCATGTAAGATACGTACGGTATATATTACACAGGTCTTTCAATGCCCTACATGATACTGTACTCATTTCAGTGCACACAGTACATTATATCACCCACCTTCTGTACAACCACTAGGGTGGGGCAGTACTGTGAAAATATTCGTACCAGTACTGTAAAGCTCACAGAACTGGTATCACAGTTCTACCGGTATTAAGGCAGTACCAGTTCTCAAATCTCAGGTAAGAAAGTCAGGAAGGAACCTGCAATTGTTATCCTACTGTATACTTTGATGCAGCTGAGTGTATGATTATTGCATTAGTACCGTGCAAAAACCTCTGCTTTGACTTTGCTTACCCCATTTACTGTATTTACAGTCATGCACAATCATAATTAATACTCCTGTTTCCTATCTTGACCTTTCCAGGGTAACTTTTTCGAGTACTCAAGTTTCTCAAGAACTGGTTTTAGACACCAAATGTCTTAGGCATTTTTATTACCCTGTACCTCTAGTACTGGTATTTATGTCAATACTGGTATTCCGCCCAACCCTAACACCCACATTACTGTACATATTGTACATGCATGTAGGCCTACAGTAGGGTTACTGCACTGTAGCCCAAATTTATAATCCAAGCCCATTTAAAAAAATTAAAGAATGTACTGTATACTGGCACTGTACAGTACAGTATATAGTAAGTGTACTAACAAGTTAATCCAGTACATGGCAGTTGAGTACTGTATACGGTACAATTGTCTCTAGAGAAGACAAACTAAAGTACATCACATTGAATGTACTACACTTTCCATTGAAACCTCTACACTAGAAACACAAAATTGTGTAAGTACTGTAGGCAGTTTATACAGTACTGTATACATGTAGTACAAATACAATGGTTCCACAGAAGGTAGTGTTATTGTACCTTACCACCTACAATCCTGGACAAAAATACATGGGACAGTCCCCCGCTCCCCCGTTCAATGTTGAAATTTTTGAAATTATGAGAATATTTTGTCGAGAACAACATTGTACTAGGGGGGAGGGGATTTTGGAAAACCAGCGAGTCTGTGCATACGTGTTGCTACATTTGGGCAAAAATGTCCCATCATTTTTGTCCAGGATTGTAGAGCCGTAATTAACACACTATAGAACTATGTACAGTAGTATCAAAGAACTCTTAAACAACAAGCTTTCTGCTTATACCTGTACACATGTTAATAATGTATTACATTGTGACATACTTGAGACATGCTTGAAGTAAAGTGCAGCTCTTTACAGTTACTTTAAAATATTTTAAATGAGGGTTACAGTATTGTACTGTACTGCACTGCACTGCACTGCACCGTACTGTACCGTACCATACTGCACTGTCCTGTAATGTACTGTACCGTACCATACCATACTGTAATGTACTATACTGTACCATACTGTACTGTAAGTACATCAAATAGTCCGTAAGTTGAGTTTACTTGCTCATTTATTTACACTAGCCATCAAACAGCTAACATGTACACATTACAACTATAGTAGTCAAGGCCATGTACCATATTTCTTCCACACATTAAAGCCACCTGTTGGCTGCAGGGTTACAAGATACTGTATGCCCACTGTATGTCCTGCCTGTTACATAATAAGAGGTAACAACAGGTACGTCTACTGGGTAACAGTATTCAAAGTTGTACCTACAGTACAGAATTTCCCATGAATCTGCATGATGATCCTCAAATTTATGTTTACATGGGCATTTCATGCCAATATTACAGTATGTGTGAAAACAGTACTGCTCCAGAATATGATAGCGTACAGTTACTGTAGCTGGGCAATCAAGCCATGTGAAGTTTGTGTAAGAGCTAGGTAAACAGAATACAAAATAAGAAAGTATTTATTTGCTTATTCCGCTTAGTTTACTTACGGTAATAGTTTGTGTTCATGCACTAATCCATCATTTGAATATCTACAGTAGTTAGCTATGTTATTGAATTTAGAGGCAGTCAATTATCACCTCAAACTACAATTTTTGTAGTGCATAATCTTAAGAAATTCTCAATTGGCACAGCTCTTTAAAGTACTGTATAGCCTCACAGCACTAAGAGCCCAGCAAGAAATTTGTACTGAAGCCCTGTACTGTACACTACATGTTATTAATATCACACATATAAATATTACACCCCCACCTCTACTTACACTGTTTCCTCAGGTACAGTAGGGGGGCTTGCTACTGCCCCCAGGGGAGCTAATCTATCTTTAGGTCTATCTTCATCTCCAAACTCCAAAGAATCATCTGTAAGGGTAGTGTCCTCCATCATCTTGCAGCCTGCCAAAAAAAAACAAACAAACAAAAAATTAAACCTCAAGTTTAAGTAGAAGCTTTGGTGCAAATACTGCATTACATAGAGCTAACACCATAGCATACCCAATTAAAGGGGCTCATTGAGTTGATATCGACAACTTAATGAGAGTGAAAAAGTGTCATTCAAACACGACAATGCTTACAGACAGCATAATAAGTCAGGTTTCTTATCAAATAGTTACGGGACAAGCTAAAATTTTGAATTTTGTAATGTCCTGACTTGTAACGGTTTTGCGCACAATTTGAAAAAGTGTCTGGTCACGAATTTTTGAAAAAATTGAACCGTTATGTATTCACACACAAAACAGTTATTTGTTTGTAGGAGATGGGGATTGTCTAAGATTGACCATTTGTCATAGATTTGTGAAGAAAACTTAACGAGTTTGGAAAAATTTGGGGAATTTCATGAACCAACTCAATGAGACGCTTTAAGAAGTGTCTAGGCATGAGGGGGACAGCCCTACAATTTCAAGGGAAAGTCTCAAGTACATACAATCTTTTGAAAATATTTTGTGTAAGTTGAATTTGGTAGCTGACACTATGGGTGTAGGGGGTGGGGGGAAATTTGTGGAGAGTAAGTGGTCTCTTACAGAACATTACTTCAAAGGAGTGCAGTCCTTGCCATTTTAACAAAGGGTTTTGTTTTCCAATCTGAGAACTTTCTTGCAAAAAGTTTGCTTCAGATTTTTCAGTCTTTTGACAAGCCTTAAGTTTTAGACTCCCTACTGTAAGTGTGCTACAAAAATCACACTCCTCAGTAAATTGAGCAGTGTGGTAGGTAGGCCACAGTATTTTGTTAAACTTCAAAAGAAATACGAGCTAGCATTCTTCTTTAGATGTGCAAAAAAACACACCCCTAACAGTGATCTGAGGTGATTGTTGTGGTGCAATTGCACTCAAACTCCTCAAAATTGAAGGTATCTTTTTAGCGCTCATAGTAAGGGGAGAGCTGAGAGCAATTTTTCTAACAGGCCAGTATGGAGAGGGGGGCGAAAGAAATAGATTTCAAAGTTTGCCATTGCAGCCAGTTAGATAAATGACTCTGCCCTGAGTAATACTAAACACTTAACCACCTACAAAGCTTGGTTACAGGCACTCTAGTGTAGTACTATGTTAAGTATATAGCACCTGTACCACAGTACTGTACATATATACTGTACCACAGTACTGTATACATGCTGTACAGTGTGGCACAGTGGTACTCGCAAAGACATCTGCAGCAGGTATAGCATTAAACTGAACATTGACAATTTATTTGTGCCACTTGTACTGTAATCCATAAACTGTAATGCTACCAGGAAATTATAACCTGTTATCGTAAATATCAAACCGTCCTTACATGGAAAGGAAGCGAGCTACTGCGCTGGACTGAATTAGCTGGTATAAAATACTACTAAACTGCAGGACTGAATTACCTGTAGGTTTACAGTACACTGAACATTTGTAGTTCTGGCAACTTTCTAACAAAGTCATGCACAATTCCTGCATGGCTATCCATTATAGTAAAAGACTCAAAGCTCTAATTCACTGACATAAACGTACCCCACGGGTATGGCAGGAGGGTAGGAAAATGCTCAGAGGGGAAGGGGGAGTGTAAAAACAAGGTGAGCATAATTCAGAAGGGAAATTGGACTGATGCACTCTACTGTATATAATACTGTTTGCTACCATATAATTTCTTCCAACTTCTACACATAGTATATGACTTTTTTTTTTTTTTTTTTTTTTGGGGGGGAGGAGGGGGAGGGGGAACCTGTACATTATGCAGAAACACCTAGTGTACAAGACAAGGGAGCATGTATGACAATAGAGCACTCTATTGTAAAGTACATGACAAAGGAGTGCCCCATTGTATATGATAAGGGAGACCTGGTACTTGTGTACATTATGACTATATAGGGAGCACCAGGCTATACAGTACTGTACATGACAAGGTAACTGTAGTCACTGTACTATGCATACCAAAGGAAAAACCCTACTGTATGTATGGCAAGGGGGCACCCAGACCAAATGTATTGCACACGCAACAACAAGCCCTTCTAATATTTTAGAGCTCTCCCTTTCACAAAATTAGTTTGGTATCACAGCTGTTCTGGAAATGTAAGTCTCATTTTACATTTTTTGAATGACCAGATTATTGAGTAAAATGATAAATTATGGTGAATTTATCTGGAGCAATACAGCAGTAAAAACATGTCTTGCAGCAGTTACTGTATGTACAATATGGTGATTCAGACTGACTACTTTATCAATTGTTTGTTCAGTATTAATAAACAGTATTCATGTACTGTACTGTAGTTCCTACATTAACAGGTATATTTTGTAGAATTTATACTTTATGATTGTTCAATTCATCAGGCAGGTGTTAATTAATACTACTGTTGCAGACAGATGGTTAACTTCCCAGCAATATAGAATCTGCTGTACAGAACCATGTTTACACAGACCTGACATCCCTACAGCATGGCTCAGTACTAGTGGTACTGTACTGTATAGCCATTTCATGGTGAGTGGCCAAGCACTGTACCTGAAGTACTGTAGACCTATAAAATTACTGTACAGTACAGCTGTAATGACAGACTTTCATACAGGCAACACACATGCACAGTAGGCTTTCAGTATTTAGCCAAAATTCAGAACATTGCCATGTAGCGAGATGTCCACATTTCATTGCACAGTACATGTACAGTAGCAGCCCTAAAAGAATTTAAGTATTCCGAATTTCTAGAGAGTACAGTACCTAGCAACTTAAACACAAAATTGTTGAAAAGAATGGAGTATATACATTCATAATAAGTTGCCCGCACCTGTGCTTGTCACAAAACCTGATGAAAAAAGTCCATACACTTCCAATCCTCCCCCTCCCCCCCTCCCCAAGGCAAAAAACAGTTTTCATCCAATTCCTCGCTTAGGGACCAATTTCAACCATCCTTGCTGTTTCTTAAAATACCATATAGGGTTTGAAATTAGAGTTGATAAACCATAATCTACACAGTTGTGATCAAAAGAGAATAACAGAACACACTGCATAGACCTGATTTGATTTGTCACTAAAATACAGATCACCAGTGAGAAGAAATGTCCAGCACATGGATTCAACCTCCACAAACAATGTGATACAACTCATTTAAAACTTTGTATACTTTACACTTCATGCTGTAAATGCTTTTGTGAATTACCAAATGAAAACTTAAAAATTTATTTTCCACTACAATTACAGGTAGAGTAGCAGTGTACGAATTGTCTGCAGCCCCACTAATCGGTACATATTCACCTCAGACTCTTTAACTCTTTATGTTTCACAGCCTCTGGGATAAGCATTGCACTGTACACGCAGTATGTTTTTGTATGCATAGCGACAACAGCAATCAACATCTCCCTCACTTCACAAAAACATCTCCATCAAATTAAATTCCAGTCAGGATACGTCATCCCTGACGGAATTCATCAAACACGCTGGTCTGTGAATGTATTTCACTGCTTTAATGCACCTTCAAGTTACCATGGCAACAAATGATGTCACAAGATTCTTGCAATAACACAGCAAATCAGTGTAACAAAGCCAAACTAATTTAAAGGACTGTCTTTTGTGGCAGTTTTGTCTACAATTAGGCAGAGTATGGTATTAAATGTCAAAGTGAGAAATTATAATCTGAACTTACTGTAGGTACTGTTCTGTGCATCATTGGAAGGAGGCACAAACTGAACTGTACAGTAGATACACATAAACAGTCAAACATATGTAAAAAGAGTGACAAAAAACATGTAAATTCCGTATCTGAAGGGTCTACATGTACAGGACTTACATAATTTGTAAATTTTCATTCTGTGTGTTTTGAAAATTTATCTTTCCAACACACAGGGCATACAGGAGAGAATTGCACAGTACTGTACAGTTAAACTGATGATACTGAAGGTTGCTACGAAAAATAGTACAAGTACCTGTATGTAAGTTACAGTAAATTCTGAACTGGTCCAAGAAATAAGTGTTTTAACACTGAATGAGCACACATTAAATTTCAGAAGTGTGGGGGACAAGTGCAAGAAGCATGGGAAATATGATCATAGTTGTTTTAACATAGCACATTTTATGGGGAAAAAATGAAAAAGTTAAAATTGTAGGGATTGAATATCTGTGTTTATTGACTTCAGACAGTGAGCTTTGTTTTAAAAATGAAAGGAATGAAGCTTAATCTTGCTCTGTTTCCACATTATATTTATCACTATAAGGACTGGTACTGTACAGTACAGTATTTTTGAGTGTTCAAAGGAAAATTTCAAACATTGCTACTGGTACTGTATAAGTCTACACAATCTGTCTACAACAGACGTATACAGTATGGCATGCAATATGGTTTAAGTAAGCCAAATTTTATGTACACTATGTACAGTATGTTAAAACCTCGGCTTTTACAGCCAAATGAACAAGAATGTACCACTTTTAGGTTTTTGACTTGTGAAAGTTCACCTAAAATTTTCAAAAGACGTTTAATTGATGTGATGCTTCATGTGAGTGTTCAAACAACTGTAAAAATTAACCACACAGCATGACTGGGCTTACACATTGTCAACACTTATGTTACAGAATTAAAATGTATGGCATCTTTATATCTTTATGTGTTATGGTAGTAGCCTATGTTCTGCACAATGAACTTTGTACACACTTTCCACAGACTGGCGATCTACGCATGTTTTAATGAAATACTTAATCACCTTCTAGTGTACCGCACCCATGATTCTTTTCTTAAACTTACACAGCAACAATTTAGCAATTTAAAGAGTTACTTAGAAATGCTTATTTAATGAAATACATTATTTCCTTTTGGAATTCTTACTAAATCCTCCTCCAGTTTAATTGTCAAAAAGCATGAAATCAATTATTTTCTAGCCCACATTTCCATTTACAGTAAAATAAAATTCAATTCGGTGAGTCGTGTTGCTTATATCACATCAAAAACATTAAGGTACAGTATGCTGCAAAGATCTATGATGTTTGATAATAATTCAATTTATTTGGATGTATGTAGTTGTTTGAAACAGGGGTTTTAACTACACAAACAATTCCATCTTGTAATATCTTTTGGGGTGGGTTGGACAGTTTAAAACCTAGACAGTATTGGTTCAAGTCAAGCCAGCCAGGGCCTTTTTCTTTTTCTAACTGTGGCTTTACTTGTTTTGCCTACTCCACAGCTTTTGCCAAACATCACACACAACGGCAGTAGGTTCCAGATTAGTCTTTGGTCTGTCTTTACCTGGGCTTCGAACCCGGACCTTCCGCGTAAGAGGCAAACACTCTACTCTACCACTAGACCAAACATGCAGTCTTTTGGGGTGGAGTATACTGTTAGTGGGAGTAAACTGATCTTAAAAGTGGTAATTAACTGCATAAATTAATGATAAACAATTTTTGAAGAGTCAGTTAGTTAGATGAGATTTAACAACACACCAACACAACTCTTTTATATAAGGTGAGTCAACTCTATAAAAAAGTTCGAAGTTCGATTTCCCTTTAGTCCCCTCTTACAACAGGTGGGAAATACCATGGACATACAGTAGATACTGTACAACCCCCAGCCCACAGGGGGCAGTTTTTGAGAGAACATTTGACATTCATAACGAATGATACACATCTAAGCTTCAGCACAATCAGTTCTCAACAAAAAAAACATGGTAGGAAAACTTGAATTTTAGGGAAGGATTCTTTAGTGTACAAACTTGAACCATGCTGTGGACATTATGTATTGTCAACATGTCCTACTCTGAATAGACATATTGCATCACAGTGCACTTTTCTGCTGATATAATATACAGCAACAAATTTAGAGTTACAAAAACAGAATTTCTATTTTGTAGGACTCACATGTTTCTACCTAATAAATATCAAGGAAGGAATTAACAATGGTCATGATTTCTTCAGCAATAGTTGGTGAAAAGGAACAAAATAATTCAATTCAGGTGACCAGAAATGAAACCAGCATTTCAGTTATTGCCACTTCTTCGGTGCCTGGACTTTCAGGCCAAGTAAATTTTTTAACAGTAGCCCACAGGTTCCATGAAGCTTAAGTTGTCTCAAGAACAGCCTGTAATAGTCCCTGCCACCAAATACTACTGTACAGTTTATCAAGTATTCAACAGCTGAAATTAAAGAGGCTCATTGAGTTTATCGACAACTTAATCAGAGCCTCAAAGGGTCACTATCACATAGTATCAATGCTTATAGATAACAAGTCAAGTTTCAAGTCAAAAAGTCTCATAAAACACTAAAATTTTGAATTTTGTTGTGTCCTGATTTATTATGGTTTTGTACATAATTTGAAAAAGTGTCTGGTCACAAATTTTTGAAAACCGTCTCGAACCGTTAGGCACTCACTCATAAGACTGTTATTTGTGTGTATAATATGGGGATCGTCTAAGTTTTACCATTTGTTATTGGTATGTGAAGAAAACTCAGTAGGTTTGGAAAAATTTGTTGGATTTCATGAACCAACTCAATGAGCCGCTTTAAAGTAAGGAAAACTTGGAACTATGTAAGATTTAATAAGATAAATTTTACTTGAGCTGATATCATATTTTGTTTTTCTTTTTTATAGAGGGGATGGGAGGGAGAGAGATAAGATACTGTAGCTTCATGTCGACCTGTAAATATAATTCACACTATAGGCCTACAGTACATTAGCAAGTAAATAAGCAAAACCCAGTCAATACTTCTGTACAAAGCATGTAGAGCTACATACAGAAAAGGCATCATCATAACAGTAGGTATGGAATGCTGTAGTTTGGAATTTAGGACAGGTTAGGGTTGAGCGGCACATTGAAAATATTGGTACCATTTACTGTAAATCACACAGAACAGGTACACGTATTGAGGCAGTACCAGTTCTCAACTCTCAGGTAGGAAAGTCCGGTGAGAAGGAATCCCCCGCATGGCACTAGGGTGTCCATTCGTCTGGCTTTTGAGCACCCTGTCCTCCATTCAGGCTCACACTGAGCCGGACGTTGAAATTCCTCCATTTCGAAAATTCTAATGTAAAACTTCTCAACAATATGCAGCGCAGACCAGACCAGAGTCTAGATCACACGCAATGTGTTATGTGCATCAGTCACGCCTTTCACATCTGCCAAACAAGTAGGGTGTGCATATAGTTCTTTAGAAAGCTACTGTGCATGTAAACAATAGAAATACCGACTACAATACGAGCTGAATAATTTAGGCGACTTATACCTTTGTTATTTTTTCACCTGTTATTCACCTGTGTGCCACCTGACTAAGCAGGTGGCTGACGGGGAAGGTAGTCACAGACTCATGTAATCACCCATTAGATGCCTCGAGCAATCTTTCGTGAGCTAGGACTTAAACATGTTGATAGAGTTGCAATCAACAGCTTCAGGTGGTAACTTATTCCAAGTGTTGATGACCCTTTGTGTGAAGAAGTACTTCCTTGTATTTAGTTTACAATGACCCTTATATATCATGTGGCTGTGCTGTCTGGTAACTCCATACCTCTTTTCGAAAAGACTGCTAGAATTTATATCTTCAAAACCTTTAAAAATATGGAAAGTTTCAATAAGATCTGCCCTAAACCTTCTCATTTCTAATGACATAAGACCAAGGTCATCATGTCTCTGCTCATAAGGCAAAAGACGAACGTCTGGTACCATACGTGAAAACCTCCTCTGAACCTTTTCCAGATAATTAACATCTTGTCTTAAATGAGGATTCCATGCTGGACTTCAATATTCCAAAACAGGATGAACTAGAGACTAAACGGAAGCAGGATCTCTCTATCCTCAAAAGTCAAGGTTCTACTTAATATGCCAAGTGTTTTGTTTGCTGACCTGACTATTTCAGAAACATGTCTACTGTACCTGGTTTCAAGGACTTATGCACAATGACACCATGGTCTTTTTCTTCCTCTATTGAATGCATAGTTTTACCTCCCATAACATACATGTAAGAAGATTTGGCATTATTTCTACCAATATGAAGTACTTCACATTTATCTACATTAAATGACATTTGCCAGTCCTCCAACCATTTGTATAAAGTAGCCAAATCCTGTTGCAGACAAGCAAGATCACCTTCTCCTTGAACTTTTGAGAACAACTTAGTATCATCTGCAAAATGCTTCCTCCTATGTTGTCATCTAAGGTGTACGTCATTGATAAAAACTGTAAACAGAACAGGTCCTAACACTGATCCTTGAGATACACAGCTACAAACATGTGACCAATCAGAAATGTTACCACCAGGTTGCACTCTCTGCTTCCTTTCAGACAACCAAGCCTTAATCCAATTACTTACTTGACCAGACACAACAAACTTTGTAATACTTTGTGATACTATCAAGCGAAGGGCATTCACATCTGCTACTGTACGCAGGTTACCCTGCAACCGTTCCACACTACTGTATACACAGTACATAAGTACGGTCATGATTGATGCATTGACCCTGCAGCATGTGTGCATACCCACAACTTAACTACGTACATTAGAGCTAACCGTGCCGTGTCTCAGTGTTAACATAACTGGCACAGCTTTATTTAAAAGTTTAGTTCCAGTCAGTAGGCCTGTAGCTTCAAAATGCCGAAACAGAAGACCAAATTTCACCAAGAGTGGACAAGAGAATTTGAATTTATTTCTAGCAGCAGAAAAGATGAATACATGGGTTCTGTAAACTACTGTATGTAGATGGGATGTAAAAAGTCTTGAGAGCTCTTTTTGAAACTGCCTTGGGAGGGAATTCATTGATCCACAAATTTTCAGAGTTCAACATCCCATTTTTATGACTACAATCATGTAGCTTAGAATACCAGGAAGGGCCATTTCCGGCAATCTAGGGGGTTTGTAAAGGCCAATAATTTTCTGGTACGCTACGCTCCAACCAATGGAAGTGCTCTGCTTTGATAGTAGCAGAAGTTACTGTACCCTCCTTTTCTGTCATGAAGGGATGGACACTCTTCACCTCTTATACCCATCATATATTTACACAGGATGGCAAATTTTTGGTCCTTCCAACAATGGATGGAGGAGATTTTAACTGAAACTCACAAAAATCGGATAGTAATCCGATCCGATATTGCTGCAGTGTGACCTGGACTTTAGACCAAACATGCAGTCACTTGCCTTGTTATAGTGAAAGTAGTCCACACATACATGTACAAGTGAACGAAACAGCAAATGATCAACTAAACAGTGAACTATGAAGCTTTCCAAAGTTAGGATATTGCTTTGGAAGTTGCAAATCTTGTATAATTTTTAAAAAAAGCAACCTAGAGTTATGATTACATAATGTATTTACACAGTCACATGGAGATTTACTGTAACATAGAACTCAGGAAGTAGTCCCAACACGAAATGATCCCTTAAACCAGGGAGTTGCAACTCCCTGCTTAACCTAGGGTTGTTCATTTTTTCCGGCGATAGAGAATTCGCCATCTGTGTCCTGTGCATGCCCTGTTGAACAGTACATACTGCATGGGCTGATATACAATGATATTGTTGAACAGTAAAAGGATGATTTCACTTCTGTTTCTAAAGACTGGGTATTGATGTTTGTGTAAATATTTTAATCATCCTCACATCCTTACAATCATTTTTGTTGGCAATTAAAATGAGTACTGGATTTTTTCAAGAATCGGTATTAGTACCACACCAAATATCTTTGGTAGTTTTATAACCTGTAACTCTGGTACCTGTATTCACGTCAATGTACCATCAGTCAACCACCCAACCATACTGTAGTACGCACAGTACTGTACTTCACCAATATTTGCAATAATTGTATCTCCTGTATTTTGTAATTTGAGAAAAAGTTTGTAGATACTGTAGTTGTTTCTCTTTAGTGTATTTATTGCATATTTCTTGTGTAATCTTTTAGTTTCTTCCGTTAGCTTTTCTTAAGTACAATCTGCAGCACTCCAGCAGTCTGCTGTTTCTGCTCTTTTTGAGCATTTATGTCTGGAGCCATAAGGGGAGTGACAGGGGATAGAATCTCACTTTAAACTGAAGCAACAAACAAATTAGTCACTATAGTACAATGTGGGAGACACAGTACAATTGTGCTGTAAATAAAACTCTGCAAATAGTGTTTGACAATTTAAATTGACAGTTCCTGTGTGTCATTTTTACATAAAAAGAAATTTTTGAGCAGTTGAATGTAAACACCAGCTTAATTTAAACTTCAATGGAATAGAATTTGTTGCAAAAACTTTACCGTCTTAAAGTAGCACAATTTCTATTATCAAAAACAGAAACTGGAAACACAGTTTATCTTGTCTTTTACTGTCTCCAATGAATTCCACACAATCATCCAGTTTGAGGCCTTTGTCCCTAATGTTGTAAAGTGTAACCTAATCCCCTGGTACTTGCTCTTTATTCTATTGCCATTAACCTTAAATCCTTAATTCTTTCCTTAGATGATTTATTCTCAACTCCTTTTTGCTAATCTGGTCATTCTCAATTGTACTCCTTCTACTGGGCTAAATCAATATCTTTCTTTAAATATATACTGTTCAGTACCTTTCTTTCAATATGTCTTCCAAACTTGAAAAGTGGTCTTACCAAGGAATTGAATTTTTTGTATATTGAGTCCTTGCCAGGTCATACCAAAGACTTTAAAAATGGTACCTACTGCTATTGTGCCTGGTGCTCAGCAAAAGCAATGGAATAGGGAAAACAAGCCAGTGAGCCACAACTGGAAAAATAGCCTCTTTTTTCCAGATGTGGCTTACTGGCTTGTTTTACATCACTCCACTGATTATGCTGAGCACCAGGCACAATAGCAGTAGGTTCTGTTTTTAATCCATGGAGGGCAAACTTTCCTGGCCTACCATTACAGTGTGTACAAATACAACTAGTCTGTGTTACAATGAAGGCACTTCCCACGCTTAGGCCTACATACTGTAGCTCGTCTAGCGCCCAGCCGGCTAAGCCCCACGCCACTCCCAAAAATGCTACTGTAGTACCTGGCGGCCATTGGGCTGCTCCACCATAAAAGATGAAGACTACTGTACCTTCTGTAAGAACCAGATGTTATCGATATTGCTGAAAATTATAAATGTTTTGTATCTGAATGTTGAACTTAAGTCCTGATACAGTATTTTGGGAAGGATTAGATTGAACTGAAAGGTACAGTAACCATACATATCACTTGGCAGAAAAATTAATTGTCTTGCAACACTTGGCATGCCAAAGACTGCCAGCGGGACTTTGCAGTGCTTTAACAGATTGTCACACACAACTTATAAGGTTGCCATTTGCAAACAGCCTCATAAGTGTTAGAATGTGTAAGTTCAATAAAAAAGATGCAGCTCATACAACAAATACACTTAAAGGCCCAGTTCTCTCACCCCAAATCATACCAATTCTCCCAACCCTCTTACTTAAGTCCCTCCCACAATTGCCTGAAATTCATCCTTATCCAGATACAATCTCAGTTTATTGCTAGAAAAGTGTAGTTTGGGGTCAGAGGATTGGCCCTTTGAGGGGTTTTAAGAAATCAGTTTTTTTTTATTATTATTAATATTTTGTCTAACATTGAATGTAATTTTATTAATATTTTGTCTAACATTGAATGTAATTTTATTAATATTTTGTCTAACATTGAATGTAATTTTATTAATATTTTGTCTAACATTGAATGTAATTTTGGGGTAAGGGTCTTTCAATTCCTAAATATTATTTGGAGTTTCATGACTGCTGAAGCCTTTCTGTAGTTTCTGTGCCATACTGTAGCATACTAAGCACAAAGCAAAAGCAAAGTCGGCTACTGTAGTTAACTGGTCCACCAGAAAGTGCTTCAGTCCGGCGCGCAACCGACTTCGTCGACTGGGCAACCAATTTTAGTGGCAAGACTATGCCAAGTGGGAGGAAAGCCGGAGTACCTGTAGAAAAACCAACATACATCGAGCGGGACTTGAACCCATGCACATGTGAGACACATTGGTACACAGCTGCTGCTATACTATACACATTCCTGACTGCCTTATATAGTTATATTCTGAAGGACAGCAACCACTCACTCAACAATGTTCCATACTTAACTCTACACAACAGTAGGCCTACACTGTACTAATAAATCCCCTTGTTATCTATCAACCAAGCCCCCTATTGAAATTTCACAGTGCTTTGTGCCTCATTGTTGTACATGAAAAGAGAGCAACCTTGACTAACAATGGGTGGAACTTCAAAGGAAACATCAAGAAGGAGAAAAAGTCATTGATTCGAGTTGAACCTGAAAAAATTCAGGGGGAGATACAGGGTCCCTACTATACTAACTATGACGCTACTCCGACCCAAAGCAAATATAGCCTAAAGTAATAAAAATGGTGTAGGCCTAACAGTACCTGTATCTGTATCTGTCCATTAATGAGCAATCACCACAATGAAGCTATGGCATACATAAAGGTCAAGATCGGAGCAGGTCGCTAATTAGACTAGATTTCAAAATGGGCTTTAGAAGAGAGTGCCTTAATGTCCAAACAGTCTAATTTTTTTCTTGAAGAGTTGACATCAGGGGCA
Source organism: Holothuria scabra (assembly GCA_037179385.1). Taxonomy (NCBI): domain Eukaryota; kingdom Metazoa; phylum Echinodermata; class Holothuroidea; order Aspidochirotida; family Holothuriidae; genus Holothuria; species Holothuria scabra. Next base: position 77,910,662 of record CM074179.1, read on the forward strand.
CTGCAACTGTCGAAATCAAGCGAATTCCATTCAGGGAATTCTCCTCGGATAAAGAGAGTAACATTCCTTATTAGGCCTAGTTTTTACAAAGTAGTATTTCAAATTTCCAGTTTCACTCAAGTGGGGGTGTGTTCCTGAGAGAGGATGAAGGAGAAAGCTCTGATGTTGCTAGGAATTAGACCATGCTTCTCCTTGTAGATGGTAATCAGGTGTGATCTCCTACGATCATGTAGACACGGTCTGTGAGAATTTCAGTGATAGCCTACTCTGATCCCTGCTATAAATAATCCCCAACCGTAAATCTAGCAGCTCTATTTTAAAATTTCTCTAATTTGTCCCTATCAAGTATCCAACCAAGCCTCAGGAAGGCACCAGCAGTGGCGTAACCAGCAGGGGGCAGGGGGGCGGAAGCCCCCCAGTGAAATGCCTTGCCCCCTGCTTGCCCCCCCAAATGAAATTCGTAGGTCAAAAAAAAAATAATGAAAATAGGTAGGCAGTGGCATTACCTGATCGTGAGAGGAGGGTGGGAATAGAAGATTTATAAATGAGTGAAGATATTGTACAGCAGTTACTGATCTAATTGCTTTCATTCCTACTAATACATTTTTTCTTAAAACAGAAAGAAATAGCCCTAGCTTAATTTATATTGAAGAAAAGTCAAGACCAAAAATAAGACGGTAAAAGCAAACAATCAAGTGATTTTAAAAGCAAGTATATTGTTAAGGTCCCCATACAATAGCATTTTTGACAGCAAGAGTGGCAAATCGTGATTCTGATTCTACCATAAATAATAATAATAATAATAATAATACATTGAACTTATATACTGTAGCAAATACACACATAATACATAAATACATGCCCAAGTCTTTTACAATTTTTGAAGCAAAGATAAGGTCATCACCAACTGCAAGAGGAGGAAAAATCAGGGATTTCAACCAAAAATTTTGAACAAAAAACAATACACTCAGTCTTATCACAATTAAGTTTCAACTAGTGAATTGTGACCCATTTGTTCACATCCTGCAGACAAGCCTCCATTGCCTGAAAGGCAGCTTGAATGCTGTTTTTGTCAAATGAAATATATAATTGAGTATCATCAGCATAGTGGTGAAAATTAATACCATGATGACGTTTAACATCACTTAGCCCAGCCAAATACATTGAAAACAGAACAGGACCAAGAACTGAGCCCTGTGGCACTCCAGTATCTAAAGGCTTTGCAAGGGAAAAAATCAAACTTGACACAAATGAAACACATGAGTCATTTAATTGAGAAATTTTGCATGTGCTTTTTTTGAAATGTATATGATTTTTTAAATATAGTTCATGTGCAGTTTCAGATTTTCCCAGTTTAAATTAAGGCATGGTATGACTATTTCCACAGGTACAAAGCAGTAAAATGGTCAACTTGTGCAATAAACGGAAGAACAAGCGATGCATTGACACAGTGGAGAACCTTTTCTGCCAACCCTTTCAAGACTCTAGCAGGTCCCACGTTGGCACAGGCCTAAAGCAAACATTCATAGTGGAAGTATAAATTTCCAAACCTGTGTTTTAAAAAAGTAGGGATATTTAGCTGAAATTCACAGGGCCAAAGACACTGGAAAGTGCCATTTCCAACAATCTGAGAGGCATTTTTAGCGAAAACTTTCACTGTACGCTACAGTACGCGCCAACCCATGGTGGTGCTCCGCGTAGATAGTGTTTTTGGTGCTAGCCCCCCCATATCAACCTTTGCCCCCCCTCAGCCCCCCAAATGAAAAAGTCTGGTTACGCCACTGGCAACCAGAGTCAAGTGACTTCTGAAAAATCCTTGTGAGTCAGTTTGAACACTGGAGGGAGGGAGGATGCGCATTCATGAAGAATTTTAGCAGGATTCGTGTCCGGGCCAGCAGCTTTGTTACTGTTATGTTAGTGTAACTTGTAAGGGTAACTTAAGGTATTGCAAAGTATTTTCAACACCTTTTTGGCCAAAATAAGATCAAACTTCAGACCTAATACAGTTGGGGTGACGCTAAAACATAATATTAACACTCAGCACTTACACTAGTTACAGCTAGCCTAGCCTACCCTACCTAGGCCTTGACAGCCTAACGTTAGGCCGGCCTCAACGTTACTAGGAATAAAACAGTACAACCTAAAGTTAGGCCTAGCCTAGCAGGCCTACTACTAGTACTAGGTTCACAAAACAGGATATTCAGTAAACCTGAATAAACGCCACTCAGCACACACAAACAATTATTCTGTATTCAGTATGCTTTCACCTGTTGTTTGCCAGTTTCGTGCAAATCACGCCTGTAAAAGTAGGTACTAAGGTTTGAATCAGCTGTATGAGGTGACTGTGTGGACTCGATCTACAGTAGTCTACTGAAATAAGATATCAATAGTGGATCTTGGACCGGCCGAATCAGTAATGCATGATATGTGGGTGCACAATCCCGCATATGGCCGGTTCAGTGCTTAGTATGTAAGACGTCGTATAACTAAGCCAGCTGTTGTTTACACACTATAAAACTAAGAGAAGGGATGGCGCCAGTTACGAACACATGTTCAGCGCTAGCGGGGTTTATCAACTGCTGAGGATGCATGTAGAATCGACTCTTTCAAAGCTACTCGATCCTTAGTATCTAAGATGTTCTCGGGTTCGAGGGCCAGATTGGTTTCACAAGGATATACTAGGTGAGTCAAGTTTCGCCCATAGCGGATCGAGTGGCAACATTAAGGGGGTATACTGACTTCCCCATGTTACTTTATTGAAGAGTTCTGCCATGAATGTAATAAGAATAGAAGAAATTGTTGTATTAATATTGGGTTAGCAGTGTGTTCATGATGTATCTCTTGGGACTAAGGGTCCAAATGGGGCGCTGAGTGGGGCCTGAGAGCATTGGTGGATATCCGGCAGGTGTAAGGGTGTGTCTTGGGGTTTTAGTTAGTAAAGTGATTAAATTAGTTCTCACTTTAAAAATGAACGTGTGGAAAAACATATTTTCTCAAAACTATGCCGAAATTGTGTTTGCATTATGACAAATTGTCTAGGGGTAAAGTAAAAAATCCGAGTCCAACATCATCAGTCTGGATTTTGGAAAAAAAACAAATATCCACTGATTTAATTGTTTTTTTTTTTTATTTTTATTTACTTATTGACTCTCCTAGGCCTGTTGTATCTTTCTTCATATGAACTAAGTTTGATTTCATGGTTTTGAACTTCATGTACATAAATTTGCATAATTATTGAAGCCTAGATGTTTTTTCCAAGTTTTGATCGCTAATTGATACTGTACGTGATTGTAGTAGACATAGTTTTGCATTTGAAATCTTTACTGTTCTAGCATAAATGCAGCTTGGTTTAGCCACTTTAGCTTTAAATGCCAAGGGTAGCGCTAGCGTGAAGGCCGTGGGGTCATGGCCGCCCTGTCGGGGTACAGTGACCCCCGGCATCCCCCCCCCCCTCCGTCGGGGATGGTCGGTGGTTTCGTCGGGGAGGCATAAAAATAATAAAAAAAATAATAAAAAAAACCTCACAAGGACTGAAGTTACTCATGAGTGGGTCTTGATCATATTTTTTGTTTTCATTTGGAAATGATTTTCAATCACTTCTTCTTAGCTCTATCATAGCTCATTAGATATACCTTGTCCTATCACACACTGTCGGGGAAGGACGGCAATTTTTTCAGGGATACCTTAAATAAAAAATGCAAAGGACTGAAGTTACTGGATGGATGATCATGAACTGTTTTTTGCTTTAATGAACTATTTTTTCTTTCGTAACGCTTTTTAATGCATATCTGAATCGGTTTAAATCACCTCTTACTAGCTCTGCTGTCCCTCATCTCATGTTCAGTCCATGAGCGCTAGGTTTTGCCCCCGTCGGGGAAGACTGCACTCCCCCTGTCGTTGAGAAAATCCAATTTCGTTGGAGAGCCTTCATCTAAAGGTCCACTCGATAAAAGATGTGGAGCTGATAACTTCAGTCACCAGGACGATCTTTTTGTGACTAGATAACCATATCCTTTTATACAGGAAACTCACAATTCCGAAGTATCCTTACAAAAACTATAGCCTGCCCCGGCAGACGAATTCCAGAACTCACCGATAATGAAAATCGGCCAGGCCGTTTTGAGCTACACATGATGATAAACAGTAGCGTGAGAATGTCTCCGCACAAGTCTGAATGAACATTCGTTTGAATAGTACGTTTGAAGTAAAATCATTTGTAGTCTGGAGTTTGGGCAGTCACGTAGAAAATTTCATCTATTTAGTGGATCTTGCAATTGAATACAACGAAGATTCCTAGTAGAGCAAACAACATTTATGTTTTCGATTACGTTGCATATTAGCCCCCCTCCCCGAAAAGAGACAAGAAAATTACATCTAATTGTAGCAGCACCTTTTATCTGGTAATTTTCTGATCACTTAGCAAGTTTGGGGGTCTATTCTATTGCAAGTAAAACTTTTGTTTCAAAGGAAAGCTCAAAATAACGACTACTTCCGCATTTCTAGTTATAAGTCTGGGAAATGGCATTTCCGGCTGTCTGAGGGATTAGAGTTTTTTTAAGACTGAATTTTCTGTACGTTCCGCGCCAACTGATGGCGGCGCTCCTCTTAGATAGTGTTTTGGTCCAACAGATTACTTAACAGATCAATGCATGATGGCAAATTATACTTCCTTTTAGGACAGTATTATAAAGTGAAAATTTTATTGCGAAAGAAAGGTCAAAATAATGACTACTTTGTTTCTAGTAACCAATCAGGGAAACGCCTTTTTTTGCTGTCCGGGTGTTGTCAATTTTTCGAAAATATCTGTGCGCGCCACTTAGATAGTAGTCTCTGGGGCAGGATTACATTGTTCGAAAAAAAAAAAAACGATTCTGTTCTTTCCCAAACTGAAAGGCTCCAGTTTGCCTATTTCAATATATAAAATATAAACTTCAAATATATGGGAAGCTAAACTTTTCCCATAATTTTCCAATATGGTCCGAGAGCCTTAATCTGCCAGGCTGATGATGATATTTATAGTGTCCTTCACAAAACTACAGATCACCCCTACTTGATTTTACCCATTATAAAGGTCAGATTCTTCCAAAAAAAACCCCAAATATTTCATAAAATTAAAGTTTTCCCCAAGAAAAGCTGCAGACTGTTAAGAGTGGCAAAAATGTCTAATTTCGATAGATACTCCTTACACCAAGTAACCAAAGCAAACACTGTTAATCACCCCGACATTCTACCTAAAATTTTGCTCTTGAGGCATATCACGTAATAAGGAACCCAAATTTTTCATTATAACCTTACCAAAAAACAATTTTTTTATATTAAATTCCAAAACTTTTACAATAATATATCTTCGTTCAAAAGGGAAAAACTTTTCGGGCAAATTCCTAGTCTCCTCTTGAAACCATACGTGCGTAGGCCGAAACGACTAAATGGAAATGCATAACCCCAAAGAAATTTCAACTGTCGCGTATAAAACGTTTTTGATTTTGCCCATATGAAGGACAGATTCTTCAATAAACACTTTAACTTTTTAATGGTCCAGTACAAAAGCCAAATTTCTTTCAAAAACTTTACAGGTTTTTAAGTATTTGTTCAAAAGAAAGCCAAAAATTTCGCCCGCTACGCCAGCTTCAAATTCTGTCAAGCCACACTACCACCGGGACTAACACTAGTCTAATCGTCTTTGACAGGGCCTTGAAATGCTGGCCTCTCTGTCGGGCAAACCCTGGCGCCACCCCTGTTCCATGCTAAATACTAATTGTAATTGTGGCCTAGTGTAACGAACGCATAATATTAGCTTGGGATTATTGTGTCACAGGGAAGAGACTGTTTGGAAATGATTAAAGTTGAGTTTCAAGTAAGTTGATTGGTCATTATAACTTTATTTCGCCTAAATTAAAGTTTTTCCATCATTATTTAGCATAGTACGTAGTCCAAGTCCAGTGCATGCAATTCAGTCTGGAAATTTCACTAGGCTGCAGTTCCACATATAGGCTACTACACATGTGATGTGGATGGTTTATAAAAGCAACAAATGTATGTTGTGTGTACTACCGTATTTTATGTAGAATGCACGGGGTCGAGGGAAGCCTGGGTGGCTTCGGAGATTAAAAAAAAAACAAAATGTCGAAAATTTTTACTCTACAAAGCCCACATTTTTTTTAATTTTGGTTCGAGAAATTTGCTCCCGTTTCAGAGACTGACCAAACTAAGGCAAAGAATATCACTACAATAGACACAGATTTTATTGTGTTCTAGTCAAACTTAAACTTATCAAAACCTTAACTATCAGGAGAAGCTATATCGGTCCTAATTTAATACTGCAGCGACGGTGTGCATCATCGTCACAAAAGCCTGATCCATCTGAGCACCGCATGTGTACTTTCCACTGAAAATAGAAAATTATATTCAAGCCCCCGACGGTTGGAATTCTTTCCTGGCGGGGAGGGAATGGGGCATGACCCTTGCTCCTACCTGGCGTCAACACTGTGACGTCACAAAGTTGGCCTGTTTCTCATTTTTGATGCCGTCTCCCACAATTTGACCCAGACAACGAACAACAATGCTGTATCGCCAAACGTTTCTATATATTCAATGACTTGATTGTTCGATTTTCCGGTTTATTTTGCCTGAATGAAGTGTGCCTACTCCATAAAGATAATCTACTAGTCAAAATATGAGTTCCTTTGCTTGTGCAGCTTCAGAATTTTGTAACGATAATGAGACGAGTTAGAGCAGATTTTAAAAGGATTTAATTTTCAAGGATTCTTTCACTAACGTTGCCACAAGATCTCAAATTTCGTCAAAAGGGTGCGAGGTTGTGGCAAAGGTATTTATAGTTAGTACTACGGGGTTTTTTTGTCTGTTATGCGTGCAAGGCGAATTCCTATGCGTGTGGCCACGTGTCCAATTGTTCTGCTTGAAGGATTACGTCAGTATGTCGTCGATGCACAAAATCTTTTATAGATCCAGTCCGTTGACATCTAAGGGGCTCTCAGCTTGCTAGTTGCATTGTTCCATCTCGGCTAGGGTGGGTAATGTTTAAATTAAGGTAAGGGTTTTTGTAAAACGTTGCCAATTTATGCTGTTGCTGACAGGAACTGTTTAGCCTACGTTTCTTAAAGCATTAATCATTATTTAGTGATATTCAGGGGCAGACCTAGAATTTCTCGTAAGGGAGGGGTACCGATGCCCTGCATGAGTTTAGAGATCGTTTTAGGACGCCCCAACCTGCGGTTCATGTACAGTTTGAATTGCGGGGTGGGGGGGGGGGGGGTACTTTTGCGAGTCGAAGATGTTTCATTGTGTCCGATAAAAGTGGACGGCCATCATTAATTGGCACCGAGCGTACAGAAAATCGTGAAATCACAACCTCTCGGACATCAGGAAAAACTGCATCATAATTAACCAGGCTTATAAATAGAATCAAACCAATCGTCAATTGAACTTTTGTCTGCAAAAATAAAAAATGAAGCGTGAACAGATTGAAAAAGATGAGAGAATTACCAGATAAAACGTAGCGCTTCAGGAGAAAAACTTTGGACACTCTTATATTTGTGGGTGGAGATGGCTCGGTGGTTTGAGCGTACTGCCTTGCACACTGAAGGTCCCCGGTCGGTGGAACCACTTGGAAATTTTCCGGGGTTTAAAAATTAGCTTGTTCAGCATAGCTGTTCACAGTGATGCTGAGGGGGTTAAAATTGGTGAATTACAAAATTGGATATTTGGTTGTCCGTTTCAGGAAGTTATCCGTTTCATGAAGTTGTCCGACTCAGGAAGTTGTCCGCTTGCTCAGTTCAGCTGTTGAGCAGTGGGGAAGAGCAAGTATAACCTCCACCCCCTCCAGCCTTTGGGAAAGTGGCTAAAGACTGGGGATACACTCACGTCCGTCGGATGGGGACGTTAAATGGCGGTCCCGGGAGCAGGATTGGGAGCTATTAGTACACGCCTGCCTCGTTACCTCTGAGCACTAGTCGAAAAGAGAAGGCGAAGTTCGCCGGTGTTCATCCACACTCACTCTGGCATCGGATCTTCGAAGAGTTCAATGATTAGGGCCTGAACTTCAGGGCATCTTATGGGGCTTTGGCCCTCCTTTGCCCTTCAACCTGCTATGTTATGTTATGTTATATCGCGGTGGTCTGGGCCGCACATTGCCATGTCTGTATGATTTAGGGCATGATACCAGTCGAAACTGAGGAGCCATTACTACGCCGCGTGGGTGTAACGGATTCGCTTTTTAGGCTGGGCACACCTCACACGACCTTGCTAATGGGTCGATTAAAAGTAAATTTATAGAGTGAGTTAATTTATACTTTGTGTAATTTGGGAATTTTGATTTTTTTCTGCCAATGTACACGTCACGCCATCCCTTCAGCAAATTCGCTTATATAATTTGAAATGAATATATTTCATGTTTTTCGATTCAGGCCGTGTTGTAAGGAGGAGACAGACATGCAGCCTATACGTGACTAAACACATACCGGCTGACTTTCTAAACCAATTAAAAGTTCAAAATTAGCTAGAGACCGGGACCCTTGAGACAGTCAGATAGACGCAAAAACGTCCCCTATTAGAATACCCTTGTCGCCTTTGAGTATATAGGGAATTCTTCTAGCAAGGCAGCAATATGGGGAATGTGAGGAAGTGCACGTACTTTGAGTCTTCGTGGCATTTGTGAATTCAAAACAGGCTATACTATACATTAAATAAAGATAATTGAGGTACATTTGACCTTGTCACCTAGCCCGGAAGTGTAAAAATTCCAAACTTGTTTGTTTTTTGGTAAAATATGTAAAGAAGTGGCGTTGGCTTAAATGTGGGAATGGCAAGTCTTTCCAACCTCCTCCTTCTTCCTATACATCTTAAGTTGTTTTATTTTTGGCAATGCTTTCAACTAATCACTCAACTCTTCAGAAGAAGGCCTATTGCTAACCTCAAAACGGCCCCAATTTGTTTCACTCCTGGTGACAATATTCACATGGGCCCGAATGGACAATGGCGGAGCTACGGGGGAAAGGGGGGGGGCATTTCCCCCAATTTTTTGTCCTTGCCCACCCCCAAAAGTTAAGTAGGTCAGATAGGAGTTGGGTTAACCCCCCAAATAAATAATATGCCTCCCCAAGGACTTATTTTTTCATCCAGAGATATGCTTAGCCTAAAACCTCAGAGCTTCCTGGGTTTTTCCCAGCCCCACCCACAGGAAGAGCCCTTTGGACTAAGTTCCTCGTTGCGTCCAAAACTTTTTCCCCAATCCGCCCCTCCCTAATTTTTACATTCTGGCGTTGCCACTGCGCACGGTGAATGGAGGAGCACACCACAATCAGCGGAACGGTCTTTCCGGGAAAAGTGGTTTCAATTGAAAGTACACGGTTACTTTTAGATCCCTTTGGGTGTGAACTGCTTATATTAGCTTATAATAGGATAATCAGTTGCTGCTTATTTTTCTTGGATGTGAGAGGAGATGTCAACGTGTGCGTAATGCCGAACTGGGATTGATTGAAGGTGATCTAGACCATTTAAATACTGTGACTGAAGAAGGTGATGTTGGGCGTATTGTGACTATGTTACAACACTAAAAGTTTTCTTTGTTACACATTTCGCCTGATATATAAAGTTCATCCGACCAATCACCAGGCTAGTTACGATTCAAAATGACGTAACTACTGCAGTTTAGTTTGTAGCTCAAACTAAAATGGCATATCAATCGCACTAATAGCTTCACTATGTCATCATTGTGAAACATCATTTTGCAGTACATTTATCTGTTTATTGAACAATAAAAGAAACGACTGTTTGCCACAATTAGCATAAGGAGACATTTATTTATGACCAATATCACATGACAGCAACGTGCCAACGTTGAACCTCAATAGGCCACATTATCACGTACAAATTAATAGGCAATTGCCGAGAATATCACAGTATTTCATTAATCAAAGGTGTCTCTCTTATAACTATCACGTGAAGTATACTAAAATAGCACATTTTTTAATCTATTTCTGTTGAATGTGAGATAAATATAGAAATTCCTCCATTTTCTAGTTTAGATCAAAACTTGAACTAGATTCATAGAACCCGACAAGTGCACCTGTATGTATGAAGTCATGTGGGGCAGGCGATCATGAATGATGTATGGCTGCATCACTTACAACGAATGACTTTCCCCCGTCTCCACTTTCCATCATTACACCCCCAATTATTCAACTTCCAGCCGTATATCTCCATCTGAATATAAAAATTTGCTTGTGTATAATCCAACATAAATTTGTTGAAATCCTTCCTGATGCACATACGATTATGAGGCGAGTCACCTGCACTGGAGGGACATGGGGAAGGGGAAGGGGGGAACAAGGTGGAGAAAACAAAAATGTTGATGCTTCTGAAAATTATTATAACAAGACAGAGGAAAGGCTTTTCTAGCCAGGCAAAAAAAACTTTTACTTTCATCAGCCTCCTTCTGTATCACCATTATCAAATTTACATGCAAACTATTACTTCTTCAACTGCATGATTCTACCACCCTCCACCCCATCAAACAATTTTTTGTTACTCCTTTATCAGTGATATTTCCCTCATCTACATCATCTGCATCATTTTTAAGTTGCTATTTATAAGCTACAATTGTCTCCAACATCCATCAACCCTACAATAACATTTGTCATCCTGGGTGCTTCATCAATTTATGGTAATGGTGATATTTAACTCATATGGAGTATATCATCTCTAATGACCATACTAACGATGGCAGCTCCAACACAGCTGTGCATGTTTTTTGGGAAAAGCAGACCTGCCAAGCAAGTCTGATTGTCCCATGAAAAATGCTTGTTTAATTTCTGAGCAATTACCACTTAACTATTTATCCCCATGAACAATGCTAGTTAAAACACAATGCTGCCATTGTTGGAGAGGGTATCATCCCAGTGGAAGCTGTTTACTGTGGCAAGTACCACCCACAAGTGAGTAAATATTGGAGAGAATTGCATATGGAAGGCAGGTTTCCTGAGGTAAATGGACATCAACTCTAGGGGAACGTGGGATATGTCTACCCACATTTTTGAAGAACAGCCACTGATTTAGGAATTTTAAAAGGCAAACTTTTGACAGAATTGTGCCCCTCTCCCTCCCATTGAAGTTAAGCTTGATACCATTGCTGAGATATATTACAAAAATAACAATTTTCAAAATGGGAATCTGTCAGAAACTAAAATGTTACCTAATAAGTAAGTGGTCCAACAGACCACATGAAAGTGTTTTTAAATACTCATCAACTTTTCTATACTTAGTTCAATAATTCATTTTGGCTGTCACCCCATAACAGGGTGCTTATCTAGTGTTACATTCGCCATGTAGGTCTTGTTTGGACTGCAGGACTGAGTCATGCCAAAGGACTCCCTAAAATGGAACCTACTCTCAAAATGTATCATGACACACATCAGTGATGGAGTAGAGAGACCAATCCAGTGATTTTACCGCAAGGATGGAAGTTGAGGCTTTTAAGTTCAAAAACCAAAATAATCCATTACGTCACTCCTTAAAGGGCTAATGCTCTCACCCCAAAAAACTATTTTAGTAGCAGTCTACAGAAAATTCAGAAATTCGTAATTGGCACAGCTCTTTGATTGACAGAAAGTTAAAAAAATGAAGAGTACCAAAGTCATATTACACATGACTTGAAGTGCATTGGGAGTTGGGGTTTTGTATACTCACAATGAAGTGATAACATAAAGATTGTGTCTGAATGAGGAAGAATGTAAAACAGCTGTGGGAGGGGCCTAAGTAAAGAGGTCAAGAAAATTGGAACTGTTTGGGGTGAGGGGATATGGCCTTTAAGTCTCACAGTATGGTAAGACACACATGTACAACAGGATGTTAAATGAGTATGCAGTTATGAGCACTGGAACTTAGTTTGACATTAGAAACAAATGTCACATATTAATAGCATGGCTAAATGAAAAAAAAACCAGTTCACATTATAGCATACATTGGTAATTACATACATTGTAGCCTAGTGAGTAAGGCAACTGTTAGATAAACATATACATTCTACAAAATAAAAGATAACTTTCTAGAAAATCAATAATACTAACATCTAGAAGGCAGGTTTTAGTGAATAGTGTGTAATAAATCTATATCTTTTCATTAGTGTAGTTACATTCCCTTCCATGCATCTCAGTCTAGTAAGGGACATCCTTTGTTTCTACCCCCACCCCCAGCACCACCCCAGCACCACCCCTACCAACATGTTGAAACAGAAGATAGATAATATGAACATTACACACAAAAGGCAACATTATTGAATAATTTGTTCTATGACCATTTTTCAAAGAGGAAATATAACCACACTAACTTGAATTTGTGTAGCAGACTCTGGCATTTCATGAATGGCTGTTGTGGATCAGGCTTTTCTTCACTTCAATTCTGTAATTAACTACGTGTAACTGTTTGGTTACTGTTGAATATGAAGCAATGAAGTGCTTAAATATTATGAAAGATAATGCTTTCAAGAGCATAAGAAGAAATTGTGAGATTTAGCTGTTATTTCAAAACAAATTCGAAGTAAGTGCTCTTGTACTTAAGTCTTAGACACACTTCTAACCATGCATTGTGGGTATTTTTATCCCCATCCCCGATCCAAACTTCCAACAGGGTTTGGGTGGCCAAATTTTCTTGTAAAAATTTGTACCTGTCACACAGTTTTGAAAATGAAATATACCTAGACAACAGATGAAGTAAACCAAAATAAAATATGAACAAAGAAAATGCACTCTGATGTTTGCAGATATGTAAGACAAACAACAAATTAATCATTCTACCACACCCTCTCACCAAACTGCCCATATTTCTGGTCCTGCAAATTAAATACAAAACTGATGAATTTTCAATAGCTTCCCTGGCTTCCAGCTTGAAGGAACCTAATATATATATATATGACATTGTATGACATTGTTTAAGGGAGCATTGTTTCCAGAAAAGACACATGTGGTCATTTGTTTTGTCAAGAATGGCAATACCTGGGGCCAGAGGAGAATTTTCTCCCATATTTTGGAATACACCCAAGTGACTTCAGATTTTACACTGTAAATTTTTTATGGAAGTCACCAGTTCAATCCCCAATTCCAAATGCTCCCAAAGAAATGAGGAATAAGGGGCCAGTGGGAAAGGAGGGGGAGGGGTGAGGGAGAGGGGAAAAACCCTGTCCCATATTAGGAGTCCTAGCAACAACACAGAACCCTGCTTGCTATATCACTACACACATATGTGTCACTTAAAGGGCCAAACCTCTCACCCCAAACTACAGTTTTCGTAAGGGGGTACCGAAATTCTCAATTGGCTCAACTCTTTGATTGACAGTTAATTCAAACAATGCAGACTACCAAAGCTTATATTACACAGCATGAATGGTACTGAGAGTGTTTTAATTATATAAATTGAGTATTTCTATACTCACCTTGAAGCAATTGATACTGTTTGGGGTGAGAGAACTGGATCTTTAAAACAAAAGTCTTGATTTACATTAAGTCAGCCTAATGGTTTATGACAGGTACATGTTCAGTAATGCCGTAACTGGCCCACTATCCTTAGATAGTTGACATGATTGCAATGTGGAGGTCACCAAAATGTTACCTTACCATGATAACTATGCTGATATTGGACTAAAAATATATGTATTCTGCATGTAGTGTAGTGCTTAGATTGTTTTTACTCCAGCAGTGAAGCCACAACTGGAATAAACACCATGACTGGATAAACCTTAATTGATTACTTTGAAACTGAGCTAAAAACCAGACAACAATGAAGTGTGTGATACTGTAAGTTTCCATATATGTGCATACTGCAGTCAATCGCTGTTTTTATTACAATGTTGCAAGGGTAACAAAAAGACCTGCATGGCCAACATGCAGTCTCACACCCCTCCCTGAGTCAAATGTTCTGTCTCTGACTCCAGTTGGAAAAAAAATAAAACATGTTCACTTGATTAAAGATATCATGTACATTCACCTACTTACTGCATGTTGTTCTTAAGATTGTAAAATACCCTGCCATGCCATCTTCATGACAACTGCTGATGCAATGGTGAAGGCTATTGCAAAATTTGTATAATACATACATACCATCATTGTCATCTAACAAAATGGAACAATATATAGCAGATGATTCTTTGTGCATGGCTAGGGCAAAAGTAATAATGTCAGTGAGTGGGATTCAGGGGGCAAGACTCTACCTCTATACATATAAATGTTCACATTATATATGGAAATGCTAATAGGTGTATGCAAAGATAAACTTTATTTTACAGTACCAAGCTTTTGCTTTGCACTATTTCTGATCATTTTTAGAATTAGTACATTTTTAACTACTAAAAGTCAGAAAAACAGAGCATTCTGATTTTCATGGGTTTTAAAATCTCAGAAGATGGAACTGGTCTGAGTAACTGGAACTGTTAGTAAGTATTGTTGTTAATGGCTTCTCTCAGGGACTGCCAGAGATAAAGCACTTGGCTATTCATGTCTGCCGATGTTTTAAGTTCTTTTCCTCAGTATCTTCACCAATGATTTCATTGTCAGACACAGCATCCAAATTTCTCTAAGCTATGCATATGGCTTAGAAGATGAGGGAAGGACAGTTTCCAGCTTTCTGACAAGGTTTGCCAAATATCTTCTGATATGCTACGTGCCAACTCATAAAAGACAGCCGCTAAGCTTTCCCTCCTTTTCTGTCACAAAACAAAACAGTCACCCTCAGGAATGATTAAAACTGCTTTGAACCTAATAGTAATACTGACTCCCATGATAATTTGCATATCAAAAAATAAATACAGATATTTACAAGATGTTTCTGTTTGTTGGGACACCCAGTATTTCATTAAGGTAAAACTTAAGTAAGGGAAAGGGATTGTAAGGGAAACCCTGTGTTTGTTTAGAAATCGCACAAAATTTACACTAATGAGAAGTTTGATATGCTAACCAACAAACCATGCTCAAAGGTAAATTGTCCAAAAGATGATCCTACTTGACCCAAGTGGTGAGCAGCATATGAATTTTACACAATGTAATGACCCAATTAATAGCCTAGCCAAACCAGAAATCACAGAATACCAAGTATAGGCTGTCACAACACTCCAATAGAGTGGGTCCATTTCTCAGATATTAAACAAAATCATTTCTTAGTTTTTATAAAAAGATAGCAAGAGCAAATTCTTCCTAAAAACTAAAACTAAAGGCAGATTAATACTCCATGAAAGTTAAACACAGTCCAACACTGAGCTACAGTATGTCCATGAATGACTTAGAAGTTTTTACAGCGTGTATGTAAAGTTAAAACTACATACATACCAGTCCAAAGTTAGTTTTATATTGAGTTGTTTGTGACATCATTTGTCTAAAATGTTACCATGACGATGAAATCTATTAGATGCTTGTACAGTATAGACATATCAAATCCTAACATTCCCTTGTACAGGCAATACTTGGAAAAACAACGTAAACACACAGAAAAAAAAATAGAGACATCCACATTGTGAATATTGGCAAAACAAACAGAACTGCAGAACTATTTCCAAATAGCAATTGCAAAGGATTGTGGGATAGAGTTTTGGTGCTTGTTATTTTTGTCAATGGCATTTTACTATGGTGAAAATTGATGCACACCCAAAACTCTATCCCACAATTCATTTTAATGGCTATTTGGAAATAGGTCTATGAAAACAGACAAAACTGATGGGATTTACATGGTGTCTTGATGCATATCAAATGATCAATGAAAAAAATACAATATAAAAAAAAATTGCACCGTAGCTACCATAATTGTGAACACAGTTAGAGGTTGCAAATTGTTTTAAACTTTCAAAATCTGTTTGCTGACTCTACAATTATCAAATACTTTCTTCCAGAAAACATTCAGTAATAATACCTTGCTCAATGTCGTAATTAACATATAATGAATATTTAAGACCATGCTTAACTATATCCGTTGGTGGGTTATGAAAATATATCTCACAGTTAAAACAACTTAACAGTTAAATTCAGTAGTGTGAAGCCCAATCAGAAAAGCTAATATTTACTTTCAAAACATTTGATGCTGTCTAAAAAAAAAAAAAAACACACAATGAAGAAGGTAGGACAAACAGGAAGATCAAAATATTTACGGATGTAAAAACTATGGAAATATCTTGTTAAATATGGCTACCACTGCCATCAAGTGAAAAAAAAAATTCTCAAAGTTTATATTTGCAGTTCTAATGTCAAGATTTGGCAAGTATGAATAATAACAGCTATGCCCCCATCTTACATTAACAGACAAATGGCTCTCCATGGCCAAAATGTGTGTAGTATGATACACAAATACAATCTTCCATTAACAGCCATTTCTCCATGGCAAAGGTGTGACATGATCTAAACATACCATCTTCCATTAACAGACGAATGGCTCTCGACAGCAAAGGTATGGTACGATCTACACATACTGTTTTGATTAACAGACACATGGCTCTCCACAACAAAGGTGTGGTATATAACATATACCATCTTCCATTAACAGGCAAATGGCTCTCCATAGCAAAGATGTGGTATGATTGACACATACTGTCATGCATTAACAGACAAACGGCTCTCCATAGCAAAGGTGTGGTATGATCAATACATACAGCTGTATCATCAACTTTCGAACAAAATCCTTTACAAGTTAATCTTGTCAAGAAGACCCTTCTTAAATTTTAATTTCTGTTCCACTAACACCAGGCTGATTTATCACTTGTTATGCCATACCTCCATCTCATTGGATGTTTTTTTTTTGTTTTCCATGAGGCTTCTGAAAAATTTGTGTCTGAGAGGTTGACCAATCAAGAAATATCAAAATCCAAGTAAGAGTATTTCTGCAAGAAATATCAAAATCCATGTAAAGAAACCTGTATGATTTATTAGTACCAAAAACAAGCTTCGGGCCATTTTCCCGACTTCCTACACCTTCACAGATGACCATGTAATTTTGATAAAAAAAATGTGAAATGCCATCAAAATAATCGTTAAAAGAATTTCCCTCTGCATCACTGTAACAAATCGTCTCTGCCTTTGTAAATGTTATCCTACTCTCGTATCTATCCCAATTGTTTGCACATGACGTCTTCTGTTCACATCTTACAAGAATCCATGCAGGCTGAGTGCATAGCTGTTTCCAAACACCAAGTTTAAAATTGTTATTAACTTTTCCTGAACATATTTTCAAGTTGTAAGCCATTTTAATTTGAAGCACAAATGGACTGCAAAGCTGACTCTAGTTTATTAATATTCATTGCCTTTGTCAACATTAGTCGACTAATCCATTTGAGGGTCTGTGGGGTCCATCACCACTGCCCTTATTTTGTCCTGGTCCATTTGAAGCTTGTAAAGTCTTCAATGCTTCCTCACGCTCTACACCTTCCAGTACACGAACACATCGAAATGGGAAAAATCCCTTCTTATCCTTACCAAACACCTCCCCTTCCCACTGGCCACTTGTGTTCCGTTGAAGGACTTTGACAAGGTCACCAACCTGAAAAGAGAGAAAAAAGGGGAAGCATTATAAAAGTACTTTTTCTAAACAAGAAATGATGAAAATAACAAAAACAGACATACATGGAGGAAAAATCTGCAAACAGTAAGTAGGCACTTGTGACAGCATTAACAACAGTGTTGGTGAAAATTCTACAACCAGTTGAAGAATGGCCATTAGTCAAAGCAACACCATGAAAATTGCCATACGTCAAACTGAACATTTGCAAACTATTACAGCACAAATGTGAAAAACTTGGAATATGGAAAACTTTTACAAGTAAACACAATGTGGGAATTAGGACTCTGCGTTTTCGGTTAATTCACTATCCGTTTCACCGATTTTATTAACAGGCAGTTAACCGTTTAACATCAACAAAGTCACCATTTCTAAAGAGGGCCATCACTTTTAAACAGGAAGCACAAGTCTAAAAATGGTGTCGTAAATCATGTTTGCCAATGACTGCATGTAGCAAAAATGCTCGTATTTTGCGTTGAGTTTATATGATCTTTTCACAGTTAAAGCGCATTCTGCGTTTATTGAAGCTTTCTTCAGACCATGTGCACTTTTTAACATTCTGCCAACTGCTGTATTTTCCCGCCTGATCCTATACAATATTGTCAGTAACGAAGACTGACGTTTCATGAAACACTACGACAAAGCTGTTTCGATGCAGCTTGCTTGCAATGCAATGTTCAATACATGTACAGTGTGCACACATTTGTCACAGTGGTGATCTGAACTATTGCACTGAAAACGGCCACCGGCCCCAGACAGCAGAATCAAATGCTGTTATCCTGCATAAATTAAGAAATTCCCAGCATTTCTATCATAAAGTTGTTTACAGTAGGACTTTTGCAATGTTGTCATCTGACGTTTTTACGAACGAAAACCGTCGTGCATGTGGTCCCATGCATGCAGTAGACTTATGTGCATATCTGTTTTTACCGCCAAACAAGGGATCATGTTTTGCTTGGTGACATCATAGACAAACGACCTATTGCAAAATTTGAATTGCCCCTGCATCGTGATTGGTTCAGTTGCATTGATTTTAAGCTAGCCAATCACAACTCATGCCACCGCCTATGGGATTTAGTGTGTGAAATAACCTGACCTTGAAAGATATTTCCCCATTGAGTTTGTGTTATGATGATCGAACTTCCCAGGCTTTCATAGCTGGCAAGCGCAACTGGCCGAGTCCAGTGCTAAATTCACTGAACATGCATCACAAATCTTTGCATATGTGGATTTTTCAGGGATCTGACTTAACTGCATTTCATTAACAGATTATTTTTAAACAAGTCGCAAGGTTTGGAAATGAAGTGCCAAAAATACAGGGATATTTATATCAGAAAGAAACCATGCGATACACAAATTGAGTACAATTGTTTTGCTGCCCAGAACCACTAAGATTAGATAGTCACAAATTTTTACATGCATCGTCAAGGCGGGCCTCTACAGTACTGTACATTATTGCAACTACAACCCAGTCGGTACATTGTGTCACTCAACCAGCCAACGACCTGTGAATGCTTATTCATGAAACTTAATATGGAATGTTCCATTTTATATGATATTGGGTAAACAACAAAATGGCGGGAATTATCTGGAGCTTACGATCATATTTTTACAGGTTAAATTTTTTTCCAAATACTGCTACTAACAATGAAAACTTATGAAACTTTCAGTCTGGAGGTGCAGCATGATAAAATATTTCAGTCAGCTACAGAGGAAAATTTATTCAAATATATTTTTGTGCCCTAATCATGGTCTGGCGGAAAAGGTTGTAATGCCATAGAAGTACAAAGATTGGTAACTTTTTTCACAGCAGTGTTATGCACTTTTGTTACAGTCCCCTGCTTATTGTGTGGCTTTTGCAGGCAAGTTGAATGTTGAAAGGCTCCTTGGAAGATCAAGTACTATTAACACCATGGGGTTTTCTCAAAAAGAATCACAGCTCATCGTGCAAGCTGATAGATAAGGAAGACAAAGCTACATAAATAATGCAGGGTAGGGTGAAAAGCTTTTGACAAACTGTTCATCATATCTTTTTACCATTTTGGGTGGGAAGATTAGCAATTGCTATGCAATTTTAAGCCCAGAACTTTGTGGTTTATGGTACAAACGGCTTAAGTGAACACAGCGGAAATTCCAGCGCTGAACAATTTGAACTATGAGGATGCAAAAATGGTTAAACGTTTAGAGAAACAACAACCGTGTAACCAGTCAATCGGTTGGTTAACCGGTGAAACAGATAACTGTCACAGGCCTAGTGGGAAGCTGCCACAATAAAAAATATAAGGCTATTGGCCCACGACATGTGGGTGAAAAAAGGCAGTTCTAATTGAAAATCAGTCAAAACTTGGCATATACAGAGATACAAAAGGGGAAAAGGTTCAAAGTTTGGTTCTACCATGAAGATTAAAATTTGAAACTTTCTGTCTTAGGTGGTGTATTATTTTCTTTAAGGAAAAAAATTACCAAAACTCCAGTGTCAAAAAAAGCAACATTTTAAAGCAAGCAGCAAACATCACTTCCTCCATGGAAAAGAAACAAAAGACAAAATAAATTCCAAAGACAGTAACTTACATCTAATCTAAGTTGCGTAAAATCATAAGGTGTCGGAACTCTTGGTTGTACAGCAATGGCTATGACGGGTTCATTACTATTAATTGGCTGGTATTCACTAATACATGGTTGAGTAACCTTGAAGAAACAAAAGAAAACAAAGATATTGTTGTTCAGTCAAAGATTTTGACCGATATGTTTAAAATTTTAATGATGGTGTGCTTTGGTCTAAATCATCTTTTTCATTTGTTCTATCCCTGGCCTATTCCCTAACCCGGAAAATTTCTTTAGAGTCCCTTAAATAAGGCTACTCATAACTTTCCTACATGTGTGGTTTATTTTCCCTTTTCTTCCCATACATCGCTCTTTCGTTTCTCATCCTCATGTACCTGGCTACAAGCTTTACTTGCCTTTTATTTCATATCTGTCCTCTTTCCCCCTATTACATAAATGAAGGTGAATTACCTATCCTTCCCCACCCTCCCGTCCCAGGCTTTGACAATTTTTTTTTGTACTTGTCTGACGGGCTAGCTATTTTTTCAATCTACCGCCAGCATAAAAATCTACTTGTCCAATTCAAATCTTTTGAGTACATATAATTTGTACAGTCTAAAAGAACAAATGCTATTTTGCACAACTCAAAAATTTAAGGCTGAGGGTCTTGCCAGGTGGGCTGCAACATCAAGCACAGTAGTTGCCAGATTGGTTTTTTACTTGTCCTGGGCTGACGGGCAGGGTATTTCTAAAAGCCTGCCTCCCCTTTTCCCACGTAAAAATCCCAGCAATGGATACCATTTACCTGTTCTATATATGGTTTGGGTACCAGCCCAACTTTTCCTTTGTCATTTCTCATCTTCCACCAATTGTCTTCCTCTTTTTGTAACAATACTAGGATTTCTCCTTTCCTACAGGGGAGGTCCTCATCATCCTGATGTAACAAAAGACAAAAACAATGAGTTAATACAGGCTATGAAGTGGACCCCAGTGATAAAGGTAGGATACAAGAAGGAAAAACTTTTCCTAACATCTGAGAAAGATAGCATAAATTGTGGGCTAAAATTAAAACTTCAGAAAGCTTAATTACAGATACAACACTCGGCAATTTTGGCAGGTAAAAAGATCCAGTGACATAGTAGCAAAAGGCCCTTACTTTACTCGGAAGATTAAGTGAAACACTTCTAAATAAAATAGCTGCTTGAGCTATGTCCATATCTTTTACCATTCCCAAGAAATGTATCTTTAAAATTTGAATGCTTCTGGCATAATTTCCTGCCTGTGTTATAATACAGATGTGAAGTATTACACATTCTTGTTGCTATTTCTTTTACTAACCGAATGTCAACTAGCTTTTAAAGGGAAATATTGTGTTTAAAATTCTCCAACAAGGAGTACAAAGAAAATGGTTCAGACACTATTCAACAATTCAATCTTAATCATAAACCCAGCAATAGCTACATCTCTTCAAAATACTATGTGCAAGAAGAGCTATGGGCATTGCACCATTTGAAATGTGGAAAGTTTGGGTGAACAAATTATTCTTGAGCAACAAACAACTGAATTTCTATCTGTGGAAAACTTATTTCTTGAAAAAAAGGCAACTATACTGCTTTATTTTTGATAATCTATCACCCTGTGTCAATAAATATTAGTTTCGAAAGGATGAATTTTGCTTGGAAAACAAACACAATATTTCCCTTGAACTACCAGTGAGATAGTTTACAATTGTTAAAAGACACTGATGATTCCCAAGGACACAATTTAAACTTCCAAAATAAAACTTTCAGGACATGCCAATGTTACAACTTACTGTCCTTGCAATAAAGGTTGAACAAATTAAAAAAGATACCACTAGCCATATTTGGCATGTACTTCTCTCAACATTACAAAATTTGCATGCTTAGCTCATCCCTATACATGGCTATTTGCAAATAGAAAATATCATGGAAAAGGGTTTATCTTGATGGATTTTTATGGGAATTGAGACTACTTTCCCAGACCTCCAATGCTTTTTACATCGAATATTCACACTGTCATTTTCACATGTCACCAACCTTTAAAGTGTACCTCAAGTAAAAAAAATCAAAAATATATAATTAAGAGCATGATAAATGAATTCTAACATAAGAGCATGATAAATGAATTCTAACAGTCCAACTCCCATCTTCACATGACATTCCTGAGTTGAGATATAAAATGTGGAAGCTTATTCACCCATAACAAATTGGTCCATTGCACAATGATTTGTGACTTACTTGTTGTACAACTTACATTTTCTGCTTTGTTTCCCTTTAAAATTAAAAACTTTTTCATGACCTTGAACACTTCGTGTCTGCTTGCAAAGTATATTGATAGAGGGGGCCTAATTAATTACATTACCCCATAAGAGTAAGAGTGCTATCACACCTTAGTACAAGGTGCAGCTACTTTCAGAAAAACAAAGAAATACAAAGATTGTAATTTGAGTAGTACAACAATGACATCTCAAATTATTGCACAATGGACAATTTTAAGTTAAGTGAATAAATTTCAGCAATTTATATCTCAGTTCAGGAATGTCCTATGAAGATGGGAGTTGGACTGTTAGAATTTATTTTTCATGGTTTTTAACATATATTTTTGAATTTTTTGACTGGAGGTACACTTAAAAGTCCTTTTTCAAACAACTTATAAAGCTTTTCTGTCAACAGGCGATGCTGACCCCAATATCTAAGATGGAGTAAACTGATTCACCAACAAAACGTCGGCATGATCAACATGTACGAATGTGTCCAAATATAAATTTAGATACATGTTTCTTTTATCTGGCCAAATAATTTTCAAACATTTGCACGATGATGTTGTGGGACAAATGTCTGATTGCGTCCAAGGGGCTTTAAACTGTCCTTTCATGTGTGCCTTTATATGACAAACAACTATGACAAAAAGATAATAAATAAACCAGATGTCTACTTCATGATCAACCCTTACTAGTTCTTGCAACCTACTTTGACTTCAACAAACTACTTGCTGGTAGTTTGCCAGAGGTACAGTACTGTAGAAAGCGGTGAGAAGATGATTACTTGACATGCTTACAACGAAGCCTGCCACCTATTGAGGTTGGAGCTTGCTAGATACTAGTTGTTTTTGAGAAGGTCTACCAGCAAATGCCATTCCATCTGGTAGCCTTTTCAAGGTCTTAAGTACTTGCAAGACCTCTAAAGCATTAGTTACTAATTATTGAATAGCTAACTAGCTTCTCAAACATTTCACTGCAATATGTTTAGCTGGTATCTCACTTCAGAATGTGACTACAATAACACTGGAAAAATGAAATAAGGAAACAATGTCTATTATGTATTTTTTGTTACCTGATCTCAGTCCATACTTGAAAGTGTGTGGCCCTTACCAGCTGTAACACTGATAATGTCACTTATGTAAGTTCTGATCAAACTTACCTCTCCAAGGAAGTTATATTTAACAAGATATTTCATGTTTAATCCTTCTTGTATGTTTGGAGTAACTGGATTATCTGGCCTTGGAGCTGACTCTACGGCAGCAGGAGAAGGTGGAGTCTCTTGTTTAGGACACTAGAAGGAAAAAGATGAAAACCTAACTGTGAAATGTTTCCTGAATGGTTGACTAGATTGCCACAAACATTTCTTCCCTAAGTTGACATCATTTGAGTTTTAAGAACATCTCTTCCACATCTTAAACAATGCATCTCCCCCCCACCCCCTATTTACGTGCCTGCTCATATATTGAAGGTAAACATGTACTGATATGGTACAGTAACTATTCATATCACAAAATGATATACACCAACAAAACCAGAATGCAAAAATGCATTGAGGTTTCGATGATACATAAATGTTCCTTTTCAAAGAGTGCCATCATGCACCATTATCTTCTCATTCAAATGTTACACTAGCATGTTCAAAACATAATTTTGACCTTTTGACCTCTATAAAGGCCATGCATAGCTAGACATACAAACAACAGACAGACAAATGGACAAACAGCTATCTTGAAAGATCATATTTAAAAAGGTTTCCAGGCTTTGTCCCCTGGAGACCCCAGATGACCTTTCATATCTGCCAAAAACAATGGGCACCATTTTCTGACCATAATGCATCAACACACCCAAATATGAAATCTATCCAAGTTTCCTATCTTGAGATATTGCATAAGCAGGATTTTTAGACTTTGACCAGCAGTGACCCCTGATGACCTTTGACCTCCATCAAAAACATTAGGTACCATCTCCTGACCATAATGCATCCACATACCAAATATGAAATCTATCCAAGCTTCCTATCTTGAGATACTGTGTTAACAAGGTTTTCAGACTCTGACGCCCAGTGACCCTAGATGACCTTTGACCTCCAACAAAAACAATAGGGAACATCTACTGACTATAATGCGTCAACAGACCAAATATAAAATCTATCCAAGTTTCCTACCTTGAGATATTGCATTAACAAGGTTTTCAGACTTTGACCCCTGGTGACCCCAGATGACCTTTGACCTCCGACAAAAACAATAGGGAACATCTACTGACTATAACGCATCAACAGACCAAATATGAAATCTATCCAAGTTTCCTACCTTGAGATAAACTGCATTAAACAGCTTTTCAGACTTTGACCCCTTGTGACCCCAGATGACCTTTGACCTCCACCAAAAAAGATAGGGACCATCTCCTGACAATATTGCATCCACATACCAAATATGAATCTGTCAAAGCTTCCAAACTTCAGATATCTTGTTAACCAGATTTTATGACTTTGACCCCTGGTGGCCCCAGATGACCTTTGACCTCCACCAAAAACAAAAGGGCCCATCTACTGACTATAAAGCATCCACAAACCAATATATGAAATCTATTGAAGTTTCCTACCTTGAAATATTGTGTTAGCAAGGTTTTCAAACATTGACCCCTGATGACCTCAGATGACCTTTGACCTCCACCAAAAACAAAAGGGACCATCTACTGCCTATAACACATCCACAAACCAATATATGAAATCTATCGAAGTTTCCTACCTTGATATATTATGTTAACAAGGTTTTTAGACTTTGACCCCTGGTGACCCCAGATGACCTTTGACCTCCACAAAAAACATTACGGATAACCTCCTGTGCATCCACATACCAAATATAAAATCTATCTGGGCTTCCAAACTTGAGATATCATGTTAACAAGATTTTTAGACTTTGACCCCCGGTGACCCCAGATGACCTATTACCTCCGACAAATACAAAAGGGACCATCTTCTGACTATAACGCATCCACATACCAATTATGAAATCTATCCAAGTTTCCTACCTTGAGATATTGCATTAACAAGTTTTTCAGACTTTGACCATTGGTGACCCCAGATGACCTTTGACCTCCACCAAAAACAAAAGGGACCATCTACTGCCTATAATGCACCCACAAACCAATATATGAAATCTAGCGAAGTTTCTTACCTTGAGATATCATGTGAACAAGGTTTTCAGACTTTGACCCCTGGTGGCCCCAGATGACCTTTGACCTCCACAAAAAACAATACAGATAACCTCCTGACTAGAGTGCAACCACATACCAAATATGAAATCTATCTGGGCTTCCAAACTTGAGATATCATGTTAACAAGATTTTTAGACTTTGACCCCTGGTGACCCCAGATGACCTATTACCTCCGACAAAAACAATAGGGCCCATCTTCTGACTATAACGCATCCACATACCAAATATGAAATCTATCCAAGTTTCTTACCTTGAAATATTGCATTAACAAGTTTTTCAGACTTTGACCCCTGGTGACCCCAAATGACCTTTGACCTCCACCAAAATAATAGGGTTCTTCCTCTCAATATGGCGCATCTATGTACCAAGTTTGAAAACTGTCAGACATTCCTATCTTGAGATATCGTGTTAACAAGCAAAGTGTCACAAACACACATACACACATACACACACACACACACACACATACACACGCATGCCATCATGAATGCATTGGTTTCTCTTATCATGGAAACCAACAACTGAGAATGAACTGAGCGTGGAGCTCATCCATGATACAGTAATTACTGTAAGCATCTCACACACGCCTGTGTGTCTTCAACCGTCCTTTGCAACTGTTGGGAAAAAATGCATTGTCAACAAGATGCTGCCTCTGTAACCTTTACTTAAAAGTGAAGTGCAGAGAGTCCTGAACATGTTCTGGCTATAATAAAATCTTGAAACTACTACCATCCTAAGCATCTGACCAATGAACACAACAGCACCATTCATTTACTATTTCGTAATTTCTATCTTTAAGCTTAAATATTTTTAAACTATTTTGGTTAACAAGTTAAGGTATTTAATGAACTATCTGTTGAACTTACACATCACATGTTTGGTCTTTCCTGTGACTCACAGGCTCTAATTCTGTATCTTTCATAAATGTGAAAGCCAATACAATCATACACAGGTCCTTATCCTAACCAATCTTGCCCCTGAATTTCCTCTTTGTTGCAACACTGTACATAACAATACATACATGACCTACTTAATCTTTGAATCAATGACATTCTTTGTTCCACCTTGTCCAACTTTTCTGTTGACACAACTGTCACGGTTTCAAAATGTAAGTGCCAAAGGCTAACAAATTGTGACTAATGCTTGATACAGCGACACACAGACTTTGCATTTCAACATCTTGGTCTTATACCAGTTATTCAAATGTTATACAGTGTACTTCCTTGCACTCTACTGGACAGCTTTTCAAGGTTTCCTGTGGGTTGTACAGGTTGTGAGGTACAGGCCTTGAATTTTGAGGCATACTAGTGTGATTGCACACCATCACTCTCCTCAAATCACTGTGAGGAGTGTGATTTTTTGTTCACCTAGATGAAGATGGGAACTTAAATCAAACAGCACAAACTGTACAACTCACTATGCTTTCTTGAAGAGTGCAATTTATAGTAAATCTTGAAAATCTAAACCTCAAGGCCTGGGGTTGGTTCATCAGGTAAGACAACCAACAGGGAGGAACTATCACATCTCCAATAGTAAGAACAGTGCACTTGACAATACAAGCAATTTTCTGTGAGGTGGTACCATGATAGCCAAAATCTCTCAAATGTCCACCTCACAATAAGAATGCCAGAAAAAAGTTAAATTCGCTCACTATTTATATAATTTTCATAGTGAGATCTCATACCATTTGGGGTGGGGATTGCCTGCGTAGCAGACTGTGGGGTACATTCTTTGTTCAGTCATGTCCCCACCAAGTCTGCCAAAGTGAACACCAAACAAATTCTTTGGGTATTCATAGAAATATGTGACCTTGAAACTGGATGAATGTTAGTAAATATTCACAAGAAGACAACATCTGGACCTGTTTAAATCATGCAGTAGCCCATGCCACCTACAGAGTGGATATGACATTGTAAAGCACACTTCCCGGTAATACCCACAGGACAGTTTGTTATGCAACGCAGTTGTGATCCAATTAGGTTTCAATCTAGTCCTTCAGTTCACAACAAGAATACACACACACTCGCTCAAAACAATTGCACTGCACATGAGGCAGGACGTGAATAAGTCATAGTATGGTAATGAAGTTTGTGTCTAAAATTGGACGCAGACCTCTTCGTTTTGGCAGACAGTGGTTTGTGAAGCCTTGCAGAGGGAGCGAACAAACCGAGTCCGATCCGCCGGGTAGGGTGGGGATGGAGGGTGGGCAGAGACTAGAGGCACAAAATGACTCAAGCAATCTTCTGAAGCAATAAGTTGCAGTTTTCATTCAATACCATACTTTTGTCCAGCTGAAGTAAAAATCAAAGGCATTTTAATATCAATCATAACTTGTAAGCTCTTGAATGGTCAAGAAGGAAATGAAAGGGGTAGGGTTAGGTACAGGATAGAAGGCAACCTGCCCAAACAAAAGAAAAAGAATTTTGTCCAAGCACTGAGTGGCCTACTGCATGCACATCATGTAATAATATCTGATAGAAACAGGCCATGAGTTCTAGACTTCCCAGATGTGCTACAAACCACACTCCCCAGAAAATTAGGGAGTGTGGAAAGTGTGCTGAGTCATTAAATTTTAAACAGCTTTATACTGTATGAGCTCCAAATAGGTGTGCTAAAAATCACACTCCTCACAGTGATTCCAGGTGAGTGATTGTATGTCTGAAAATTTAAGGCCTGTTGAGGGTAAAGTGGTAATACTGTAATACTGTAGTCTGCTGTAACTTTCATTTGTTAATTTTATTCATTTGGTGGTTCAAATAATTGAAATAAAAATATAGAAATAGATGAACAGGTCAGTCAGTGACCAATACCAGAGTCAAACAATATTGAAGTTTAGTTCAATGATTACTTACTGGCCTTGTCAGTGTTGTCGTATCCAAATAATGCACCTTGTAAAATTCAATGACGGCAGTTAAACTCTGAAAATTGAGTTCTCCTATGTGGTACTTTTCTTTCTTGACTTCAATGATGTAATGAGAGACTTTGTTATTTTCGCTGAAAATGAATCAAAAATATAAAACATGGAACCATCTGAATGTTAAAATTAAATATTTGCCCATCTGTGAGTTTGTTGCAATGAAGACGAATCTACAAGTTTACAGTACTTCTGTCTTCATGGATTTAGTTGGATAAAGTTTTATGGCTCATTAAAGTTCTAACCAATTAGTTTACATTGAGTGGCCACAGCCTTTTTACAATCATGATGGAGACTGAATAACTCCTGCCTAACCTACTCACTCACTAAATCTAACTGCTTGAATGAATTACCTCCAATAAGTTCAGATGAATATAATGTACAGTATGACATTTTTAAGTATACAGTATTAGTACTTTACTGTACTGTACATACATCTGTACTGTTTGCAGATTGGGCGACTACATTTTGCAGTAAAAACGTCCAGATGGTTTAAGTACAAACTGTACTGTACAGTCTATACCCATCCAAGCATGTGCTAAACTGCATAATTCATACCAATCAGTTTGTATCATATTAAAGGGCCAAACCTATCATCCTAAACTACAATTTTGGTTCATGTGTACCCTTGTCCCCAATTGGCTTCAGCTCTTTGATTGACAGCTAATTCAAACAATGCAGAGTACCAAAGCTTATATTACACAGCATGAATAGTACTGAGAGTGTTTCCACACTCACCTTGGAGCAATGAAATTGGGATTGTATCTGGAAGAGGATGAATTTCAGAAAATTGTGGGAGGGGTTAAGTAAGAGGGTTAGGAGAACTGGGGGCCGTTCCACAAAGAGTTACGCACAATCTTAAGTTTGATTCACCATACTTAAGTCAACAGTAAATCATTCTTAAGATCGTGCGTAACTCTTTGTGGAACAGGCCCCAGGTACTGTTTGGAGTGAGAGAACTGGGCCTTTAAACAGGTTAAAGTGTTACCCTTCCAAGCCTTTACCACGTATGATATGTGCAGTTTATTACCCATACTATCAAGTCCCACAGTGGGCAGTTTATACCATCCCACAAAGACCCACTCCCCTTCAATCTGCACCATACTGTACACTTTATAACCATCAATGCCCATACATACAACATACTGCTATTGTACAGTACAGTACATGACCTGCCCAAGTTAGATCATGAGTACAGTACATGTATACAAAACCAATACCATGTACTGTAAAGGTGAATGACCTTCAGTATGTATGTACATACTGCCTACTTGTGAAGTCTGCTACACACAGAACGATAAACTATCATAGTCACCTGCATCATAAAACTGAATACACTTTAAACAACCATCAGTAACAGAATGATAGCAAGGACAGTTTTCCCTATTAACAGATTGTTCTTTAGAGCGAAACATAACTGCAGGGCTCTATTAAAAAAAATAGATTTTTTTTTCAAATTGTAACTACTACACATACCACTACAGAGACTTCAATTTGTCATCTACAGTATACCGCAGATAGATTACATAAAATGTATCCCGTACTGTGAGTATCTCGACATAATTGTTTCATAAAGTACAACCAAACTAATTTTGAATGGTAGGTCACATGCATACTACATCATACTGTAAAATAGCCTACATGTTCAAATACCTGTACACATACAGTACCATAAGGTACAGTACTATATGTATGCTAGGTACTGTAGTCATGCCTTTTGATTGGTAGGTACATTTTACAGCAGTTTAAAACTGAAAGTGTGTATCACATGGTCATAAACTTTATCACTGCATCTACTGTATAATAGCTATACTACTGTAATTTACCTTACAACACACTGTAACTTGGTCCTTCATTATTTGTCAGCGATACACTGCTTAACAGGAAGTTTACAAACAGATTTCTGTGAGTATGTCAGTTAATTGCATGACTGACTATCTGTCAAAAAGGTGCTGAATCAATGATAAAGGTAAAATCAAATCATACTGTATAAATCATGTAGAGTACTGTATGACATCAATGATATGCTTAAAAACTACTGTTTTTACTGTATACCCATTACCCACTATTAACAGGGTGTTATCATGAACTCTCTGTCCCATTCCAGCAGGGATTCTGCCAGACATTCTAAAATGGGGATTGGAATAGCGGGGAAGGGGGTGGGGTGTGTATTTATTACTGATAAACCCCAACTGCCCTTGGTCAAAGTAGCAAGTGGGTTCATGGGGAAAAAAGCTTGCTTCAAATCCATTGTAAGGTGAGATCAGGATTGTGATGTAAACATTGCTGCAATAGGACCCAGGTGTTTCCTAAATAAGAAACCCAGATACTGACATTTTGTTAACTTATACAGAAGTGAAAATGGGACCATTTCACCTTACTTCCTCAAGAAAGGGGGCAACAAATTTCCCCCTACCACTCGCCGGTCGGTAACACTGTCCAGGGATGCTGATTGAGAGCAAAAATGTGTGTTTGCTTGTCTGATCATACTTGTATATTAAAGCAACTTTTAATGATTTTGTTCTACAGAGTACATCAATGGAGGTTTAATCATCACTCCTGACAGTTCTAATTCTCCCAACCTACCTACTTCTAGCCCCTCCCACAACTGTCTCAAACTCATCATTACATGACTGTTATGTGTAATCAAAACACTCTTAGTACATAATGTACACCTGTATAATATGAGCTGCACTGCATTGTGTCAATCACAGACTTGTGCAACTTGAAGATTTCTGTAGTCTACCACTTGAATTGTAGTTTGGGATGACAATTTTTCTGCCCCTTTTTAGGATCTTTTTTCCCTTAAACATATTTATGAAATATGAAAAATTAAAACTGTGCACATTTAATTACAAGTTTGAGAAATCTCCATCTGGTAACTCAAACTGCTGTTGATAAAATCTTTGAACATGTTTAAATTTTTGTTTGCTTCTACTCAGTCTACTGTACAGCCAAGGTCACATCCCCATGATTTTGACAAACACAGCAGTGACCACACACACACAGTACATAAAATTTTTATTCACAAACATTGCAATTGTATATATTTCCATTTCATAGCAGACAGCTTGTAATTCTTCTTACAAGGCACAATATAGTGTGCAAATAAATGTACTGCAAGGCTAGTACATTTGTTCCCAAATCATATATTGTAGGCCTACTGTATAAAACACACTGGCCATGAATTGATCTCAAGATCAGCTTATTCAGGGTAAATAAAGAAGTAGGCCCAACATAAATTCACATACTGAAATAACATGACAGTTTTGCTAAATTATTTACTGGAATGTTTTGGAAGTATTTTCCTATTTCTTTTGTACAATGATTATAAATTCACAATTTATTTTGGGCTACAGAAGGTTCATTCACAACAAGTATTGTATGTTCTTATACTGTTCATATTAATCATCAGAAAACTATCACATGGCATAACATAACAAATCAATACTGTTGAGCAGATGTGACGT
The DNA here is from genome assembly GCA_037179385.1 of Holothuria scabra. Lineage (NCBI taxonomy): Eukaryota > Metazoa > Echinodermata > Holothuroidea > Aspidochirotida > Holothuriidae > Holothuria > Holothuria scabra. Next base: position 77,942,628 of record CM074179.1, read on the forward strand.
CAGTCAGTATTTTTAACAGATGGAGTTGTACGGCCCAGTTTCTGACCTGTTAGTTCAAGTTGGGCCAGCCATGGCCTTTTTCCAGTTGTGGCTCATCAGATTGTTGAGCAGAGGACGGTGAGGATCTCTTTAAGTTACATGTACCGTACAGGTACTGTAGTAATGTTGCATACAGTTGGACCAGCCATGATAATGTACATTCACAGAAAATTTGCATGGACTCTCCTGCTCTTATTAAAGGATTATGACTAGGTGGAACCTCATCTATGCTTGATATTAATCCCACGTTTTCAATGGGTAATCAAACTAAAATTAATCCATTTTTGTTCCTACATTGTAATATTTTTGAATTTGATTTAAAAGGTTATAAGTACTATGCTGCACTTAATACAAAGATAGAGACCATAGAATCAGTATAGCCCTGGACTAAACAGACAGGAAGAATGATGTATGTAGTGTGAATGTTTGTAGTAATTCTTTCTCAGTAAAATTGACATGTAATTTATATACAGTGTACATCATCCCTGATCCCTCCAAGGTACTGTTTAGGGGGTACAGTATACAGTACAGACCTGTACAATACCTCATTTTACCAAACCCTATGCCATACCTTCAATTTTACAGTAAAGACTGATTTCTAATAGACAGGAGAAGAGAGCACACTAGAGTACATTCCTACTTTCATAATGGATTTGCAGTACAGTACAACAATAAATCTATTTTATACATACTGTAATACATTCTGCATCCTTCAAGACCTGTAAATGGATTAACTTTGAAAAACCACAACTGTATATTAACTAATGACAACATACAAACAGAGAATGTATTAAAGAATCTCAAGTGGTTCTGGAGATTTTAGGTACATGCACATTCCTGCTGTATTCACAGGTCAGCAGTATGTAATGATATGCCCATACAGGGAGGCAAGCCAGGAGGGAAGAAGGAAGAAGCATTATGAATGTGATGAGCTTTTAAAGCAAAGGGGGTAAGGTGTTCTGTCAGATAAGAGGAGAAGAGGGGGTGTAGGGATGCAAAGGAGGTAAGGTGTACGAGGTGTTTTGTAAGATACAGGTAAGAGGAGGGGGGAAGAGAGTGTAGGGATACAAAGGGGGTTAGGTGTACGAGGTGTTTTGTAAGAAACAGGTAAGAGGAGGGGAAGAGAGTGTAGGGATACAAAGGGGGTTAGGTGTACGAGGTGTTTTGTAAGATACAGGTAAGAGGAGGGGGAAGAGAGTGTAGGGATACAAAGGGGGTAAGGTGTACGAGGTGTTTTGTAAGATACAGGTAAGGAGGGGGAAGAGAGTGTAGGGATACAAAGGGGGTAAGGTGTACGAGGTGCTTTGTAAGATACAGGTAAGAGGAGAGGAGGAAGAGAGTGTAGGGATACAAAGGGGGTAAGGTGTACGAGGTGTTTTGTAAGATACAGGTAAGAGGAGGGGGAAGAGAGTGTAGGGATACAAAGGGGGTAAGGTGTACGAGGTGTTTTGCAAGATAAAGGTAAGAGGAGGGGGAAAGAGAGTGTAGGGATACAAAGGGGGTAAGGTGTACGAGGTGTTTTGTAAGATACAGGTAAGAGGAGGGGGGGAAGAGAGTGTAGGGATACAAAGGGGGTAAGGTGTACGAGGTGTTTTGTAAGATACAGGTAGGAGGAGGGGGGAAGAGAGTGTAGGGATACTGTACAAAGGGGGTTAGGTGTACGAGGTGTTTTGTAAGATACAGGTAAGAGGAGGGGGGAAGAGAGTGTAGGGATACAAAGGGGGTAAGGTGCTTTGCTAGATAAAAAGAGTAGGGGGAAGAGAATGTAGGGATGGATTGACAAAGTATAATGATGTAACAGAACAGCAAAGCAGTTGTGTAGCTTACACAACTTCTATTGTCTGTTAAAAACAGGATCTCAAAGAACCAAGTTTTATCTCTTATTCATCTCTTTCCAAAACCTCCTTACATTACAAAATTAAATGCAAGCAAATGAAGAAGAGTGAAGACAGAACATTTGAGACTTTGCAAGTAAATCTACATCTGATATAGTTTTATGGTAGATCTAAATATGACTGCATATTTTCTCAAATCATTGAAGCCTGGACAGGGTGCTGTTATAGGTATTAGGCTGTAAAATAAAATGAATAATTTATGTTGTAGTCCATAAACTGCTTAAGTATTGCAAAGTACATTTAATACTGTTGCACCTACAAGTCCACAAGTGGGTATTAATGCTACCCTCCCAAGCAATTGCAAACATGCACCACCAAAATTTCAGCCTCAAATCTCCACACATGAGGAAGAAGAAGACTTGTCAAAAAGTTGGTGCCAATTGATAACCTCACATATGTACAGTACTGTGTACATGTATGTGTTAAATAGTGACTGGCTCTTCTTCAATTTAAGCATTGTTTAGCAACAAAGAAGTACATTGTGGAAACACTCTGCATACAGTCAAAATTGGACACAATTTGATGCAGACTCTCAATTACAGATCTATATTTTCTTGGTGCGCAACCAAGCCCCAAAATTCGTTTTTCCCACCCTAAGGCCAAAATGGCATTCGTATCCAACAACTTTTTGGTTAAAGGAAGGCCAAAATTTTCTCACCCAAGGCCAAAATGCGATACACTTGAAATAAGAACAGAATGGGGGATTGTACAGTAGGCTATGAATGATTGATTTGCATAGCGTGTGAATCAAAAACCCACAGAACAGTACCAAAGTGAAAAAATGTTGGTTCACATGCGCTGCATTGTGAATGCTCCAGCAAAAATGAAATGATGAAGAAATTGCACTAAGTATTTACAGTAGTTTAACACACACAGAGCAGCTTGACTGACACATCGTTTGCCAATAGTTGCCTTCGATAAGTGTATGCAAAATGCCTGTTGAAGGCCCAAAACAAAATTTACAGCAACCATGGCATTCATAAATTTTCTCAGAAAATTAAGGAGTTTGATAGGTGTGCAATATTATCACTTCCATATATATTTACCTGCATTCCCATTCTTTAATCTAGGTAGCCTGAAAATGACATTTTGTGATTTGAGGCATGTGATAGTGTGATATCATGCATGTCTCAAAATTAAAGGTTTGTTAAGAGCATTCATATTTACAAACAAATACCACCACAGCTGCTTGACAGAAGAGATGATGAATGGCACTTACACTGTACTGTACTTTTTGGTCACAATGAACTGTAAATTCTAATTTGACTATGACTTCACTTAATTAAAAATAAGGACACTCGACCAGACCTCGCAAAGTTAAATCTTTTGTTTGGACTATGAACAGGAAGCCTTTAATTACCCAAAGAAGGGCTCATATGTCATTGAGGATACATCAGCCATGTTCATCGTTGGATTTGGTAACAGATATCCAGTTTATGATTCCAAAACCAGAGTTTGCATCTCTAAGCAGAATGAGTTCCAAAATCTTTGTAAGACTGCAGCACATGCGACACCTTCAGTAACACACATGCATGCTCAGGTGCCAACCAGTGGCTACCAGTGACATAACCATGACTGAACACATACAGAAATCTTTCAGTTTTAGTAAAACTTAAACATACATGACTGATAGAGGGACACTAAACACAAGACAAAGTTGTATGTCATGTCAAATGTAAGGACATGATATCCCTACTAAGGAATGCTGTTCTATCGTAATTTCTGAAATATAGACAGTGTATAAACATAGTCTCTATGTACTTTTGTGCTACATTCATTCATTCATTATATTTAACTCTGTTCATTTCTATCTTTGGTCTTCTTTTTGTTTTTTGAGACAAAGAGTTGGGGCATATCACAGTTAAATTGAAGTCCTTTTATACAATCTGTACTTACCACTATGCTAAAAATAAGATCAATCCACTTAGGACTTTAAACATTTTTTCTTCCTATCTGACTTCAATAAATACTAATGATAACATTAAACTAAGCCAGTCTGCTTTCTCATGTCCCATCATCGTAACCACCCTCAACAACTCTCAAATATTTCTCTCATCAAAAGTTAGTTTCTAAAAGTTTGGAATACATGGTAAAAATCTATACCAAAACTAATTCCAGACAATACTATCTTGTAGTTCTAGTGTAAGATGCAGTTTTCCCCAATTTAAAAATGATATCTCTCCTGGGTGCAGTCATCGAAACCAATTTGAAACATCATTTTGGTTTCATACAGTGAACTATACAAATTGAATCTTCAATTAAGTCACATAGTGCTTGGAGACAGTACCAATGTTAACATTTCATAAAGTCCAGGGCTGGAAAAAATGTTCCACTGGAAGAGAGTAAAATTTCCCCCAGTTCTCCCTATATTTTCATGTACAGGAAAGAGAAGTTTCCCTCCAGTTCTCCCTATTTTTTCTGTACAGGAAAGGGAAGTTTCCCTCCAGTTGCCTACATTTTCCTCCAGATGGCCAAATTTCCCCGGAAAGAGCCTCCCAGCTCCCCAATTTTTTCTACCCATGATGAAGTCGAGCAACCACAGTATTGAATGACACTAAGTTTGATGTACTCTGTAATAATAAAAGTAAATTAAAATATCAAATCTTTTATGTACTGTGTTTCTGTATTAAAACTTGATGGTGAGTTTTATGGGCCTAATATTTTCTTTCTCTACTGACAGGAAAGACATCTGTAAAATTAAACAAGTGGTCCTTAAATCCCACAACTTAAAGAGAGAAAACACAAGCATAGTTCATATAGTCCACTGGTCTCCTGTTAATCACAGTGCTATTCATGACCTTCATGTACTTAAAATGTTGTCTTCTCTTACGTATGTATGAAAGGTTTGTTCTCTGAATACTTTGTGCATAGAAACTGAAAGTATTGCCCAGCACGGAAAATAAATAGTGCAACTGCCATTAGATAATACCCTACTTGAAATTTTATAAAGGAATGTTAGACATGTTGGAAGTTACACATTGAACCATTTGTATAAACTTCACTGTCAAGATGCACACACTACAGGTGTATTATCATATGAACTAAGCCTGTGATAAGCCTACAGTAGTAGCTGTTATAAGGAAATGTGGTGTGCATAGGGGAAGGGGAAGGCCCAGGGAAGAGGAAGGGGATACCTTAAATTCAAGGTACCTCACACTGTATTCATCAATAGCTGGATGGAAAATAATTATGCTATGTGATAAGTAGAGGGTAGCAATTATTTTATAAACTTTTTTTTCTGGAGTTCTTCCAACATAACTAAATGGTAAGGTCCTCAAAGCTGTAGCGGTTCCAAAATGCTTAGGCTTGTCTGCCATAACTATCATACTCATTGTACTAGATGTACATAAAGAGTTTCCTTTAATTACTGTTAACTGAGCTGAAGAAACTCAGGCAAAACAAGCTTATATCCTCATTCCCTCTCCTCTGCCGAATCTTGCCCCTACCCCCTGCCCCTTCAAATCGCCTGTCTTCTGTACTGCACCCTCAGTAGTCAGTACTTTAAACAAAAACAGATACTACTAATAACAAAATCAAGATATTGAAACAGCTAATGAAGAATAAACAAGATTTAGTTTGAAGTCAAGTGTCACCTAGGATTGTATCAATACTGGAGGCTCCTCTACTGGGCCTAAGTAATGTATGAACTTTAGTACAGGTGTGTCTTACACACCAGATAGGAGAGTAAGTTACTTATATAGCTTTATGGCCAAGCTTCCAACCTATTGGCTGAAGTCGAGCCGGCCATTACCTTTTTTCCAGTCGTGGCTTACTGGCTTGTTTCCCCTACTCCATTGCTTATGTGGAGCATCACACACAATGGCAGAAGGTTCCATTTTTAGAGAGGAGGGACTTCTGCAAATGACATTTTTGTGCACAAAACATAGACATGTACTTCTGTATTTATTTTCAACACTTTAGTTAACCAGCCTGTATGTTTATTCCACAATACAGAATTGTTGCACAATAGGTGCAACAGTATACCATATGAAACATCTGTTGAACCATTTCTGGGGACTGAGTCATTTTAAGGAAAAAAACCTGATTTAATTTTGCAAAGAATATGATTTTATACTGCAAGTCTCACCCCATCATTATCAAACACAAATGGGATAAAAAAATGGCACTATTAACCATCAACATACTCCAAAATTTAAAACTTTTAAGTTAAAGGTGTCACCCTTCCCTAAACACCTTTCTCCTGGACCATTTGAAATCAATTAGCCCTTTATTGGGAGCCAATGGTCCAATAATCTTTGAGCTAGAATTTAGCCAAAATGTGAGGAAAATTTGATTTACCTGACAGAGAGAACGAAGTCCCCCACACTGGTAGTACTAGCCCTGACCAAGAACAGGCCAGGTTCTTGGCCCTTCAAGAGGCCCTCTGCTTCTTGACGTGACAGCTTGCCAAAGAACCATCTGCAAGAGTAAGTAGTGTAAAACAAAGAATTTTATTTTTGCAGGTGCTGCTTAAGAATTGGAGGGAGGGTGAGAGGGTATTAATCTAACTGAAAAGTAAGAGCAGATTGATACAGGAAATGCATAAGTGACTTGGCAATAACAGTTCAGTTAGATAGGTGACTCTGCCCTTACTGTAGTTAGATGAAGTTTTACTCCTGAGTGTCTAACCATTTGGTTTAAGTCAGGAGTACTTTTTGCAAATGTGGCTTGCTGGCCTGTTTTCCATACTCCAATGATTCTGCTGAGCTGCAAGCAAAATCATGGAATTCTACTCCCTATCACACTCACGAAGTGCTTATATGAAGAAATGTACACCTGCCAGCTTCAGTTGTACTTTTGACATGGAAGAGAATAGACCATGGTGAGATGGCTATCCTCTTTCTTTGTGTTACCATTACTGCTAGTCTTCTTTTAAAAGCCTGTTGGAATTATGTTCCATTTTTAAAGTCTTAAAGTACTGTATGACCCAGCCAGAAGTCAAACTTCTGCAGAGGAAACATACTTCATTGACATCAAAACAATCTCAATTAATAGAATCATCATTAGAGTACAAGAATGTAACCACTACAAAAGTATCAAATATACAAAAATAGCTTTAAAAATACTGCATTCTCTACTGCTAGGACTACTGCACAAAACACCAAACCATTTAAAACAAATGTCAAAGCAGGATTCATCCTCCACCCCCCCCCCCCCCTCTCTTCTTCAGGCCCTGAGTTTAAGATTTTCTCAGTATGCTACTCCTCAAAGAATGGAGTATGGTAGGTGTGTGTTATTTTATAAACTCAAAAAGAAACATGAACTCCCATCTTCATCTAGGTGTGCAAAAAAATTACTCTCCTCTCTGTGATTTGAGGATAGAGATTGTGATCACTCGCACACCTTCAAAGTCAAGGTCTGCTTCCACCAACTTATTACAGTTTATTTGAATTGCAAGGGTCACTTTATTTTGGTCCCTGCAAATAATTGCCAGTTCCTTGTAATTTTTATTTGGAAGGATCTGTGACAACTTATATTGACTACAAGTTACTACTACATAAATTTCTGTACTGTACAGTAGCCCCTATCCTTTGGAATAACCTACAAGTTTCAACGGGAAAATTAGAAAATAATTAACAAAGTTAAAAGAGCTAGAACCATTCTCCTACAGACAGCACTTTACTTGACAGCAATTTTACGCTGAATACATTTAACACTGAGTACATTTAGCACTTAACATGATATTAACACATTTTTTGTCTGACAGGTGACATCTATTGTTGAAAATCACTCATGCATGACAGACTACCTGAATAATGAACAGACTTGATTCCTTTTCCTATAGACAAATCCCAGCAGCCAGTGACTGCGGCCATTTGTTCGAGTCAATCAGCCTCATAATCACTGTAACTTCACTGTAGGCCTATGCAATTCTAAACACTCATAATCAGAGAAATTGAGAGAATAAATGGATATTTTAGTTTCCAATCATTCATGATACAGATGAGAAAAGAATTTGAAAGATAAAAGGTGATGGACCCCAATAATGTCCTAATAAATCAGACCACTAATTGAGTGTTCGGATTCATATACAACAGTCGCAAAATCTTTTCTTTAGCAAGAGCAGTCAAAGAAACCACAAAACTAAGGAAGTACTCAAACACACTAGCCCGCTCTTCCCGAGTTGTGCCTATTAATTCCTATCAATAGTGGATATAAAAGGAGTTTCAGAGCGTAGTGTACGGATACTTACAATTTTTCATCAGTCGCATCAAAGCTGGCCATTTTATTCTGCTATCTTTTGTTCATCACCTCTGTCTATATTAATGGACCTAGAATCCTACTTGAACTCCGACAATAACAGTTTTTGACCAATCACAGAAATGCAATCTCCACCTCCTCCGGGTAACCCTCCTGATGTAAGAATGTTGTCAGTGCATGAGTGTTTGTAGGTTCTCAACTGTACATTCTCTAAACCAAGAGACAAAACAAAAATACCAATTAATTGAAGTCAGCATGCAGTAACTATATAAGTATTTCAACAGGAATACTCAAGGTGTTCCCAGCACAGAAGTATAGCTCAAAATTATTGGTGTTAGCCAAATCTAGGAAACTCATATCTTAAGTCCTCAACAACCCATTATACTGTATGCGCATGCCCCATTCTACTCTATGATCCAATTCTTGTAGCAGTGTCAGGAAGACTTACTAGACTTGCTCCAAGTCTCTTGAGATGTTCCCTCTCAGCTACTAGGATCCTCCAATGTCAATTTTCCTTCTCTGTCGCCCCTTACAGTAGACCTCTCCCAATGCACCCCTGCAGACAAACTTCTCACACTCTCCCCTTTCCAACTGGACTCATTGCAACACCAGTACACACTTTGCTATACTAACCCACATCCACCAACATGCACTGACAGGTAATGCTTCTATCAAGTTCTCACACTTATCACCTTGAATGTTTCTACGCCAAGTCATTGTAATGATCGTGCATTGCAAATCCCTATTTTTATGTTGTACATATACAGTATCAACAAGCGGGGATCTGGCTTGCTCAAAAGACTTGTACCCAGTTTTATATCACTAATCTCTACAGCCATACGTAAATAGACAGAAAGGTAGAACGTTCACATTAAACGAGGATCTTATTGAACACCCAGCAAATATGGAACAACGCAGAAGCCAAATGGATGATACAGTAAACTAGATTTGAAATGGTACTTGCATAAGAAGAAAATCTAAAGTTCTAAATAATTATGAAAATAGAAGTAATTGACCAGTAATCGACCAGTAATGCCGCTAACAAGATCTCACACTCATCGCTTTGACTGTTTCATCTTGCTGCCTAGATACTCTAAAATAGATGGGCACAATCCAGTTCTACATTTTAGGGCATGAGAGTGCCATCACACATTGTCACTTAAATGTACAGTAGGGCTGCCACAATCAGGGCTGGAGAAAATGTTTATATCCCAGGAAGGGAGTAGAATTTGGTTTGGTTGGTTAAATGGGGCTTAACGACACACCAACACAAATGTGTTATATGGTGTCACCAAGTTAGACAAAATAGCAATGTTGGGGTAAAACTACTTAAAAAGGGTAAAAGGTAAAAAGAAAGAACGGGTGGTCAATTTCTCGAAAGAAAGAGAAAAAAATAGCATAGGCGGGAGCCATGTCAGAAATGTCTATAAAGTTTACTTTCCTTAAGAAAGCCAAGAATTTGAGAAGAATCTGTTTGTTCAAACAAGGCTTTCAGGTCGTGCACTGTGTAGTATTTCTGGCGGATGTGGGAGTATTCATAGCAGTCAATGATAATGTGGCTGACGGTAATAGCACAGCCACAGGGTATACAGTATGGTCTTTCTTCCCCGTAAACTAAATAGGCATGGGTAAGGTAAGTGTGACCAATGAGGGCCCTAGTCAGGGCCAAATCATCCCTCCGTTTACTTGGGACTCCATTTCCCTCAGTTCCTACCGCACCTTTCACTAGGTACTGTACAGTTTGTTTTCAGGAAAGGAATACCACAGTTCTTGCCATTTTGATTTTATAAAGCCATTGATGTTAGGGCAGTAGTCAGTGTGAGGCAAGCAAGTGGCGGTGACGTCCTTCTGTTGGGCTTCTTTAGCAAATGTATAGACTCTTTCATTTCCTTGTATGCCCACATGACTAGGGACCCACGCAAGCACAACTGATTTTTGACGTTGCACCAAATAAGAGTAAGCTTCACGCAGAACTGTTACTGAGGGGTGATTTAACTCATTGCCCTTTAGTGCTAAGAGGCTTGATAACGAGTCTGGGAAAACAATGAACTGGTTACTGTTTGAGGCTTCAATCAGATCGAATGCCATCTTAAGTGCCTGAAGTTTGGCACTAAAAATCGATGCATCATTCGGTATTCTGATTTGCGAGGACGTGCCACAACTTGATGCCGCAGCCGCAACCCTGTTTGTGGCTTTGGAGCCATCAGTACAGATTGCATGATACTGATGATATTTGTGTCTAAGCTCATTAAAGCTAGCACGAAACACAAGTTCATTAGTCGAGTTCTTTGTATATTCCCTTAAACTAAGGTCAATAACAGGTTCTTCCAACTCCCAAGGGGGAGTGGTGGGCAACGAAAACCAGGGTCGCTGCACACCCGCGTGCGAGCTTCCCTAATGCAAACACCAAATGCAAATGGGATGTTATGTGGTTTGGTGCACTCTCCATGACCTTTAGCAGACGCCATCTTGTTGTTTACGAGCAATTCGCCCTTCCTTTTGTTCTAGATTCCCTGGGCCCTTCCTGTTTCCCCTCACATGTTACCAGTGGATGTGACAAATTACATCGCCGTAGTTCCACGTGCACACTGTAACCCATATTTTCAAGGCATGGCCAATTTCTCCCTTTCCAGCCTCCTCATTGGTCATCCATATCATTACATTCATTTACATTGATGCTTCATAACTTTTGACCAATCAGGAGCTCGCACGAGGTTCCCAAGACCGAGCCTGCGAGCTGGACACTCGTGCATCAGACGAGGAGCACTTGAGTAACCTGTAGAATATTAGGCCGGCCGAATAATTTAGAGATAATTCTTCTTGGAAGTCACATCATCGAATAAAATCATTTGAAATCAACAGGAACTCTCTGAATCTTTTTTGTTTGGAGCTACACCTCAAGATCTCGTACAACAACAATTAGCTGACATTTGGATTAAATTGCGATTTTTTTAAATTTACCAAAAGGTCAATTTTTTCACCCCATTTCCCCCAGAAACAAAAATATTTAACCCCAAATTGTAGAAAATTCAACCAAACAACAATTGTGCATGTATTCAGGAAATTTATACGAACATAAAAATTTTGCATGCTGGCCTAGGCTGTATGCATCACACGTACACATATGGCATGCATGCCGACTTACCGGTTCTTCTCAGCGATCTCCCCTAAGCCTATTGTTATCAGATTACATTTCCTGGTAGTTGCAAACCTAGCCCTAGTTGTAGAGAGCTGCCAAGGTACAGCTAAAGCAACAGCGAATATGGCATTGTGTTTTACAACCCATGAAGTAGATAGAGATTTTTACAAACAGACTATTCTTACGAGCGTTTCAGCCTGCCAACTTTTACACAGTTAAGTCATTGGGAGTTCTCCATTGAGTTCACTGTATTGGGAAATTCCCAAAATTACGTCATTCCAACGATTTACACCTTCCCCAACATACAGTGTGTATGGTTAGGATTTACGTGAGACTGCAAATAAAGCTTGCTGCACTGATCGTGCCTCTGTAGGTACTTTCATATGTGTGAATACAGGGAGCTGCCAGTAAATATAGAAACGGAGGGTATGCTGTGTAGATGCTGCATAATTATAATGGAGGGTGTGAGGCTATTGCTGGGAGGGTGTGAGACTATTGCTGGAAGGGTGTGAGGCTATTGCTGGAAGGGTGTGAGGCTATTGCTGGAAGGGTGTGAGACTATTGCTGGAAGGGTGTGAGACTATTGCTGGAAGGGTGTGAGACTATTGCTTGACGAATCAGGCACTGCAAGCTGTTCTTTGCCAAACTTTCAACCGCACAGGCAGTATACAGGTAGGGAAGTACAAGCATGCAAGGCTATGTACAGGTGCAAGGATCGCCTTCCGTTATTATTTTTGTTCTCTATATCACGGTCACCTTACGCATTTTCAAAATAGCCTAGTTAGGCCTAAGCTCTGTAAAGTTCGATGTGCAGATGTACCACAGCTATTTCGGAACTTTTGACAGATTAGTTGTGAGGAATATGGTACTCTATTAATTGTGTGTGAATAGGCCTAGGCCTACTTCTTTTAATTGCGTGTGAAAACATTTCAAAAATAAATCCGAACGGGACTTTTGTATCTACATTGAAACTAAGAATGAACTAGTACCCTTACTTAAGCAAATAACAGGTTCAGTCATTCTCAAAATCAGAGGCAAGCGTATACGGAAACAGGCAGAATATGGCTATGGACACACATGGCGATTTCAATTGCACCTTCACTATTTGCGAGTGCACCATCCACTAGCCTAGCCTAGGCCCTTGCCTACATTAGTAGGCTTGAATACATTAGCCCAGGCCAATATTAGGATGGAATGATCATGATTCACCTTCAAATGTGCAGGGTATTGTATGATGGGTTGACCGTACAGTGCGCACCTGCACTGACATAGCCTAGGCCTAGGCTAACATGTAAAAATCCTGAAATGACAGAGTTCTTAGGTGCACACTCAACAGTCAACAGTACACTGAGACTGACTGAGTAGGTCTATAAAAACTCCAACCTTTCCACTAATGCAGCATGGTTATTACTCAACTTCACACTTACAAGTTACTGTAACGGTGGGTGTTTGTGCAATTTGCAAATACTGTAAGTGTAACGTTACACTATCCTAGAACCTAGCCTAACGTTAGGCCTAACGATAACATTAGGCTAGGCCTAGGCCTACAACACGGCTACGGTACTACTAAAAATAGTGTACCGTAGACTGTGCATAGCCAGTATCAATCGAAACCAGCCTAAATTGCACCAGTCATGTGTCTACCTCTTAATGGTTATCAAGAGCAAAATACTTAAGCCGCTGAATGATTACGATTTCAATCAATTGTCATCTCATATCGTCTTGGAGTTTCTTATTTCATGACGGTACATAGACTATGATCAACTGCCTGCCTAATAAAGTTTACGGAAGTCGAATATGGATCTTCAACATGGCGGGTGTGACACAGATGACAGTACCGGAAACACACTATGACCTCCGTGACCCTTCTCGAGTTTCTAACTCAATAAAGCCAATCATGTGAACACAAGTTTGGTGTTGGTTTACTTAAAGCTAGAGTAAAGAAATCGCGGACCGTTCATTCTGTTTTTTTTTTCAATTTGCAATTATTGTATTTATTGTTAATTAGTCTTCGTTTTTTCTCACAGAAGAGTATAGGCCTCTGCTTCTCACTCTGATTCTACTTCCCATTACACTCACTTCGGGGTAATTATATGAGATAGCACAGTTGGTCAGCCAGCTTCACTGCGTGATTAGGTTCCGTAGAAAGTGGACGTATACTCAGAATAAACCACACGAGCAGTTGGCCTAACCAGACCCGACTGTCCGGGGGGAATAGCATAGACGGAGGTTTCCCGATTTTGTACTAGTTGAGCTGTGTTAGTTTGTGGGTGTCTTAGGGCCTTCAGAGGATTGTTGAAGTGGGGGATGGGGGGGGGGGGGCAATTTTGGACCATGAAACTCACCATAACCCAATGACCAAAAGGTACATTTTTATGCTTTTTTTTTTTTTTTTTTTGCTTTTTCCACTAGCAAGAACAACTTTTTTTTAAATAAAGCTGAAGTTTTTTTTTCCTAGGTGAGAACACTACTGTATAAGCATGGAAGTACTGCCTTGGAAATTTGGGTCCTTTTACTCATTTGTAAGTATCATTGGAGCCTGTTTTGTAGAAAGTGGATTAGATTCATGGTTTCCTGTAAGGAACGTTGCATATTTGGGGGAGAATTATAGAATCTGCGTTTCCTAGCAGCATATGTCTGAGATAGCATGTCGACTGAAGATCGTGCTAAGAAGTGCGGATTAAGGCTTCTCGAAAGACTCTCGAAACTTTGTTGCCTTTAAGACAAAAATGAAAGTCTATATTGAAGAAACTGGATACGGCACTGTAGTGGCTAGAACAAATTATTCACTGACTGCTTTATGAGCGATCACTTACAGTTTAAAGGGCGGGAGCAGTCATCCCAGATTGAACTTGAAGTGTAGTAGACTATCCAGTTTCATGATTGGCTGTTGGGAGTCATGTGACAATGTTTTATCTCTCCAAATGTGAAATTTACGAGAAATAACTGCTTGGTTTACCTTGTATGATATGCAACAGTAAAGTCATAAAATGTTATGAAAGATACTATGAAGAGAAATAAGATGAAAATTGTGTTATTAAACGCCCAGTTCTCTCACCCAAAACAGTATTCTCCTAACCTTTTTACTGAAGCCCCGCCCACAATTGTCTGAAATTCATCCTTATCCAGACACAATCTCAGTTTATTGCTTCAGGGTGTGTATAGAAAAACTCAATTTATATAATCAAAACACTCTCAGTAGCGTTCATGCTGTGTAATGTAAGCTTTGGCACTCTGCATTGCTTGAATTAGCTGTCAATCAAAGAGCTGAGCCAATTGAGAATTTCGGTACCCGACTACCAAAATTGTAGTTTGGGGTGAGAGGTTTGGCCCTTTAAGCTTTTTCTTCAAAATAAATTTTGGGGGACTGCTCTTTACCTCTAAGGCTTGCAATTTAAGGCGCTCGAAGCGCGCAGAAAATTTTGCCTTTTTGAAACTTATAATTTCAAATGAACTTTTATTGAGAAGAATTCGGAATTTTATGGAGGAAAACTTGGGAAAACCGCACTGTGTTTCACTGGGTCTCAAATGGCAAATTTTCAAATTTTTCAATTTTTCGAGCAAGGTAGCAATCGCCCCTGCCTCCTGTAGCTACGCCACGGCTCTGCAACATTCAACATTGATAAAATTTTGACACTTCAATAACTAAAGAGTCCATAGAAAGACTACACAACTGACAGGGCTGAAAGGTATCTGATGACAGGTGTGTATGACTGCATTTGAGGATGGAAGGCCAATGGTTCCCTTGCGTTGAATATGAGGTCTTCCTCTTCAGCTCTTCAGTTGGCGCAGAGCGTACAGAAAATTTTGAAAAATCGCCACCCCTCAGACAGCCGGAAATGGCATGTCTCGGGTTTGTTAGTAGTCGCTAAGTTTTCCGATGTTCCTTGCAAATGTGAACACCAATGTATAAGGGGTGTATTGCAGCGCGAAATTTCTGCCCTTTTGAAACAATAATTTGATAATATGGAGCTTATATTGCAGAAAGCTTTGGATTCTGGGTTTCCTGTGAGGAAGTTTAAAGAGTTGGGGAAGGGGGGGGGGGTTACTGAATAATCTGCACTTTCTCCAAATATTGGTGGCAATTCTGAGAATGATTGCTTTTTTAAAGTCCTCCGGACTGTCTGACAAAGCGCAAGAGAGGAAAGTCTTTCCTCCGATAAAGTGGACCTCAGATATTATTATGTTAACTCTAGGCGACTAAATGAATATTCATATATTTTTCGACATGAATGTGTATATATTGACCAAAACAGTGGTCCATGAATGCAGGTCAATCTTGCTTTTGATGTTGTAGTTGACCACTTTCTTTCTTTTCTCGTTTTTCTATTTTTTCCTTTCCCCTTTCTTTCCTCTCCCTTCTTTTTCGTTTTCCTCTTTTTCTTCTGCCTTTCTTTCCTTTCCTTCCCTTCCTTTTTCTCCTTTTTCTTTTCTTCTCTTCACTCTCTTTTCCTCTTTTTCCTTTCTTTCCTCCCCTTTCTTCCCTTCCCGTTTTTTCTTCCCTTTCCACTTTTTTTTTGGTGTCCGGGGGGGGGGGGCAGTTTGCCCTCCTTCTCCCGCTGGTTACGCCAGAGCACACAAGGGAATATTAGGAACTTCAAGTTTGCGGATGATCATGAACCGTTGACAGGGCCGTGGGTGCCAGAAAACCCGATAGAGGTCGACTCTGGCAAATGTGACCCGATCGACGGTTAAAGTAAAGTCACACTTCGCAGGGGATGCCCGGATCCCCATGAAAGTAATAGTCCTATACAGGCTTTATTCGGGGGCGGGGTTGGGGGTGTACAGGGAATTTTGAAATGCGGGGCTAATCAACTGCATTTGCCTACGCATTAAAATAGTCACCCCCTACCCCCCACCCCCCACCCCCAGGGTTCCGTAGGCACATCTGTCATTATAAAATGAACTGCAACATACTGACGTAGGCTACGCATTTTTTATTTTACTTTAGTTTTTTTTTTTTTTCCTTTTTAGTTTTAATTGCGAGTGCATGACATAGGCCTACGATTTTATATCAAAGTAACTAGGCATGTCTAAGACGGTATAAATCCGCCGGTTATGAATTAGAGACCTTGAGATTTGTCAGGCCGGTGCCGGTCATTTGTGTGGCACAAATTTCCATTTATTGGTCGTCTACCTGTACCATGGACCGGGCGTGTGATATTTAATTTAAAACCTGAACTTTATTTGCTGGTTGGGTTCGGGCTGTTTCAAGGGAGTCTAAATGACAGCTAAAATAAAACCTGACAATAGGACCAAGCCACTTGGTCACACGTACTATAGCAGCTTGACTGATCCTCGGTTGCTTGAAGGCTCTCCTTTGGTATAGCCGAACTTATCACCTTATCTATGGATGTCATCAGTGGCGTAGCCAGGATTGTGTCATGGGTGGCCCAGGTTGGAGCCATGAGGGTTATCTGGACACGCAATCAGGGGAAAGTCTAAGGATATAGAGAGAGAAAAAAAACACGACGACTTAGGTGTTTTTTGCATTGCAAGGTTGCGTCATGGGGGTAAGGTGGGGGGTTCTAATCCTCAACCCCAACGCCCCTACCCCCGTGGCTACTCCACTGGCTGTCATCAGACCTCTGTGGTAACACATTCTCTATAACTGTGAATTTAAGTTTGTTGGATTTGGTAAGACCCATGCGTCTCAGTGGATACTAATCAAGCCAAACTTGGATGTCAAAAATGATCTATGTGATCAATGTTATAATCATGTAGATCATGTCAAGGTCTCGTCGGATACACTTAGGCTGTGAGTAAGTATGTGATATGTAGTCATGTCAGTTGAACTATACTAAGGCCGACAGGTTCAAACTTATAGTTTCAAATACTTTTCACTAAGGTGGGTTTCAAATAGACAGGACCTACATTTCTGACGGTATCCGTAGGCCTACGTCCTTCCATTAACCCTCCTCTTATGACAGACAGGGAATACTCATGGGTTCCCAGCCTACATCTCATTGCGCAACAAGGTGGCGGTCCGCCAATCTCTTATATCGTAAGATTTGAAAACATAGGCGGGATTACGGGGGGTACGGGGGACACTAGCCCCCATTTTTTCAGGACTTAATTTATTTTACGTCTTAGTCTGGTTGCTTTTGCTACAGAAATACAAACTGGAACTGACAGAGATACGCGATTGATACTTAATGAAGTTGTATAATGGTTAAACATGTCATATTCTGCATTAAAAACTAAATAATAAAAACAATAATAATAATAATAATAATAATAATAATAATAATAATAATAATAATAATAATAACAGCAACAGCAATAACAATAACAATAACAATAACAATAACAAAAACAATAACAATAACAATAACAATAACAATAACAATAGCAATAACAATAACAATAACAATAACAATAACAATAACAATAACAATAACAATAACAATAACAATAACAATAACAATAACAATAACAATAACAATAACAATAACAATAACAATAACAATAACAATAACAATAACAATAACAATAACAATAACAATAACAATAACAATAATAATAATAATAATAATAATAATAATAATAATAATAATAATAATAATAATAATAATAATAACAATAACAATAACAATAACAATAACAATAACAATAACAATAACAATAACAATAACAATAACAATAACAATAACAATAACAATAACAATAACAATAATAATAATAATAATAATTGGGGCCATTGGGGACATTGGGGCCAGTTACCGTTTTGGGAATTACTTTCGATAATCAAAGAGACCACCTTTTTCATCTGAATTATACCCCAAAGTTGTCCCGTCTTAAAAGTAGGTTAAATTTATGGTCCACTAGAGAGCTGACACCAATAGGGCGGATCACTATTGTGAAAACTTTAGCTATCTCACAGTTGGTTTTTTTATTTCAGATTTTGCCTGACCCTCCACGAACTTTTATTAAAGAGCTCGAGACTATCATATTCCGTTTTATCTGGGCAGGCCGTCGAGATAAAATTAAACGTAGTACCTTAATTGGTTCATTTGAGCAGGGAGGTTTAAAGGCACCGGATATCAATTCTTTTAGTAAAAGTCTCAAATGCACCTGGGTTAATCGTTACACTAATGATACCCCTGCTGACTGGAAATTATTTTTCGATTTTTATCTCCAAGCTTATGGAAAGCGTTTTCTTTTTAATTGTAATTTCCAGATTAATGATATTTTACTAGACAATTTATTTTTGAAGGATGTGTGTAAGGCTTGGTCTACCTTTTCTTACAGGTATCCGACTGATAATTTTGAGAATGAAATTATATGGAATAATTCCTCAATTAAAATAAATGGTAAACTGTTGTTTTATAATTTTATGTATGAAAAGGGGGTAGTAAAGGTTGCTGATTTAATGGATAATGTTAACCATCCTTTATCACTTATCAATTTCAGGAGGAAATTTTCGCTTCATACGTTTCCCTTTCCCTTGTATTACGGTATTATCTCAGCAATTCCTAGACATTGGAAAGAAAACTTTTGTATTCAGAATGTTAATCTTGCTGAGGATGATGTTTCAGTTAATGTTTATGAAGTTACGCTTCCTTCTCGGTATATTTACAAATCACTAATAAATAGTATCATTGTGCCCCCGGTTGCAATTAATAAATGGAATAATGAGTTTCAGCTCGATGATGCACAATGGCAGACAATATTCCGTATTCCGTTTGCTTCATGTACTGAGAGCAAGTTACGCTACTTTCAGTTTCGCTTCCTTCACCGCATTTTAGGGACTAATTATTTACTTGCTAGAATGAATATTACTGAAAATCCACGGTGTACTTTTTGCGGTGCTTATGATGAGACTATAGAACATCTGTTTTGGGAATGTATGCATACTTCTTCTTTTATTTTAGATGTAGAGCAATCGATTCTAGGTAGGCAGTTTATTCTAAGTAAGCATGACATATTTTTTGGATACAATCTTATCTTACGCCACCCTTTCAATTTTCTTATCCTCCACTTGAAATACTATATATTTAGTCAGAAACTAAAAAACGATATTCCAAGAGTAAATCACTTTATGAACAAATTTAAGTTTGCTTTGCAAGTGGAAAATTATCTTCAAAGAACAAAGGGTAATCGAAAAATTCCATATGAAAATTTTTGTGCTGTATTTAGCCATAGTAATTACTTATTTGACTGATTTATCACCCTATGTCTACATCTTAGTTAGGTTTTTGCGAGAAGGAGGTTGTCTCTTAACTTGATTGTGATGTGAGTGATTATATTACTTAATAGAAAAGTGTTTTGTAAGGAAAATTGTGACAAGGTAGTTTACGATTTCATGTTGTATATAGTTATTAGTCTGTTAAGAACCCAGTGCGCAATGCAGAAAAATGATAGAAAAAACAATGGATGATTGTTTGAATGAAGTAGAGTATTATTATGTTAATAAAATGTTAATACATTTATATATTGATTTCAAAATTACAAAAGAGAAAGAACAATAAAGATGGAGTAAAAATATAATAATAATAATAATAATAATAATAATAATAATAATAATAATAATAATAATAATAATAATAATAATAATAATAATAATAATAATAATAATAATAATAATAATAATAATAATAATAATAATAATAATAATAATAATAATAATAATAATAATAATAATAATAATAATAATAATAATAATAATAATAATAATAATAATAATAATAATAATAATAATAATAATAATAATAATAATAATAATAATAATAATAATAATAATAATAATAATAATAATAATAATAATAATAATAATAATAATAATAATAATAATACACAGTTCTTATAAAGCGCAAAACACACTGAAGTCCCTTTGCGCTGAGAAAAGAAAAGAAAAGATGAAAGTCATAGAGAGGAGAAAAGGTATATATTCTACCGACAAATGTCTCACACTGTTTTTTCGACACCCGTTTTAAATATATCAGGATTCGGGATTACTTCTTGTAGAAAACCTCTTCCATTGCTGATGCTCTAGCATAATTAGTGAAAGGGGGAGGCAGGGAGGTGGTCGTCTTCTAGTCCCCTTCTCTGACCAAGCTTTCTAAAAGGACGATGATCTTATTTGACCCCAGCCTAATCTGGGCCCCACTCTGTTTCGGCTGAAGTGAAAAGGGGTCCACCCTTTTTCTAATTTCCATCAACCTCTCTATTTAGATGTCTCAAAAGTCAATTTTTCGGCGTGTTCTGCGCGTCCCATCACAGATAAGGACTCGATAATAATATCATGGAAAGGACTCTATATAGGAAACCAACGGTTCGTTTTTGCTTAATACAAATATCCTTAGGGGTCACCCTTGTTCCGCTGTAGTGAGGGGGACCACTCTTTATCTAATTTTATTTCAATTTCATCATTGATATGAAGTAAAAATTCATTTTATCGGCTGGCTCCGCGCGCCCCTTTACATGTAACGGCTCTGTGAAAGTCACCCGAAAAAGACTATATAGGAAACCAGAGTATGTTTGTGCTTCAGTAAGAATGTCTTTAGGGGGCCATCGTTATTCAGTTGTAGTTAATAGTGGTCCAACCTTTCTCAAGATGTTTTAAACGTTAATTTTTTTCGGCGCGCTTCGAGTGCCCCATCATAGACAAGGGCTGAATTCACATCACATGAAAATCCCCCTAGCTTTCTGAAAAGACGATTTGGAGCACCAAGGAGGGAACCCCTGAAGAATCTCAATTTTAAGTAATCCATTCTCCCTTCCCGCACCCTCTCCATTATCGAATCCGGCCGACTTTAATCATATACAGAGTAAGGACAAATTGAAAAAAGTCAAATTGTGATATTTGTGGTCTGTTAAGTGCCCATCTTATGTAATTAACAGTTGGAGATAAAATGCATCATTTTAATGCCTACAGTTTCGTTAATACCCAGGATCTTCAGGGGTTTCGCCCCCTGGACCCCCACCTGGGATTTGCCCCTCGACCCCAACAGGGGCCCTAAGGCGGACCACTGGATACCACGCCGTTAGGGGAAGCGCTTTGCGCTCCCGAGACGTCTTTCGGCGCCGTCGGGTAATCTGCCGGAATTTGCCCCCACTTTCAGAGATCAAATCCGGCTCGTGTTTGAAAAATGGGAGTTTAAATCTGAAATAGTTGAAATAGTGACCAATCGAATTTTAGATTTATTTTAACTCTTTTAGACTAACTTTGAATCTATTGATTTAAGAGAGCAGTATTTTTATGCCGCGAAAACACTGTCATAAAAACGCTACGTATAGCCGCCGTACACATGGTATGAAGGAAACCCAAGCT
Organism: Holothuria scabra; assembly: GCA_037179385.1. Lineage (NCBI taxonomy): Eukaryota > Metazoa > Echinodermata > Holothuroidea > Aspidochirotida > Holothuriidae > Holothuria > Holothuria scabra. The sequence continues at coordinate 77,964,175 of CM074179.1, forward strand.
AGGATCCGACAGCGGACCAATAGCGCACCGATAGACAATCGATTGTTGTCTAATAATGTCAGAATAATCGATTTTATGCTTGAAAAGAAACAGTGTTAACTTTGTATATGTAATCTGAGATTTTTTTTGTGGTAAATTATGCTGGCTGTAGTGGTGAAGGGTGGGGCGTTCCACCAGCTTTTTTACGCCGGAAAACGCTGACGTAAAATCGCCAGCTGTCCGTTGGCGGACCGCAGCGCATATGAGATGAAGATATTAAATTCACAAATGTATCAAAAAAAAAAAAAAATACCAAAATCGTACCCTAAAATCCTTTGTATTGATTTTTAGGAAAGGGATCTATGCCTTAGGGATGAATATGAAACTACATCCTGCGCTACGCCACTGGGTCCATGCATGGTACTGTAGGCCTACATGTGCACGCGTGTCATCTGGCCCTATACCTTTGGGTGTTAACAATGAGTGACGTCATAACAACAGCAACTCATTACAAAATTCATTTAATCAATTTTAAGAGAGCCATCCCTCTGTGAAGTATATTACAGCATTAAAATATATATCTCATTTAATAGTTAACTTCATTTGCTTTTATGTTAGTCGTGAAGAAATTAAAAATTAAAAAAAAAAATGTTCTTAAATTAATTTTTTTTTGCGTACGACTGGCCTCTTTTTTGGCGTTGGTTTTACTCAGCGGTACTATTGAAAACATCATATTCTCAGAAGGACCGTAAAGACCATCAGTTACTCTTTTTTTAGGAAAGACATGTATTTCTCAGTTTCTTCATTTAATGGCGTGTTTAAAGCTGAAGTGGACCCACGGTTCTTCACAATCACACTTGCAGCTATACCACAGCCTATTTACTAAAAGGTCTTAAGTCAAGAAGGACAGCAAGACAGAAATACTGGCATAAGTATTTGAGAATATCCTGCATGTATCTTTAAACGTATGCAGGGCGTATTGCTGAATAGCTACAGCTATTCATTTAAACGCCCTGCCAGCAAACTATTGTTGGGTAATAATACCGCAGAAACCCACTCTGGTGGTACAGCGGTGTTTCTGTAACAATTTGTAGTGGTGCACCGGCATCGGTTACGCTTAACACTGCTCTGGAGATTATGGACGCTCATGGGGAAATTTAAACCCTGCCGGTCAACTGGCGGGTAGGCGGCCTTTCTTAAACAACTTCCACTCGCGAACCTCCAGACAAAATCTCGATGGCGGTCCGCCGGCGGCGGTGGCCAATGTTTCTTCAGCGGCTTCCACCAGCGATACGCCGTATAAAGTACGCCATTTCGATGGCGTACCGCTGGCGCTTATCGCCAGCCGTCCATACTAAGCCGCTAGCGGTCCGCTTGTTGACCGCAAGCCTGGCGGTATCTGGGATGGGCCTTTAACCTAGATGTCTGTGTATATACGGGTGCATGCAACAGGGCCGCGGAGACGGGGGTCCTGATCTGGCGGGTCTTGACCCCGTCTCTTCTGTCGTAGACATTTGCTCCTTACATTGCTATATTATTTTGAACATTTGGGCCGCTTTGGTGCTCAGTCCCCCCCCCCCTCCCCTCGTCAAATTTCACCTAGGCCCCTGAGCAAAAAGAGTAGAAGCACGGCTATCATTTTGTCTTCATAAGTCAAAGCCATGGGAAAGTGGAAAAAGTTTGATTGATTAAATCTGGGATTATATTGTAATCAGTTGCAGGCTGGAAAGAGCTGAAAAGGAATAACACCAGTTGTTGCCTGTAAAGGGAGGGGGGTGGGGGTAGCAGGCGCTCGTGAGGGTCGGCGAAAGATTGCCTGAAGGCCGGGGACAAGCTTTTCTGACGGCTGGAGTGAAGATCTCCTGAGGGCCTGGGCAAATGCCTGAGGGGAGAAAGCTCACCCGAGGGGGGCCGGTGCAATATTTTGAACCACGAAGATGACAACCAGTCTCCTCTAAGAATGATGAAAAAATTTTCCGCTCCGACGCTTGCGTCGAAAACTGCTTGCTGGAATTATGGAAAAAATGGATGAAAATTGTAAAGTAGTGAGAGTTGTAATACTTAATAGCCTATATGTGGCCCTATGAGAGGATAAAAAACGGATTTATCTTTCAGAATGCTGACTTATCACTTCGCACTTCGCACTTCTGAGATAGTATCCCCGAATTCCGAGATGCATTATTCAGAGTTATGAAATTATTCTGCGAACCTACAAAATATGTCCCTCCCTTCCAACTATTACTAGGGCTGAGAGGGGACAACCTCCCAAAATTTGGATTTTTTTGTTAACTCATCAGCTAGCCTGGGGAGCAGAAACTGTAGTAGCCTGAAGATGGCGCTCTCTCAAAATCATAATACACCCAGGGATCTATACAGTATACAGAGTCTTTAAACTTTCGCCCAGTTTCCATTTTACAGGAACCCCGCATTTTAAAGGGACGAATTTGTAAACATGAAAAGGTCACGTGGTACACGAAAGAAGTATAAGTAGTGCATTTTCGTACATACAACTGATGCAACGAACGGCAAACAACCCAATTAGCTTTTGTACGTGGAAAATGTGGAAAATTCAGTATTTTAATTTTTGTCGTGACGTCATTTTTGGTGGTCGTAAATGAGATTCGATAGAAAGTTGACAGGTTACTGTATACCGTAGGTATGCCATGTAACTTAGTTGGAAACTTCGACTGCTCAGTGAAGCCGTTGAAAGACTCATACATAGTATTATTTATAGTAGCGAAAGTAAGATTTTTGATTGAAGTAGAATCTAATGAAACGCACACACAATCGTACTCATTAGCTAACTCAAAATTTTAGAGTTAGTATCTCGGAATCTGACTAAGCAATTTTAGCATTTCGACTTAGATAGAATCATAAAAGTTTTGACTAAGTGTGTCGGAAGTATCTCAGAATTCCGAGAGAGCATCTTAGAATCCTGGGATAATACGTCAGTCAGAATTCTGAGATAGGCCTAAGTCAAAATCCAGAGATAGTTGGTGTGCACCCCCCCCCCCCCCCCCCATGGCAGAGCCAGAATGTCAAAATTAAGAGCGGACTAAGGGAAAAGGATAATGTTGGAGGTAAATTTTCAAGCGAAACAGAGCTCAAAGCACCGGTTCTTAGGAATCGTGGTCCAGGGGGGAGAAACCCTCGGAAGGTCTGAGTTTTAAGCAAATCCCTTTATGAAAACTATTATGTCTCTGGAGAAGTATACGGCAAAATATTTAATTTTGTGGGGGTTAACCAAAGTCCTAACTGACCCAGACTAACTCGGGGCAAGTGGGGGACAAGGACCATATCTGGGTGAAAAGTTCCCCTTCTTGCTCCCGTAACATTGCCATCCCCACCCCAACCCTAACCCCCTTCCCAAAAATTCCACATCTGGGGGTTGTACCTCACGGCCGCGATAGTAATTGTGTCGCAAAAACCCGAATTTCACGAATCTGTGTTTTTTTCATTTATACCGGTACTAGTAGCGAATGATTTCTCAGCCTTGGGAGGGTTTTTGCCTTAAGCTGCGTTTACTTGACACGCGTATTGCGGAACGCGGAAAGGATCCGCGTGCCCAGTAAACACCCCACGCGGATTGTTCCGCGTTCCGTTATAGTAAAACCAGTCAAATATATGCATGGGGTCGTTTAAATACAAACTGATAGAGAGTAACTGCAGAATACCCTATCAAATTTTGAGAAGAGGGTTTACGATTGAGAAATATTCAGGGATCCATGTTGTCAGGTGGGAGGTGGAAGAGCAGGGGGCATGCAAGTTGATAAGTTACATGCCTGCCAATGTTACCCCAAGCTGCTTTGGTTCATTTAGCAGTTTTTCATGGATGACTATATAGCCCAGTGGATAAAGATATGAAACTGATAGACATACAACCTATTGACTTGAAGTTAATTGGTTCATAGCACTTAAGTTTCAGTCATTTTTCCATTGTTGTGAGAAGTTATCACAATAAAACATAAAAATGCCTGCCAAAGTTCCCCCGTTTTATCAGTATATGATACGACGTAGTATGGGAAGTCCGGGGAAATGTGGAGAAATCCTACTAGAAGCTATACACGGTGTCCACGTGGTCACCAATATACGCGCGCGGAACGCGGAAAGATTTCGACATGGAGAATTCGATACGCAATCCGCAATCCGCGTGTGATGGTCCCGCAATCCGCGATCCGCGTTCCCCGTGTCCAATAAACAGGTCATTGGAAAAACAATAAAGAATTCTTTCCGCGTTCCGCATTCCGCATTCCGCGTGTCAAGTAAACACAGCTTAAAGCATCGCTTTAATGTTTGGAATTTTAGTAAATTGCAAATTCTTTCCAATTTTTAACGATAGGATGAACAGAGCTGGGCAAAAATCACTATGCCAAAATTGCGAAAATTTCACAATTTCGTCAATATGGGAATTTGCGATAATTTATTAGTATGCCAGAAGGGGGACGAAATAAATTTGACCAGGGAGTAGTCCCGGTAAGCTAACTGGTCATCCGACCAACAGATTGGGGAAGCGTGTATAGAGCTGTAGTCCCCTGGGATATTGTTGACCAGTGAAAAGAGGTGTCATAAGAAGTTCTTAGACCGCGATGTAAACACCGAACAACCGTGCGGCAATTATAAGAAAAATGTCAATTTCAAGACTTAGTTGCAAACCGTAAAGTTGTATAGAACCTTTTGGTAGAAGACACGTGACCTCATTATCCCTCCTCGGACTGAATACGCCTTGTAAGTATGACGTCACAGAACAGAAAATACGCTCTCCTTTGGGGGGCCAAACAAACCAATGCCGACAAATGCAGACTGCTGATTTGCCAACCAGCCGAATACGCGCATATATTCTGCTATACACGGGCAGTGCGAATTCGTAGCCGTGCTGTAACGTGTCCATTGCTTGCCCCAAAGAATAACGTCAGTGTGTCGTCAATGCATAAGGTCTATAGACAAATCCGGACAATCAAGTGATGGTCTGATTTGAGTCGGATCTAACTGGAATCCATCATCTTTTGCCCTTCAATTTCCTTGTATCATGATGAATGGTTGTACACTGAAACTGTGTCTTGATTCTCTCAATTTCACTGAATGTAAGGATTTGGAAAACATGTAGACACTAAATGAAGACAATATATAAGGCTAATGGCTGTCTACAGTCATTATAAGTACATGCACTTATCGAATTCGTCTATAGGACACTCAATAAAGGTGTTCACGTTTACGTAGTTGGTTAGTTTTAAGCGTGCATATGCGCAAGTACGCATACGTGTATGCTAGGTGGTGTGCTTGTTAACGCTTGTGCGATTCCACCAGAAATATGACGAATTGTTACGACAGTGCAAGCGAGCCTTACTAACTCTTTTGATGTCCAACCGCGACTGCATTAGTAAAAACTGAATGAGTTTCTAGTTTCTTCTAAACATGAATCAGGCGCGGACACAAGGGGGGGGGGGGGTTACAGCCTCATCAGCCTTCCCCTTTTCGCCAAATAAATAATAAAACATCCGGGAAATTAGCGGTGCAGCTTCTCCATACACACTTCTTCCTGTTATGTCCCCCCCTCCCCCCCCCTCCCCTTTGGAATGTCTGGATCCGCGCCTATGAATAACAGGATAATTACAATCTTCTACCTGAGAAATCAAAGAGCCCCTGTGTAATGCACTTCTGCACGTCTTACGTTACTGTGTCCACTTTAAATTTCTACCTAAAACTGATATTACCAAAACCATTAAGTAGTCAAATACGGTCTCAACAATGGTTCGTTTTTCAAATATGGTTCAATTCAACACCTTCGCTCGCCTCTCTTGTAATACAGTCCGCATTTTCTATACAATCCTAGTCCACAGGGGATCAAAGTGGATTGATATCAGTCACGGGAATAATTTACAACTTTCACAGCATAATTATGACAGTTTACAGCAACCTTTGTAATTGGACGTGCACTCTAACCAGGAAATACGCTGCAAATTTCCAACGATCAATTAAACTTGGCATACAAGCAATGTTTTATGTTTTGCCCTATATTTACATAAATATTCTAATGCTCAGCGATTCATGCTAAACAACTCTGCTCATATTGATTGTTTCCTGGCAACGAACGTTCTATCGCCTTCACTTAATATTAAAGAAAAAAGGAACAATGACTATGGCTGATGCAGTTTAAGGAGAATCACTCTGGCTTTCGAAAGGAAAGGGGTCGGTTGAAGTAGATAATTCATTATTATATTATCGGAATGAAAATCTTTAGTAACAATTATATTATAATATGAAGAGGCCAAATCTCAACAGATTCGTTCTATTTTTTCTTCTTCTGCTTTTTATCGCCGCTGTAAGTCTATACGTTCATCTTAGTATTCCTGTTTCGAAAGTGAATAGCATTTTCTTCAGACCGAAGCAACCATACTCCATGGCCAGGTTCTCAGCCGCTGAAAGTAATTCTGTGAAACTGAAAGACAAAATGGCGTCATCTCGCACTGAAACGGCAACCATGCAGTCAAATATATCCTTAAACAGACAGAAATTTCAACCAGATAGTAGGAATTATATTCAGGGAAGAACTGCGACCGCTGAATCCAATCTAATTCTTAACAAATCCACAGTAATTGTTGGCTTTTTTGAAGGCTTTCGGAGGGCTTGGAATTACCATGGTTTATTTCAACCACCGCCTTCACCGAGGACTTGTGAATGCTATTACGGAAATAAGGTGAAGTTTTACGCCAATGTTACTTTGGAAAGGAACGCCTCTAAGACTAGGGTATTTGACGTTTTATTCTTTCCACAAGACGTATCAATATTTCCCTTTAAACAGAGTATGATGGATACTATACTAGCAGTAGCTCCGCGACGCCAGAGAAGAATTTATGCTACATTTGAGTGTGGAGGGAAGCTACGATTCCTGGCTTTAAATCCTCCTTATAATACGAAAATGTTCCACTGGTCATTGACATATCATTCACAGTCCGATTTTCCAACGCCATATGGATATTATAAGTTACATCCAAAGGAACGTGTGCCTTCGGGGTCACAGAAAAATTGGGCCCAAAATAAAAGCGGTCTTGTGGCTTGGATGTCAACTTGGACCAGCAAGTATTGGAAACGGGCTACTTTTGTTCAAAGGTTAAAGGAACATGTATCAGTCGACATTTTCGGAGAAGGTCATGGGCGGAACAGGTGTCCAAGAAACAGCACAGAATGTAAGGAAAAGATTCAGAAGCACAAGTTTTACCTTGCTTTGGAGAGTGCGTGTTGTAGTGAATATATTTCAGAGAAATTTTGGCGAACGCTTTCCTGGGATATCGTGCCTATTGTAATGGGTGCTTCTCGAGAGTCTTACGAGAGACTTGCCCCCCCTCATTCTTTTATTTACGCAGATGACTTTAAAACTGTACAAGACCTGGCTCAATACATTCAAATTCTTGACAAGAATGATGATCTTTATAATGAATACTTCCGATGGAAGGAGAATGGTGAGATAATTGTCAATTATCCGGATATAAAAGGACATCGCGTCAAAAGCAGGGTACCCCCGAAAGGTTTCTTCTACTCGTGTAATGCAGTTTGTAGAGTATCCAATAGATATCTAGAAGAAGAAAACGATCCTGATTCTGGTTTCAATGGGTTCAAAAAATCAAATACATCGTCTGCAAAGTATGCAATGTTTGATCCAAACGTATCTTGGTGGTGGAATTCATGTACAAAATGCGGTAAGCAGAACTGGATTCACAATCTTAAATAACTCATACGCAGGCTCGCCAACATGTATGATGATATTACGAGAGTATCATTAATATGGAATTAGAAACCAGGGGACTAAATCTGGTGTGTGGATGGAGGGCAAACTTTACCAACAGCCGGAACCTAAAATCGAGTCGGTGACAGGACTCATCTTTAAGCAATCCACCCTGTATACGAGTGCCAGCACATAACCCGCTAAACACACACACAAACAAAAACACCCGCTATACACAAACACACACACACACACAAACAAAAACACTCGCTATACACACACAGACAAAACACATGCACATTCACATTGACACGCATATATACACAAAACATTATAGATTTGCTGTGTGATTCCTTTAAAAGCCTAGTCCCCTCATCCAAAACTGCATTTTTGTAATAGTCCACAGAAATTTTCGATTGACACAGCTCTTTGACAGCAAGTTTAAAAATGAAGAGTACAAAAGCTCATATTACACAGCATGTATTGCGTGTTGAGAATGTTTTGTTTACATTGGGATCTTGTATACTCATCGCAAAGCAATAAAATGAGATTGTGTCTGGATAAGGATGAATTTTAGATAGTTGTGGGAGGGGCTTAGCAAGGAGATTAAGAGAATTGGAACTGTCTGAGGTGAGAGGATAAGCCCTTTTAAATAGGTTATTTTCTAGAAGCCCTAAAGTCATCTGTTTACGAAAATGTCACATATTGCTTATTCTGCTTGTCTTTAAATTTGCTGCTAAAACCAGATGACGATTGCGGAATTATATTCGTTTGAAGGGCAAGAGCAGTCGTCAGCCGAAACTTAATTTGAAACAACAGCCAGATTCCACAGATTTGTCTCTCGTGGTATCTTTCATGTTATATCAGGACTTCAACATAAAGCACATTCAAAATGAGTTACACTCTTTAATTTCATAATTTAGTGAGATAAGTATTGTGACGTCATATATCTCTGAAGAGCCAATCCCGGAACACGATAGAATACAAAAGTAAGTACATGCCACGCAGGTAAACTTTTGCGGTCAAAATAATAGTCCAGAACCAAATCTATGTTTAATATGTTCAGGAGGTACACATGCTAAGCATTCTAGTGAAATTATCCATTCATTGCCCAGGTTCAGATCTCGGTTCGCTTCAGTAGCACGTCTTTTTAAATGGAACTGTCCATCTGCGATGAACAACGTTAACATAGTATTCTTGGCCCAAAAATGTTGATGTGGGGAATTCGTTTGAAATAGTAATTTGTCTAAGCTATTCTATATTTATCCTAAGCTGATCGAACGGAATGATGCACACTGTTTAACAAAAAATTTCCTAACTGACTAACAAGAGCCTAATCCCAAACCTAATCTCTAACCCTAACGAAGAATACAATCGATATAATACAATGGCAACAACCAATCAAGAAAAGCCTTGTTAAACAGTGCACATCTACCCGATCGAACTACTTAAACTTTCTGGATTCATTAGCATATAGCATTAGTTCTTATTTCGAGGAAATACCAAAGAAGAATAAAAATTGAAGTTATCTATCGGCTGTAGCCGCTGTAGGTATCTTCAGGTGGCTGTTGATAATGTAATCCGTTTCAACATGGTTAAAAGACGATGAAGTGCGGAATCGTTTTACTCTCTGAAATGGAACAGAGGCGTTTACGATTTCACCAGAATTATTTTTCAAGAAAGATACATGTGTTATCAAGGGAAGTGATCGATAAGAAGAGAAGTCTCTGGAACTATTTTGCTCCTTAGAAAGTTCCAATTTGCTGCTAATGTTAAATCCGCAAGACCCATGCATTCTATTTTGTCCCCTTTCAGTATGACAGTTGTCTGCATGGACGTCATGTAAAGGTCATTAAGTGATTTTATTAATATATAAATCCATTTATAATGGTTATGCTCTTCTAGAATAAATATTTTTTTTTTTTTTTTTTTTTTATTTACATGATTCAAAAATCACTTTCTATATTATAGTACAATTGCTCACATTACTTTTTCATTCTTGAAACCTCAGAATGCCCAGTCATTACAAGGCCTAGTTACAATCAAAAAAGTTACAGGCAAGCAATACCTGGAAAACCAGTATGACAGTTGTCTGCATGGACGTCATGTAAAGGTCATTAAGTGATTTTATTAATATATAAATCCATTTATAATGGTTATGCTCTTCTAGAATAAATATTAATTATTTAATAATTAACTTTTCAATCTTTTTTATTTCATTCACTTAAAATGAAACTGTTCTGCTATGTACCATATGCAAGTAATTTTTTCCTACATTATGTCCTTATCATGATGACCTATAAGGACCCGATTCAAGTTTAAAGAAACCGAATCAAATTGGTTCCTGGCTATCTGGATCAACCGTATATTTCGTCGCATTACAAAACTTAGATAAGAACATTAGTAGATAAGTTGAGTCACAAATTCCCCCCCCCCCCCCCCCAAAAAAAAAACAAACTAATTTTATTGGGATTTTAAGTATGTTCATGATATTTTCTAAACAGTTTCTTTATTTTAGAGCGTGGTGGAATATTGCCAGGTGACTGGTCACAAAAAAAAGAATTCCTGTGACAAGCTGAACATTACCGGTGGGGTGAGGGTATGTAAAAATGAGTTTCGATCTAACCCAAATTTCTCTGCCAAGTGAAGGAGTGCTTTAGACGGCAGAAGTAGTTTTATGGAAGTATACCCTTTTTAGAATGACCTTTCGAATCCATGAGTTTTCTTGTTATGAAAGGTTTGCAAAATAGAACGACTTGGAAATATTTATGCTTAGTGCAGTATGGATACTTGCTTCACTGGTGCACCTTTCTGTCAATGTGACCAGTCCGTCCGCCATCGTCCCCCATAGTGTGAGGACGGGTGTCATGACGACCCGTAAATACGATTATGAAAGAACTTACTGTCTGCTTCATAAATTTCAAAGGGCTGAACGTGGGTGTTATCTGGTTATGACACGAGGTACATCAACTGTCCATTGTTGCATAAGCTACCCATTGAATATACCATGTGCAACATCAAATTCCAATTGAACATAACATGAATATAACATGACTTACATCAAATGCTCATTGAATATAACATGAGATACACCAATCGGTTCATTCATATTCGCATGATTGGGAAATTTATCGGATATGGGTAAGTCTCCTATATATACACTTTGGGAGAGTTCTAGGCCCTACTGTCTGCGGCCTAGCGTCCATATATGTTTTACACAAGTTTAATGGTGCAACCACTTGTTACACACTTATTTCATCAAAATGACGTCTGCATGTCAGTGCATAAAGTCTATTGGGTATTCTCGTTTTGCTCAAAGAAAACGTCAATTGGTGTTCTACCTGCAGTATGTGAGGTATGGTACAGTAGTTGTCATGTACAACGGACAAACACACTGAAAGACTTTACGACAGTCTACTGCGAAGATACACAATTTGAATCATTAAGAAGGGAGTGGGACTGGCTCACGTTAAATCATTTCTTTCCTCAATAAATTACTTAATTTGTTGTTAAACATTATTACTTATTTTATTCGTTTATTGATTGATTGATTGATCGGTTTTTTATTTTATTTTATTTATTCATTTAATTTTTTGCAAGCACAACGCCCTTTTTTGCATTTAGTTATACCTATTTGTCTCCGAATAAAAACGGAATGCGGTTGGTAAAATGACAACCTTTTTCTCCAAAATTCTAATTTCATTCGTTAGAAAAGTGAAAGTATTATAAAGGACACTCCAAAGAAGCGGAAATTTACTCAAAGAAAAGTAAAATTTACTTCAAAAGAACGAAATTTGATGGAGTGTCCACATGAACCATTCACTCTTTAAGATAGATCGAACCATGCAGACATTCGTATAAAGGTGATTATTCAGTCACTCTTTTTGGATTGGATTTCACTCTCTTTTGGAATCAGTTTCACTTTTCTGTGAGTGAATTTAATCCGAATGTAGAGTAAATTTCACTATTTTTGGAAAGAATTAATATTCTAATGAAGTGAATTCACACTTTATAGTATATTAGAGAGTGACGAAGTTCAATGATTTGTTTTGAGAGTGTAATTGAGGTTTGTTTTGAGGTTTAATTATCTTTTTAGTTTTTCACATGTCGTTTGAATTTTACATCTGGTGTAGGTTAGGTTAGATGGAGTTTTACAGCCCAATTTCTACGGTATTTTTCAGTTGTGGCTCGACACTGACTTTCTTTCCCCGTGCACCAAGCACAATGACACTATGCAGGCTAGTTTACTTTTAAAGTAGGCCTATTCGATATGACCCGGCCAGATATACCTCAAACAACTTAAATCTAGACTATAAGTAACTTTGCCATTAAAATTGTTCATGATCGAGCACAAAATGAATTTGAAAGCGTTGTAAACAAAATAAAAACCAAGAAAAACTCCCCCTGGATGGTATCTTACAAAACCTTTTAAAATACACAGAAAGAAATCTATGAAACAAAAACTTCAAATTTAAAACTCGAGTTTTCAAAAATTCTTTTATCTACCAGGCCGCACTTTACCTTCAAACAGAGCGACTTGAACTTTATTATAAAAGAGGAACGTTTGAATAAAAGAGAGCTATATCTGATTAATAGATTCTAGATCAATCTGGTTCTAAATGTTGACATTGAGAAATCCTGACTGTTTCTATAAATAAACTACAAGAAGAAGGTAGAGAAACGAAGAACAAACTTTTGAGAAATTTGAATTCAGATCTTTTACACACTTTTGATTTACATCATAAAGAGTACTTTGTAAACTATGATGCCTCACAATATTTATTCAACAATCAAAGAGCATTTATCAGTTTATATGCTTAAATGTCATTGGCATTTTGATTGTGTACACATGTGTTATCATGTCACTGATCAGTTTTTACTAATTAATGAATAAATATTTGGAAAAATGTCAATCATTTCGTATTATTGTTTGGATAACACGTTGCAAAAATACCAGAGCAGTTGACGTAATTACAGGGTTCTTTATTTAAACAATTTGATCGTAAACTGTAATTAAAACTGCAGTTGTTCTAAAACATTTTGTCGTTTTTTTTTTCGAAATGTATGCTGCTGCCTACCGGTGGAATTGTAAAGGAAGCAGGTACAAACGCAAGACACATACAATTCCGATATTTCATGTAAGACTACCTCAGACTGACATGAATAGACCACTGAATGGAGATGAATAGTCTTGGAATAGCCTGATTGGATAGGGATTATTGGGTGTGATTCACTCCAGTTTGAGGCTGGCTTACATGAAGTATATAGGCCAGTGGTTCTCAAAGTGATCCCTGCCGCCCCCTGGAGGGCGTTAAAAAGGTTGAAGGGGGCGCTGAGGAGTTTGCAAGCTATGGGGGGGGGGGGGTGTTGGCATTGACTAGGGGGTCCCTGGAGGTTATCATGCATTCGTGCAATAAAGGAACCTAGGAGGTTTCAGAGTTGTTAACACAGACTGTCTTCTCCCAAAGGTTGAACAGCTACTGACAAAAACTTACCCAATATAAAACTTATCTGGGTCATTTTGGTGCTGGAAATTGAAAATTGAAAGCTCAAAGTCAAAGACTTATATAAATATGATGGCATGTTGGGTGGGGGGGGGGGGGGCGTTGGGTCAGTCATGGATGCCTTATGGGGGCGGTAGTTTAAAAACGTTTGAGAACCACTGATATAGGCCTACCGTATGGAATTGTGGGACATAGCGTGCAATACACAAGCCGTGCCCAGCACATAGTGTCTGACGTTCCCTTATTTTAAACTAGTTTGTACATACAGCACTAAGCATAAGTCTTTGTGTCTAGTCAATCCGAACGAAAATAGGGTTATCAGTCCTTTTTACGGCAGACTAAAACGCAAATTTTCACTCCAACTTTAGGCACATTCTTCTGCACAAAACTACCCTGAAGATTCCTCCTTATACTATGGATCGACAAAGAAGGAATGATTTAACCAAATTTCATATAAACTCAACTTTTTGAATAAAAGTTGTATGTGCGGGATTGATTTGATAAACCCGACCATTTGGAGGATGTGTGCACGTGCATAGCCCACAAAGCGAACTACCTAACTCGCTGTCTTTACAAATAAACGTAGAGGAAGGATGTAAGGAGTTCCTAAATATGCATTCTTTCCAGTGACGTAGGAAGCAATTTGAAAGTGTGTGTGTGTGGGGGGGGGGGGGAGCAATTTTCGGACTATGCACCTCACCCTACCCCATTGACCAAAAGTTACATTTTTATGCTTAATTTGTCGCTTTTCGTTCGTTCGTTTCGTTTATTTTTCAATTGCACTACATACAAATGTTGGTACAGAAATATAAAATCAGACAATGCACTAAATTACAGTACGTAAAAACAAAAGAAAAAAAGGAACCAGATGAAGCTATAAACTTTTCTAGTCTGGTCCTAACCAGAGGTTTTCGATTTTTAAAATAAAACAAAACATGATGCTATAGGCTATACAGATAAGTGCAGTAAATTTCACACGAATTTCAGGCTCATTAACCATAAGAACCAAATTTTGTTAAGAGACATAAAGAGAAAGAAGAAATTTCTTAAAGTACTTCTTAAACAAGTTTATATTAGAAGGACTTCGTAATTTAGTATCAAGGGAATTCCAGAGGTGTACCCCATAACTTCGTACGTGGGTATGAGCAAATATTGTCCGTGTGAAGGGTTGTATGAGATTATCTCTTCCCCTAGTAGGATAATTGTGATGGGTGCTATTTGGGTGAAAAAACGACTTCAAATCATAGGGGAGTTGATCATTATGGTGTCTATATAGGAAAATACCTAACTGGTATTTATAGTGATCTTTTAAAGTTAGCATGTTAAGGTTATAAAAATACGGAAGTGCATGGGTGTAAGATGGGACATTTGAAATTATACGAACAGCCCCCTTTTGAAGAACAAGAAGTTTGTCGATGTAAGTTTGAGGGAAATTACCCCATAGCAAAATACTATAAGTAAGCTGAGGGACAATAAGAGAATTATGAATGGTTAATAGGAGTTTACTAGGAAGATAATATTTTAACCTGTTCATAACACCAACCATTCTAGAAACGGACTTGGCGACACTATCTATGTGACTCTTCCAAGAAAGTTTGCTGTCAATAGTAATCCCTAAAAATTTAGTAAAATTACTCTTTTTTTTATAAAGATACCTTTACACCGTTAAAGTGTAAGGTGTATTGGGGACTATCACCTCTACGTTTATTAAAAACCAACAACTTGTTTGCGGCTAACCAATCGGCCACACGATTTACTTCTAAAGATGCAATTTCAAGAGCTTCATCGACATTTTATCTATGACAAAAGACGGTTTTGTCATCAGCAAATAGTACAAACTTAAGTAATCTTGAACATTTATACATATCATTAATATATAATATAAAGAGTAAAGGTCCCAGTATAGATCCTTGTGGACACCGACAGTAATTTCCTTAACATCAGAATCTTTACCTCTGTAACAGACATATTGTTGTCTATTTGTGAGGTAACTTTTAAACCAATTTAGTGCCACACCCCGTATTCCATACCTATATAATTTTTGGAGTAAAATACTATCATTTATAGTATCAAATGCCTTGGATAAGTCAACAAACAGAGCTACGGTGCAAGCTCTCCTGTCCAAATTACAAACAATGTCATCGACAAATTTTAAAGCAGCCAAATATGTGGACTGATTTTCCCTAAAACCATACTGCCCAGTATATAAGAAATTATTCTTACTAATAAAAATAAATAATCTATTATACACAAGCCTGTCAAAAATCTTAGAAATTGTAACACTGAAACAGAACGATAGTTTAATACAATACTCGAGTCACCAGACTTATATACAGGTATAACCTTCGCAGTTTTTAACTCATTTTGGGAAATTCCTTCTCCAGAAAAAGATAAATTCAAAATATGAGTAAGTGGATCAACAATATAATGGTGTGCATATTTCAAAACCTCATTAGTAATTTCATCATACCCTGGTGACTTTGAATTTTGTAGTTTCAAAATAGTAGAAATCACTTCCTCACGACTTACTGGGTGTAAGACACAGGTACTTGGCACATCAATATGATTTAAATATGACTCGAAACTGACATTACTGTCATCTATTTCATTGGCAAGTTTTTCACCAACAGTTGAAAAGAAATCATTGATTTTGACGGCAAAATCCATTACACTAGCTTCATTTGTTGAGTTGTCATCTGATTCTGGACAATTTAAGCTTGTTCCCCCTCTTTTCAATAATCTATTTATACCAGACCACATCTTTTTGCTGTTGTTCTTGTTCCTCTATCAGGAAGAACAATTTTTCAAATTAAAAAAATTGTATGCTATAAATCATTTTTTCAAATGAAACTGGACACTAAAGAAGGTAGAATTCTTCGTTTTTTCCCAGCCATGCTACAGTAGACAACAATTCCAGTATATCTATGCCCTCTGCAAACTGAGGAACATTGATAACATTTTAATTCTTCAAGGCACTAAACAATCCATGTACTCACAGACTATTCAACTGACAGGGTTGAAAGGTAACTGATGAAGGGTATATATGAGAGCACTTACGGTAGGCAAATGATTCCCTGCCTTTATAAAGTCTTGCTCGAAAGACTATTTAAGCGGAGCGCCACCGTCAGTTGGCGCGGAGCGTATAGGGAATTTTGAAAAATCGGACCCCTCAGACAGTCGAAAATGATATTTCTCAGGCTTGAAAGAAGTGGCTAAGCAGCATGGGTAAAAGGCTCTTCAGGTGAAACGGGCAAGAACCCCAATTTTCCGAGTTTTCTTTGAAGTGTAAACACCATGTATAAGGGAAATAATTCGCGGCGCGCGGCGCGCTAAGCGCGCCGAAGTTTTTGCCTTTTTGAAACAAATATCTGTAGCTATGGAACTTGTATTGCAGACATTTTTGGATTCTGGGTTTCTTGTATAGGAAAATTTGAAAAGTTGGGGGTTTACTGATGGAAGGTTCTGCACTTCCTATATTGGCAAATCTAAGAATGATTGCACGGGGATCGATTGAAGATCGTTGTTGCTACATAATGTTATCTTGAAGGTCTACAAAATGAAGCTCTCCAATAAAATTTTAAAAGTTTTCGAAACTTTATTGCTTGTTTTAGATAAACTGTTTCAAAATCAAGAGCTTGGAGAAAATTGGAGAAAATTTGTAATTTTATGAAAGACATTTTATAAAAATAGCACTGAATATGCCGGTGTCACTTGTAGATCTGGTGTCACAAACTGATTTGTAAGTTTCGATTTTGTCATTTCCAGAGCTTAAAAAGGTTTATCAAACTGATTCATCAGTTCATGAGACAACACTTATGCATAAAGAATTGCACGTAAAAGCGCGCGAGGCGCGTGAAAATTTTTGCTTGTTTGAAACATTGAGTTACAAATTGGCGCTCGTATTGAAGGTAACCCTGAATTTCATGAGAAAGAAGAGTTTAGAATATCACATGAATGTAAAAAGGGTTTCTGACCCGGGAAGTGGGTGGGGGGGGGGGGGGACGGAAGCATACTTCCGCCCGGCCCTTCATATTTCATTGGGGGAGGGGGTAGTCGCCCCCGCGGCCCCTCCCCCGCTTCCTAAGCCATTGATTCTTTCCACTCTGACTTTCCAGAGCGGTTCGTTATTTTAGCACGTTTTAACTAAATAGAACGGATCATTAGATACGAACAACGGTAATGTAGTGTTCTTGACCAACAATGTTGATGTGGGGAATTCAATTGAAGTATTAACATGGGTAAGTTTTGCTGTTTATCCTAAGCTGAGAACTTACTCAATCTATCTGGATTCATTGGTGTTAATAGTATTGGTTCTTATTGCGATCAAATACCATAGGATAATTAAAATTACACACATTATAACACATAATAAATTTATCTCGCATGTAGGTATGTTCCAAGTTTTTATAACGTGATTTAAAGTAACAAAAAATAATCGCGTTTTCAAGTTTTAAGAAAGATACCTGTGTTATCAAAGTAGTCTGAACTCTTAACACAATTAACCCGCTGATGGTCACTGTTTAACAAGAAATTTCTTGATTGGCCATTGTGTTGTATTGATTTTATTCTTTGTTACTGTTAAAGATTAAGTCGGTGAGTAGCGCTATCGTTAGCCAGTTAGGACATTCCTTGAAAGTGTCTATCTTGCCCCTATCAAGGTTATTTCGTCATGTTGTTGGGTTTGAAGAGAGAGAACTAGAACGAACAAAGGTTGGGTGAGGCTCGATAAAATGTTGGGCGATGCTCACTGTGTAACAGTAAATTTCCTTACTGGCTAACGATAGTCCTAATCCCTGTCCTAATCCCTAACACTAACAAAGAATGCAATCGATACAATACAAAGACAACAGCCAATCAAGAAACACCTTGTTAAAGACAAACATGGCTGGTGGCTTTTTACTGAGATTTCGAAAGAACGAAAAGCATACTGCAGACCATGTTCTCATAACCTTGTAGCGTTACAGTTTTCCTTACTCAAGATATATAATTGTATAGATAAGGTTTTTTCTGTTAAAAGTACCCCCACATCTCAACAAATGTTACTTTAAGCGATGAAGATTTCCTCAAATTCCCTTTTGTTTCCCTTCTTATCTAAATACTGTGTTTGTCCATGAATTTGATATTGTTAGAAAATTTGTGAACATTTCCTTGTAGATCTAAGCTGACATCAGCAGCACTGCTCAATATTCCCCGCAGAAGCGCCAAATCATTCAATAGGCCTTACTTGAATTAATTGCAATGAAACAAATTGCAATGTCAAGTTAATATGCTCAATGATGGTAAATATTTCATGCAATGTACCAAATTTCAAGACAAAATTGCACTACGCTTGTAGATTAGTTCGGTAGATGGAGTTTTAAGGCCCAGTTTCCAACCTATTGGTTCAAGCCACGGCCCTTTTTCCAGTATGTGGCCAGTGACTAACTGGCTTGTTCCGTTACTAATGCGAAGCATCACTCACAACGGCAGTCGCTATAGGTTCCAATTTTAGAGTCTTTGGTATGACTCGGCCTGAGAATCTAACCCGTGCCTTCCGCGTGAAAGGCAAGTGCTCTACGGTTAGACCAAACACGCCGTCTACCTTTGTAGAATTCTTTCTAAAATTATTTGTAAATTGCGTAATCGTTCAACTTTACGGAGTTAACACCATCGTACACTAAAATGTACCGGTACGATTTCTGCCGTTAACTTTTGTGTCAGTTCTTCGGGTTAGGGCTGGCCTCACTTTAGATCTCCATCGGAATGGAAGGTTTCATGTCTCTTTTAGGCGCAGTCACAAAGACACACTACAACGAATCCGGATCGGATTTCGATCCGATTTTTTCGTTTTTTGCTAAAATATTCTTTATCTCTAGTTGGAAAGAGCCAAAGAATTGTCAAGCAGTTGTAATACATGATATGGATCTAATGTAGACATAGAAAAAATGTCAACTGACATTTTTGTGACATCACACTGACATACAATTTATTGGTCAGCGTAGTTCATAAAAAGGGGTTTATCAATGTGACGTCACGAAAAAGTTACACTGTAAGCACAAACTAGTCAAACATTGTCTAGTACGCCTAACCAAATTTAGTCAAAGACGTTTGACTGATTCCATAGCAATTGACCAAACTTTTGACCAATTTTTAACCTCTTTCACTACTTGTTACCAATAAATATTGGTCCATCATTGTGCAATTAGTCAAATATCATTAGCAATTAGTCAAAATCAGTGACTAAAGTGGGTTAGGCGTATCAGACAATGTTTGACTAATTTGTGTTCACAGTATTGCATAAAGTAAATTTTTATAGTCTTGCGGTGCCATCTATATATTTCAACAGCTTGGCAAATTTTTGGTTCATTCCGACCAAAGCCTGTCGCAGATTTCAACAATAACTCACAAATTGGATCAGAATTCGATCCAATATCGCTGTTGTGTGACCTGCGTTTAAAGTAGGACTCGGGTTGGTCTCCAAGGTGGTTCGAATACACCGGTTGGCGAAGTTCTTCTCCTAGGACAGGAATGGCCAAGCCATAACAGTGGATGGCGAATCAGCTTCTTGGAAACAGGCCGCGCTCCTTAAGTTCAGTAATAAGTTTTCGACACACTCTAAAGTCAAACAAAGTGAACCACAAGAGTGATGAGTGCGTATTCACTCCATTAGAGGTTTAATTTACTCCACGAAGAGTGAAATTCACCCCAAGAAGAGTGAATTCACAGTTGTTCAATATAATAGAAATTGGCTGAGTGCATTCTTTCGATTCCAGAGTGCACGTTTTGAAAATTCTTACACTACCGTACATTTTGAAAGAAAAGCCACATCTATCTTCTGATGTAACCATCATTTTGAAGCAACTTAAAAATTTGTGAAAGGCGATTAAACCATTGACACCCTTGGACTTACAAAGAATATTAGCTGCCGTTTTGAGAGTGTTCTTGGTGAAGTCTAAACCGATAATCGAGGTCCCAACAAAAGCATAAGAAATGTAGGAGGCTACTTTAGAGAGAAACGTACTTGTGTAGGCGTCGATTTGGGAGAGGGGCAAGTCCCCCATATACTTGAGTGGAGGGGACACTAACGTAAAAGTCTCCCACACTTTTTGTGACACGAAACTTAAAAGTTAGGTACTACCTAACTACTATTCATGTAGGTTATGAAAGGTCTACCGATTACAATCGATTTTCTATATCAATAATTCCACACATTTGTATTGCAAATACCCAAAATTTTCGCGCGCTCTCATTTATGTTCTTTTTTCACTTGGATATCAAACATAGGCCTACTCACATTATTCATCGGTCTCTATGATTATGTCGATTGTTCGAGTGCATAGGGCAGCAAGTGTGGTTATGAAGGAGCACAACATTTAGGAATCTGAAGAAGAGGAATCGTCCCTTACTACATGTACTTTGTTTTAATGAAATCTGTAATCTTTGTTGAATGAACAGCATGGCGGACTGAAACTGGCAAACACATTTTAAGGAAACTGACAATGTCTCTGTGCACAGGCTGCATGCAACTTTTTCAGAAAAATAAATGATTTCTAATGCAAAATTTCGACAAGCGCACTTCACATCGCATAATGATTCGACCTTTTCGTATTTATAGACCATTATCAGAGAAGTAAAATCACACTGACATTTGCTAGATAAGAGACTTCAATGTGGAAGTCCCCTGTCTGCAGATAGTGTATGAGGTGTCGTTCGAAAAGACATGTTTTAATGTTTTTTTGTATCAGCAATCTTACAACCTGTAGGTCTATGCAACGGTGTCTACAGTGGGTACCACCCCCTCCGATCTGTGATTTTCCCGCAAAAGATTGAAATGTTTTTTTTTATCAATCCGTGAATTTATTTTACCTTCTTTCATTACAAATGGTTCCTTACTATTAGAACTTTTGCACAAATCCTCTGCAAACTATCACAATTTTCGTTATGATTCTAATTACGGTAGTTATAGAGTATATCCTGTGTTTAAATTAACCATAGTCCGTTGAAGTAATTACCCACACTTTCAAGACCATGTTTTGAAAACTGCATTGGAGTTTCCGAGTAACTAAAAATATTGAAACATTTATCACCGTTTTGCATCTGTATCCCTTCTCTTAGACACTCAGTGGCATAGTTAGAGGGAGCAACCGGCTCTGAAAAATGAAGAATATGATACTGATTTTCCATTTATGAAACCAGTCTACTGTGTGATTTTGACAACTCATGATATTCCAAAATTCCCAGTTCTCTCAAAAAAGCTACATATTCATCATTGTTTGTTTCAAAAAAGCAAAATTTTCCGCACGCTTCGTGCGGCGCAAATTTCAATTCCTTAGCAGAAATGAACGCTCATACCTGCAATTTGGTAATTTAAACTTTTCCGAGCTCTGGAAGTGACAAAATCGGAAATGTGCTTTGTGTTACACCAAATCATCAAGTTACACCGGTAACTACAATGCTATTTTCATAAATTTTCTTTTCATAAAATTCCAACTTTTCTTAAATATAAGCTCTTAACTCAAAGAAAAAAAGGAAACAATTCGTCGGGGAGAGCCTCATTTCGTAGGCGTTGGATACCATTATGTAGCATTAACGATCTTTGGTCGCGGCTCAACCTCAGATTTGCAAATAGGAAATTCAAATTCCACAGCAATTCCCCAACTTTTAAAATTTCCTTACAGGAAACCCAAAATCCAAACCGTTCTGCAATAGAAGCTCCACATTTTCAAATATTTGAAAAGGGCGCCGCAAGTTCCGTCCCTAGTACAGTGGTGTTCATACTACGTTTCAGATTTGGATGCTTTCCTATTCCCCTTCCCGCAAAAAATGTCTGGATACCCCCCTGTAGACACCTTACCAAGACAGGAGAAAAATTAAGGCCAGATGACCCCCCCCCCCCACCACCACTTTGACAATCAAGTGGACGCCCCTGCGTACTTGTTTAGATTACACTGTTTTACATAGGCTACATACACTATTTTGCAACGAAACGCGTATGGAGGAGGGACACACAGAATAAGACAGGAGCACCGTTGCCGATATAAGTTTCTGATGTGTCTATTTGCCTTCTTCCCCAGAAGGAGAAAAGTACGGGGTCTACCAAGTGACATGTGAAGATATTAATATTTATTTATTTTTCAAGAGCACTTTAGTATCCCGAGATATTTATCTGCAAATCACTTCTACCTCATCTGATCTGATATACCTACTGTACGGCCCTAATGCCAGGGTGTCCGGGATGATATAGCGTCCGTCCTGCACCCGTTTAATTTCCAGGACTAAAATGTCTTGTTGGACAAAATGTTTTACATCTGAATTTTGGGTAATGCAGGAATATTTATTTGTTCCCTAGTTCAGTACTTCAAAATTTTCGAATGATGAAAAGAGAAGCCTTTTTTGGGGAGTTCACATGATTTTTCCTTTGAAGGAACTCCTTTTTATACATGTTAATTGAACGTACACCTGTGTACATAGGCTTACAAAACCTCCCGTGATGTTCTGGATGGGATTCTTACACCCTCTGTGATGTTCACTTCCCCTCTCAATACTACCACCATAGAGACACTACTTCTAAACTCAAAAAAATCATTGACTTCAGAAACGTGGTTGGAATGAAATCTACTAGACCACTTAAACTTTCCGAAACCAAGCCTCGGTTTGTAACTTTCATCCTACGCTACCCGCCAACTTGTAGCAGAACTGCATTTATCAGTTTATTGTTATTGCTCGTCAGGGTCTCATTTGTAACATGTAGTTCATACCAAATTTTATAAGAACCAAACTAGAAAAAGCTCCCAATACAGAGGGCTGTTAATGAAAAGTGCGATAATTCCGTTTTTCAGAAGGGTGCCCTTACTTTATCAGCATTGTTTGGGGTCTTTATGTGTCGGGATGAGTAGGCGTTAGATTTCACGACGCGGAAGTCATATAAAATGTAATGACTCCACCTCCTGAGTGCGTTGCCCCTGCCATTTTACAACTTGAAATGGCGTTATTTCGTTTGGCACTGGAAGCGGCATAGACCCGAATGACATCATTTTTGTAGTAGACGAGGTCAGCGTCGTAAAATTTAAAGCTCCCCAATGTTGTGTGCACCACAACATGCGTTACGTTTAATGGTCAATTCAATAATCCAAAGTATGAAAGCAGTATATCTGACGCAATACATCAATATCAATATGGAATGAATTGCTGTTGGCATTGTCTACGTGTAAGAGTACTTTCACTGGCAAACATCAACTCGTTAATCAGCATTAAAGGGGCTGAGTAGCTCCTTAGTCTAATTATAGGACCCACTCACCGACTGTGTATAAGCAAATTCCGCAGATGGGTCTTGGTTCATCGTTTACGGTCGCTTACTGCCATTTTATCAAAGTCATGCCTGCGGTGTGTTTAATGTAACAGCACAATCCTTACTTTCGTCGACAGAACCGATGTTTGTCTAACTGAGTCTAGCGTCAGGGCCTAGGTGTTCCACGAAAAACAAACTCATTGATCGAGAAAACTATTTAACCCTTTACCGTTGTGCTCCAATCGGGGCATATTTGCGCGCCTCGGGAGTGGGCGAAAAAGCGGACGTAGCACCCCCCTCCCCCCCCCCGCATCAGCTTCCTTAGGCCCCGTAATCCCGTGATCTTAAACTATTGTCCCTCTCGTTGTTGTGGCCGAATTTTCGTGTAGCTACTCGCAGTTTCGAGCTCCGCGTGAAACAGTGAAGATGGGTGACAGCCGCGCTCTCCGCATGGGTCCAAAAGGACCCAAACAACGGTAAAGGGTCAATACCTACAAATTGACAATGTTATTAATAAACTTCCTGCAGATGATGGGCGAAACATGGGTGCGCACAATCGTGGACAAAAATACATGGAAAAACGCCGCTGCTCTTTCAATGTTGAAGTTGTTTAAATTTTTAATACATATTGGTCCGGGAAACATTGAAGGGGGGGGGGGGGGGTTGCAAGACCAGAGAATTATAGATGTTGCTGCATTTGTGTCTAGCTGTCCTATCATTGTTGTCTAGAATTGCAGCATTGCAGTGAGACGTGCAACGTTAATAGTCACCTGCGTTCATTGTCAGTTGTGTATAGGCTACTGCTAAAGTTGGAGTAGATGTTTCGATCAGAACCGATACATGTGGAAACGATTCAAAATTGCCCGTGGCAGAAGAGAAGTAGAAACTAGAAATTGAAAAAAAGGGAAAAAAGAATCACAAAATATCTTGAAAAATGTGAAATCAATTACCCAATGGCAAGAAATAATGTATGAAAATGACTGCAAAATTACTTCAAATAAGAATATATAACAGTTAGCTCACTAGGCCTTTTTTTAAAATAGCTCCTGCAAAAAGGGTAATCATTTCCGTTAGTACGACATATTTATTTTGGACGTACGCCACCACTTACCTGGTCCATCAACTTGCATGTAAGTATCGACCTCTGTTATTTAATATGATACCTCTCTGGTTTAATTCAATTCTTTTACTTCAAGTTAACAGTGATGTAAATCCGCACCCGTTTTACATCACTTTTCCTCTGTGTAGACTGCAATCTGTGTGCCTTTATCGTTTCATTCCGTGACCCAGTAACGAGGGTGGGGATGAAAAGAGTCTCAAAATTTTCACAAAAAATTAAAAGAATTTTGGTATCTTTTCACAAGATTAACTCTTGCACATTTGATTGTAAGCTAATTATGAAAATATCATCGATGGTTGAATAGTTAACCTCGTCCATTCTATTGGCGGGACAGTTCACGTTTTCCACTCTCAAGCAATATTGAAAATTATTTTCCGGTGAAAGAAATAAGACTGACCCTTTTAAAGATAATTTATCTGTTTAAATGCAATAGTAGTCTAAAATTATGCCTATGTTTTACTTTAGGAGGCATTCAAAGAATAATTAGGTCATTTAAAAAAAATGAAGTTTATTCGAAGACCCAGTATTTTTATACGTGGAAACGTAGACCATTTCGGAGAACACTTCTACTTCCAAAATGGCCGCCTCCACAACAGATGAAAATACCGACGAACAAATCAGACCTCCGATGTTTTATTGTGTTTCCCCCAAAGCAAATGCAGTGAAACTATTTTCAGAGACAACGCGGTCGACGTTCTTTGAATGTGTGGAAAAATGGAAAGATTTAGAGGGTGAACATGCTGTAATAGAAAGAAAATTCCCCCCTCAACAACAGGATTGCGCTAACGTTAAATAACGTTAGGCTAGTAAACGCTAACGTTACACCCATTAGCTGTGGATTCTACAGGGACCCGCTACTCAAGGTTTACTGACAACATCCTGAAAAATAGGGAAGTTGTTGGACAGCACAGAGACTGACGTTGGTGATCAGGGATGTAGGTAGAAAGATGTGAGTGTGGGGCATAAATCTTGAAAATACCTAGGCCCAGACCTAGCTTAGACCCACAGGCTTACATCTAGTCTCTAGGCCTAGGCCTAAGTATAGTTAGGCCTAGTCAGCTCTGCTGGCTTGAGGCATATACAACAGTTTGGCAAAAACATACTTCTCAGATAGCAGAAATGGCCCTTTCAGTGTCTTTTCTCTGTTTAACATCCTATATCTAATGTCATTCTGATTTAGGCCTAACTTTAGATTAAACTGGAGTAGTGACTGAGAAATGGGAAGACCAAACAACTGCATGGCCTAGTCATAAGAACATGTGATCATGACTTGCAGCCGGAAGCTCTGGGGTTAGAATCCTGACTTGGTTATATCGAAGACGACTTTAAAAATGGAACCTACTGCCATTATGCTTGGTGCTCAGCATAAGAAATGGAGTAGGAAAAACAAACCAGTGAGCCACAGAACAACTTTGTGTGCTGCTGCAGAACGGTTTTTGCTATTGTGCCAATGTGTGGTATGTATGAAGTAACCATACAGCTTTGGTTGATGTCACAATTGAACAACAATGTGTGTTTTTTAGCATTCATCAGTGTGAAAATCTTATTAACAAGATTAAGGCAGTTTGAAAAATCATCTGAAAAATAAAAAACAAAAATAGCTTAGCTTGTGCAAATAAAAAATTATGAACACTAAAAGTACACATTCCTAGCGATATGTTAATAATCTGTGCATATTAGTTGCGTATCTAGAATGAAATACACATTAGCATGAATCAGACCAGTCAAAGTTTATGAGGTGCATAACCTAATTTTGTAATTTTAAGCCCATAGCAATATTGCTGAGGTATACTGTATGTACGTAGTATCTTTCCATGATGCTCAGCCAGCAGACGGTGGACTGATGTGCCTCCAGTCCCACAGACGATTTGTGACTGCAAGTGCAACATTACATTTATCTGTCACCAATTGAGGTAGAAATTTCAAACTTACTGTTGGCTAAGCTACAATAAATCCAAACGTGTTCAAAATATGAACAGATAGGCTGAGTCATATTCAGAAAAAAACTGAAATGTATAACTCTACATGGTGAATGCCTTGCAGTAATGATTTTGATGTTGCAAATAGTAGGCTTATATAGGAATTTTCTGAAAATAAGTTGAAAGATTTTATTATCAAAATCTGATTTGAATTATGTGAAGAAAGAAGTATTTTTTCAACTCAGTACCAGATTTGCTATTCCTTTTACATAATTTTTGACAAATTTTGTGACCAGTGATTTCCACCATTAACTTAAACTGTCGCAATAAATGAGATGTCTTTGAGAAAATTCATAATGGCATCAGACTTGTGTCTCAACTACTGCATGGAAAAGTGATTTAAAAAGTGTTTCTGTGGTGTTTAATTTAAAAATAAACCCATCTGTAGGCTAGTGTAGAATAGGTATGGCATGTTGAAAGAACTATTATTCATCCCATTTTCTCTCTGAGTGATTAAGTGACAAGAACTTCAGTGGCACAAGTGGCAATTAGTTGTTTTTATAATCTCTTAGTTTTAGAACCAGTGATTGTTGTCTGCGTTCAGGCCACCACTTTCCCCAACAATGATTTCAGCATCTTCAGTATAACTGGAGATGCCTGAATACCATAAACTTAATTGGCAGCTCTCCTTTTTAACATTTCCTGTGGAGTTGCTATTTCAAAAACCAACTCATGTACAGCAGACACAGTTATTGCAGAGACACCGTAGACTAGCACTCAAAAAACACTGGTCATTGGTGATTCACCGTACAAACTAACAAAATCAACCCTTGAAAAAATTCCAGAGGGCAAAAAAATATGTTACCAAAATTGTCCCTAGGATCTTTCAGAATCTGCTGTTGCTCTCTTTTAGTAAATTATCTCCATTGAAAGTCTCACATTCAAAAATAAATATTTAAGACCCATGAAAAATGAATTCTTACTGTCCAACTTCCATCTTCATAGGACATTCCTGAACTGAGATATAAAATGTTGAAGTGTATTCACTCAATTTAAAATGGTACATTGCTCAACAATTTGTGATGTCATTGTTCTACTACTCAAATTACAGTCTTTGTATTTCTTTGTTTTTTTTCTAGAACTTACTGCACCTTGTACCAAGGTGTCATAGAACTGTTACTCTTATGAGGTGATGTAATAAATTAAGCCCTCTCCATGCAAGATGTTATGTAAGAAAACAGGCAGTGTTCAAGATTTTTAAAACATTGTTAATTTTAAAGGGAAACAAAGCAGGTAATGAGTTGTACAACAGAGTGAGTCACAAATTATTGTGCAATGAACCGATTTGTTCTAAGTGGATATATGTCAACATTTTATATCCCAGCACAGGAATGTTCTATGGGAGTTGGACAGTTGGAATTCATTTTCCATGCCCTTTACTAATATATTTTTTATTTTTTTGACTTGAGGTTCACTTTAAAACTTTTGTACCGAGTTAACAAAATAAGTAGTACAGTACTGCAGGACTGTGTGGGAAATTCTTTTCCAGGACAAATAGGACTACGTATACATTTTCAGTAATTTCTGTTGAAATCTTAAACTTAGTGAAAAAAGATGCTCAGTTCAGGATTGAGGTTAAGTTTAAAGAAATGATAATGCTCCATTCACTCTAGGAAACATGCAAGGGCAGTATAGAGCATGAGGACCACAAACGCAGGAGGCATTGGGCTTCCACGTTGACAGATTAGTCAAAGTTTAAAATATGCAGAGACTTTTGAAATATGCACACTAACTTCTCTGCGGCAGCTGCTCTCGCTGTTCATAGGTCCCTAGCCATATTTCAGTAAAATGCCTTATGGACGTTACAATACTTGTTACTTGTAGCTGGTTGGTAAATTTGCATGAACAACCTGTTGTAGTTCACACGACATAACATGTAAATTGTGTTCATATTCAGTTAACCATATAAATGTGCTTGTTGGCTGTGAAAGCTACAAACTTCAGAGGTTAAAGAGCAGCTCCCCGAAACATAATTTGAAACAACACCTAAACATGACAGTTTCCTTCTAATTTCTCTTAGAAGTATCTTTCATCATATTTTCAGACTTCAGTATTGTATATTCAGGGTAAATCAAGCAGTAAATCACACATTGAAGGGAAATAATGTTGTCACATGACTCCAATTGTAAAACAGCACAGTCTACTACATTACTTCAAGTTGAGGTGACTGCTTTTGCCCTTTAATTCTTAGAAGAAGATCACATCAAGTTTTGAAAGGTTAATTTAATACTTATTTTCAACATTACAGTGAAATTTGCTTTGAAAAACAAAGAGGAAGAAATCATTCCTGAGTGAGGATGTGATAAAACCTCTTCTGCCCTGAAGCCTACTTTGGAACACAAATCTAGCAACTTCTTTTACCGATATTTCAAGGAATACATGTCTGAACTTTGAATAGAAATTGCATCATATTGTGCAGATTTGGTTCTCCTTTCACTTATGTTAATTAAATTTCTGCTTAAACTTCCCCTTTATGAGTCTAGTGCCTGCTACCTAATCGGGTAATGAAAACGGGTACTGGATTCCGATTTTTTGATACCCGATTCACCCCTGGAGCGTACATGTTCAGGCCAGTAGCCCACAATGTAGACCGGACAATGCCCATTGAAAAAGGTCAAACAAGTTTCTATTGTCTATTTCCAATTATTTTATTTGAAATGGAAAGAAACCACTGGGTTCAAGGTCGACCTGAACCAGTGTTTTCAGAAGCAGGAGAGCAGTAAAAGCTGAAAAAGAGGAGTTTTCCAACTGTTAAGGTGTTACAACTTAGATACACTCCTGTTTTAGTGGGTCAAAAAAAAATCTTTTATCTTCTCTTAAATAGTCCTCATAACAAAAATGGCGGGGAGGTGCGGACTGTTTAACAAGAAATTTCCTAACGGGCTAATGATAGCTCTAATGCCTGACCTGATCCCTAACCCTTATAAAGAACACAATTGATACAATACAATGACAACATCCAATCAAGAAACCCATCCACCCCAAATGTCCAGGGCAATTTCTAAAAAGAGCAAGCATGTTACACAAATAGTTAGTAAGATGAGATATAACGACACACCAACACAAATGTGTCACATAGTGTCAGTCAACTCAATGAACAGTTCCAAGTTTAAATTTATTTTCATGTATGGTTAAAGCCAAATTTGGTGTCCCTTCAGTCGCCTCCTACGACAGGCGGGAAATACCATAGGTATATTCAACAACCCCCAGCCCATAGGGAGATAGGAAGATGTATTGGATAGAGGGCACTCTTCAAACTGAACTTTGTTGTTTGCTCCCTGGGAAATGTACTTTTGACTGTACTTATGTATAATATTTTTGAGCCCTGTAAGTCCTTTGAAACACAATTTGTTAACCCACAAAATTAACCAACAAATACACTCAAGAGCTTATATTCCCAAACACATGAATGAACATTTTAATAGAGGGCGCTGTTTAGCAGTCTACGTTTTTTATTTGAGCGTATAGCTATGAAAATTCTGAACAATCCTGCAAAAATTCATGTCAATCGGAGTAACACAATTGGAGTTATTACTAGTTAATTAAATTAGAGGGCGCCCTTCACGTGCTTCTAACTTTAATGCCCCATTTCTCGGTAATGTGCAACATTTGTGACTGTGAACAAATATATGTCATTTGTAACATCATTTGACATGAGAATTCACCCTTTTCATGCCCACCCTCTGAGGTGGGTCACGGAACCCAATTTAGAAGCATATATTTGACCTATGGCCCACTGTCTAGTGTTCTTACAATGCTAGGTGTGCGGTTAATAAAACATGATTCCCTTTGAACTTTGTGGCTAACATTCAGTTATGCAGCCATTTTCTACCATTTAAAATGTAAATAGCAGAGAAAGAAAGAAACATGATTTTGGACGTACGCCACCACTTAGCTGGTCCATTCATGTTAGTATTGACCTCTGTAATTTAATATGATACCTCTCTGGTTTAATTCAGTTCTTTTACTTCAAGTTGACAGTGATATGAAATACAATGTTTAGTTCATGCATACCAAGAACTCGAAGGAAAGATGCATCCGCCATATTACCTTTTCCTCTATGTTCTTACAATGCTGTGTGTGGGGTTAATCTAAAAACATGATCACATTGAACTTGGTGGCTAACATTCAGTTATGCAGCCATATAAAAATGTAAAAAGCACAGAAAGAATGAAATATTGAAAATCTTTAATTCGAAACGACCCCTCGAGGACACTGGTCTCCAATTATATTTTCATATACTTATTTTAATATACATATACCGGGCCCAAGTCTGCAAAAGGAAAATAAAAATAAATAAATCCATAAATGGATACATAGAAAATAGTAATCACGCTGTGTCTTTGATTTCTTTGTTATTTTTTTACCTTGTTTCCTTTTTCCTTAATATGCAAAGTGAAACTGTTCTCAAGTTATATATACAAAAAAAAAAAAAAAAAAAAATAATAATAATAAATAAATAAAAGCGGCAATATCGAGTCCGTTTTTGGAGGTCAGACCAAAAGGTACTATGTAACAGCTCAATACTTTGACATGTCAAGATATCGTGAAAAAGAAATTTTAAAATGAAATACTACTTCAAGCCTATACGCTAAGAAACGGAGCTCGACAGCACAAAATGCGACTGCAACATCGAATGTATTGAGTGCTTGTGATTTTGGTGTAGATCAGTAAGTTTTTCTTCCTTAGACTAATTTAACTGCATGATAAAATTACGTCGCCTTTTAAAGTGTACCTCAAGTCAAAAAATTCAAAAATATATATTAAAGACCCTGAAAAATAAATTCTAACAGTCCAAATTCCATCTTCATAGGACATTCCTGACCTGAGGAATTTAATGTTGAAGTTTATTCACTCAAATTAAAATGGCACATTGCGCAATAAATTGTGATGTCATTCTTGTACTACTCAAATTACAATCTTTGTATTTCTTTGTTTTTTTCCGAACATTACTGCACCTTGTCCCAAGGTGTGATACCACTCTTACTCTTATGAGGTGATGTAATTAATTAAGCCCTCTTTGTGTAACATGTTATGCAAGCAAACAGAAAGTGTTCAAGGTCATAAAAAGATTTTTAATTTTAAAGGAAAACAAAGCAACAAGAAAGTCACAGATAATTGCGCAATAGACCAATTTGATTTAAGTGAATAAACTTCAACATTTTATATCTCAGATCAGGAATGTCATATGAAGATGGGAGTTGGACTGTTAGAATTCATTTTTCATTTTCTTAAATATTATATTTTTGAATTTTTTGACTTGAGGTACACTTTAATAGTATCTAAATAAAGGGTAATGTTTATTTTACGCCATCAAGTGAAACGACACAGAGCGCAGGCACTTGAGTACTACCCAAACCCGTATGGTCAAAGTACCCATGCCAAAGGCCCGCCAGTCTCGCAAAGGTCTACTTTGGGAATGTGTTTGCACAATCTAATGCTTCCTCGACTACCAGCCAAATGCAGAACCGGGTTCAGTTATACCCAGATCCCATTTCCCCAAGCAATTTCGAGTCATGAAATTGTTTAGTGTATACTACTTGCATTATATTTCTTTGAAGATGACATATGTAGTCACTCAGTCGGTCGGTCGGTCGGTCGGTCGGTCCGTCAGTCAGTCAGTTAGTTACATGAGGTTTTACTGCTTGGTTTCTGACGAATTGGTTTAAGTCGGACGAGCCACAACCCTTTTCCCAGTTGTGTCTTATATATGACTCAGTCAGGCTGAGCATCAAGCCAGATGTCTTTAACCACTTGGTTATGCAATCGTTAAGACACCGTGACCATTGGCCCAGTTTAAGTCACGGCGGAGTTGCTCTATGACATGACTCTGTAATGTTATTGACTTATTGTGATTTTTTATGTTTATGGAGTGAGAAAAAAGTTAGGAATAAAAAACTTCCGACAGTCTGCATTCTGCAGAAATGAGGCCTATATTCGTATTTATCCTCGGATCTCCATCTTCGGGACTAGGTTTCAATTCCAAATCATGTAAACACATATTAGCGAGTCAGGAACCGTAGCCTAGATGCTGGTTAAAAAGCCCCTGCACCAGTCCCCCTCGTCAAGATTCTTTGGGATCATTAAAAGTCTTTGGTGCCATCAAACACAGTAGAAAGTGCCTGTTAAAAGATCAAAGCAGAGTACCGATTCACTAAAAGCTTACATTTACACGGTATAATTCTCAAGGGGTGTACCTAATTATCAGTAACAACGGTGAA
This sequence comes from Holothuria scabra, assembly GCA_037179385.1. NCBI lineage: Eukaryota > Metazoa > Echinodermata > Holothuroidea > Aspidochirotida > Holothuriidae > Holothuria > Holothuria scabra. The sequence goes on from CM074179.1 coordinate 77,996,965, forward strand.
TGTATGTCCAATACGTCATTGATTAAATTGTCTGGAACGCTGTCTGGACCATGTAACCACTCGAAACGTCTTAAGAAAACCCTCACCATTTACCAGTGCTTCTCGTCACTACGGCTTAAGTAGCTTAAGTCCCGACTCCGGACGGAGCGGTTATTTACCGAGAGCAACGTTACATTCGTGTTAATTCGTGTAATGATTCCCGAGTGACGTCATTTCATTGTGACGTCAGGGGTCAGTCTTCTCTCCTAACTTTACAAGGAGTTAGCCGCTCGAGTCGGCTCAACTGACTCAGTCAGCGAGAGATTTTTCAGAAAAGTCTTAACGTCATCAAAATGTCACAACTTGAGCCGGCCAAAACGACCATGCCTCTGAGGTGGTCTAGTTGACCCGGGGACGTATTTTACGTCACATTTCTAGTCAAGAAACTAGCTGAGCCAGATCAGCCGGCTCGAGCCGCTAAATCGAACGCACCTACAGTCAAACGTATTTGGAAAAAGTTCTTAAGAAATCTATTCATTAAATAATAACAATTAATAGACTCCATTTAGTTGTACGGAGCCTAAATTCTTCTTTCGCAGCCAGATGCAATAAATTCAGTGTACAGTTTACAATGTGATCGGCATGGTTCCATTGTAATTTTGTCCAGTATGTAGTAGCGCTCGCTCGAATGATCGATTTGGTGAAATTCTCTGTGCTTATGAAAGAGAAAAAGAAAGAAAGAAAGAACTTCATTGCTATTTTCCTTTGTTCCTTCAATAAATTTTCCCAGGTTAAGCTCTTAATTTTAAAATATTTATTTAAAAAGGCAACAAAACTTGGGAAACATTTTAAACGCCTCAATCCGCATGACATATACTTTTAACGCTGATATTAGCAACATCGCCAGCCTGAGTCACAGTGCATTCATGGCAGGCTCAGATTTACTAACAAGAAGTGCATCTTCTCCAATTATTCCAAAGTTTTCCCTCATTTCCTTAATTTTCTTTCAGAAAACCAAGAACCCAAAACAACACCAATGGAGTGGTATCAAATATTTAACAAAAGGGCAAACACTGGAAATTCACTCTTCCACGAGTGTCTGCAATGATCACTTTTAATTTAAGAATGACTGATTACTGTAAGCACTTCATCAAGAGCGAAACTTGGCTCTTATAATTGGAGTGAATTTCATTTTTCTTGGAATGAATTCAATCCTAATGGAATGATTTCACACTTTTCATTCTTTCTTAGAGTGGCTAAGTTCACTTTTTTTGATCAGTTGATTTTAGAGTGAAAATTTGGGTCAATTTTGTCCCCCATGAAATAAACCTATAGCCACGCCAAAAGTGGTTAAGTTTCATTTTGTTTCATTAGTTTAATCGAGAGCTTTTAAACTTGTAATAGACTAAGTAAGCAGCAAATTTAACAGAACACAATATTTCCCTGGACTATCAGATCCCTGGAATAAATGGGAAAAAGGACAGGACTGCGCAAGTGGGGACCGATGCGCCCATTTGAGGGCACAGCAAATGCTGTGTGAGTTATGTGAAGTATCCACTTTGCTAAGCCTGCCCGACGCAACAGTAGTGATCATATTATTATATATAGTGCTTACTATTTGGTTGTTGCAAGAACAGGGTTCAACGTTAGTTAGCGTTACGTAAAGAGTGAGCCACGTTTTTTTAATACAGTGCACTGAAGGTATAGCTAAACTGGACTTACACCGTATAGTGTGATTGTTTCATTAGTCCTCAGTTGAAGTGGAAGAACAATAGGGAGAGGTAGAACCCACATTTTAAAACAATTCATGCCTCCACATTGATAGGTGAAGGTAAATGTCTAAAGGTATGGAGCCAGCCTACAATTAAATGAGACTTACGGCGTGACAGCTCCAGTGGTGATATTTAGAAGAAGGAGAGCTGAACTCTAAAGAGAAAGAGAAAGCAGTTAGGTGTGATCCTCTTAAGGAAAAAATGTACGCCTATATAATCCTGCTTGAACGGTTACTGAGCTATGCGCCACCTTTAGTTAGCGAAGTTGGAAGTGTGCAGAAATTTTTGAAAAAAAAAACAACCCCTCAGACAGCCGGAAATGGCATTTTCCAGGTGCTTTTGCGATATTTTTAGTTGAAAAGTATGAAAATTACTGCCTTTTCTCGTCAAAAGAAGAATCCAATCTTAAATATATTCATACTCACACTCTGACACTAAAGAAGGCAAATCGTTTTTTAAAAATCTCAAATCTCATTTGGGGAGGGGGGGGGCACACGATTTTTCAGGGGGGACGTGCCCCCCTGGCCCCCCTTTGTGACGCCACTGGACAGCTCCCAGCCCCACTTTTCCAATATAGTCCAGGACTGTCAATTTAGTGGGAAGAAGAGAATTTACAGGTATGTAACAACTAAACTGTCCTTATGTTTTCTGTAAAACGCTTTCATCAAGGCAGGTTAATTGCAACGCTTCCATATCAAACCGCACAATGCGGCATTTTACTAACGAAGTCTGTCAATCAAAAGTAAGAGCTAAAAATACACTGAACTGTTGAAGCCTCATGCACACTACAGAAAAAAAAACATGTTCTATCTGCTATCCAAATACCCAGACACTTGCAATTGTCAAATATTACGCGAGAATGTCGCAATAACGACGGTATCTTTTAAGCGGCATGAAGATGTACAGCCGTAGTGTGGAGAGACTCAATTGTAAAATTCGTAGAGACTTGTTTATTCTTGCAATGTGTCAATTGGACTTAGGCCTAAGGACTATATAACCACGTCGCTATAAGTTGAGAATTTTCTAAAAATTATTTAAAATGAATTGCGGGGTAATGCTTATTTTTACAAGTTGTATGAGATCACACCAAGGAAATAGGCTACCTTTGACAAAACGACCGAAAAACTGAATTCTGTCACTTATTATCTAATAGTCCTTTTTGTTAATATACATAGAAGTTTACTGGAAGATGACTGATATCAAGATGGTTGTACGGCGGTAACCGGCCCCGAGATTAAGCACTTAATTTGCTTCATTCGACTGATACAAATACTGTAGGCAGGCAGGCTGGCGGTATAAAACTGAAAGTGAATTGAATCAGGAAGTTGGTCAAATAGTAAAAAATACTGAGTACGTGCAATCCAGGGTCTCTCTGTCAAACAGGAATATTTATTGTTTAAGGTGAGAGGGAAATTTAATTTCTTTTTATGTTGTAACGGGTGTATTGTTAACTATTAAAATACTGCTTGGAATTCCTGATGCAGATTAAAATACTATATGATGGACGCCTATCAGCATGCTGCTAGAATTGAAAAGGATATTTCAGACAATAAGACTCTAAAAATGCCCTTTCTCGGATGAACTGTATCTCTTCAATTGTTACAGTTAGCTGTTGTTGCAAACAAGCTATAGCTCTATTGGGGAGGGGGATTGGGGGGTCAGAACCCTCCTTGACCCAACCTTGCAATGCAAAAACACATAAAATAACGGGTTTTTGCTCTATTCTTAGCTTAGACTTTTCCCTCATGTCGAGCCCCCCCCCCTCCCCCTCCCCCATGACACAATCCTGGCTACGTGCCTAAGCTCTATTAAGCAACCAGTCTTTAAACGGATTCAAGCAATCAAGAGTTGCTGTTTTTCAGTGAAGGAAATACTGAGTGTTACTTCATTGATACAACCCCTTTAACTTTCTTTGTTGGTCTCAAAATAGCGGAATCGTCTAGAAGTTCTCTGATTTTATTTTTTGATCTTAAGAGAAAATGACAAACTGACGATTTTGTTGACTCACTGGTGAATGAAATTCAGTAAATACTTTGGTTCTCAATTTGCGATGATGATTCAATATGCTTGCATTTTAAGTTGAAGAACTCGCACAGGCTTAAAGAGTGTCACGAGGATTTCACCTAGAGGAATGAAATGTTTTGGGAAATGACTAAGGGGAGGGTGACCCCTACCCCCTTGGAAAAACGGCTTCCGGAACTAAGTTGGCTAGGATGCAAAATGGTGTTATACGTGTTTGATAACACGGGAATTACCGCTGTCTCTTTCTTCCCTCTTTATAGCTCCTTGTCTCTTTGTTCCCCATGGTTTATCTTCTTTCCTTCTCTGCTGATTCTGGGGGCGTCCCCCGGATGCGAAGTAGGCATTTTAATTGTTATCCTTTTGGGAGACCGTACGCCTTTGAGAACCCACAAGGACTTATACCAACTGAATGAAACTGGAAAACTTTTCCAATAAAGTTTTTCACCTGACCGCATCCCCTTCGGACCCTTTTCATAATGAATGTACAAACTATGTATTCTTGCATAAAATCATCCTTCGGATTTATTACACGAACTTAAAATGACACAAGGGTTTAAGTTCATTGACCTATTTGAGTTCTATACTCATTATACTGTAAAATAATGTTGTTACTATAAGTGCTCTACTTACACCACGGCTGGAAATATGTTACAAACCTTTCACGAAATAATCCGACCCAAACGAATTAGTAAACTGAATACGACCTAGATATGAACCCAGAACCCGTCGAACCAGAAACCAGTTGGTAATTAATTGTTCTAATGTCATTTACAACTTATCCAAGGGAATTGTCCCGAAGGTCACGGAACTGTGGGGAAAACTCCCTTCGCGGTCACATGGCGTATTACTTCCTGGTTTATCTTTAATAACCTTCCGTACTTACTGTGCTTTGCATGATTGAAATGTCAATTATTTTCTTCTTTACGCTTAGTTCTCTGTCCGTTGTGAGTCCGTCAATTTCTCTTGCTAAGAGACACTGAAACAATTCATTTGCAATGTATATTCATTTTCCATCATTTTCCAATTTCATAGGCCTACGGTTTTTCGACCTTTTCAGTATGACCATATGTGACATTTGTCCTTCCTTGCAAGGACCAATCGTGTATTCACACACTGAAATATTGGAAGGAAAAGATGAAATGGTTTGCCATCAACGAACCTTTGAAACATATATATGATCAATGACCAATACATATGACATATGGCCAATGATGTAAATGGCCTGAGCGCCGTAAGGTTGGTCAAGTGTTCAGGGCCTTTTTAGTGAGGAGGGGGGGGGGGCGATATAAAAAAGGGACCATCTAAACGGGGCAACCATAAGTAACCACGTATTTTATGAAGGTTTTATTTTCGAAAAATGCTCTCCAGATTGCCAAAAATGGCATAGCTTAAGTAAATTTATCAAAACATCTTTATTTTTCATTTCAGTAGCCTAGTTGTATTTAACACACTGTAGCCCTTTCCCTACCCCGTCGCAAAATGTCATCCCTCAGAAAAGGAAAAGAAACGGGAAATAATATTTGGTAATGAATACCTGCTACTAACGTTAACGTTAGTATTTGGGTCACCTTGTGCTTAATTCCCATACAAGGTGAGCAATCTCGTCATTGACACAATTGGGGGAAAGGGCACACTGTACGCACGCTATATCTACATCCCACGCGCGCGTATGCAGTCAGCAGGCAAAAAAAAAAAAAAAACAAGAACAAAATGAAAACAAAACAAACAAAAAAAGGAGGAAAAAATCATTGTGACGACATAGTAGCTACACCGCTAGACCTATGGTAAACACAATACAATATTATTACGGCCGAGATCCTAGGCCAAGTTTCAGGAAACTAGGCCTAGGTACACGATGCTAGTCACTGAGTGAAGTAGTCTGTATTTTCCCCTGTCTGCATAAATTTGTTTTCACACGTGAAAGCAAAGATTTCAAGACAAAAAAATGGACCTTACTGGGGGCCAAATGAGCTAAGTGGGAGAGGGCGAGTAGTGGGACTGGGGGTCATGACCCCCAGCATCTATGTTAAAAAGGGCCCTGCATTGTCCTTTTCTGGACGTAATAACTTCAGTTCGGGAAGCAGCTTGTAGTTTGGTTTCGCAAAATTTAAGGCCCTTTGACAGAGGGTCGGGAGGACTTTAGAAAAAGGTGTTTGAAACCGTAGTTATTCCAAGCTTGTATTATACAGTCTTAGAACTAAAAAACCATTTGAGGATTACCACATAACCACAGAGGGTATATGACATAAAGGACCACGTCTGGCATTCTCAACAAGACGTAGAACTTTGCCTGGAAGATAGTTACATTGTCCTTGTAGTCCTTCCATGTTTACAGAACTAGATTAAATGGAATCATTATACAGACAATACGGTTCCAGATGTAATTTTAAAGGCTAGCTTTCATTTATCAAAATACCAATCGAAACTTATGCAGCTTTCAAATGGGCTTAGTCGGTTTCCAAATGCTTACTTTGGAGAAACAATGAATGATGTTGTTTGGAATAATTGATCAATCCTTAATCGGGGCTCAATAAGGACACTTTACAATGAAGAATTAAGCAGTAATTTTAATGTGTGACCACACAAATCCCATAAGAACCCATCACGTGACTACAGCCTGAAAATGATAACAGTTTACATGGAATAGATCATCCCCAAATCGTTAACGCCTGCGTCATAAACTTAACCTAAGTTGCGTTTTTTACGTGAACAAATTACTCAGTGTTGCTTAATTACCAGGAACAAGCAAAACGTTTGGGAGAACAATTTTTATTGAATGTACTGCAACAGAAATACATATAGCGATGTAACAGGCTTTGATAGAAATAAAATAAAAGGATCTTTGGACAAAACAAGAATAAAAAGGTTTAATTGAGAAGTCGTTAACCTTTGCTTAGAGGTTTCAGGAATCACATGTTGCAATAAACTTATTTCAAGTTACGCCAAGATCAGAATGTGGTCGTTTTGATAATGCCCTTTCCATTTCATTGTCATCTGACGGCGTGACCGTTAAGGTGCCTATGGTTGCAATTTTTTCTTCAAAATACTAGCGAATCTGGTTTAGTCAAACTCGTTCCATAATCACTTCTTTAAAGAAAGACATGTTCCAACAAGTGATTATCATGTGATTTGCAATGATGAAGCTACGATACTACACCAGCTCCTAGCTCCGCACTGGCCACTTTCCTTATGATGAGGAGCATTAAGCATAATAAAAGTTGGTTCCATTTTTTAAATCAAAGTTCGTTATGACCCGTCCAGGAGTAAAACTACAGATTTCTCGGCGACAAGTCAGATACTCTTACCAGGTTTTGGAAAATAGTTTAACTGAATTGAATGGAGAGCCATACAAATGAACTCATTAGGAACATTGGTTTTAAGAAAGCGAAAATGAATTGAAGTTAGCTAAGGGAAATCCACGGAAAGACATGAGGCCAGCGAGTGACCCTCGTAAGAAGGTGGACCCATTAACAAGCTGTTTATACATTTGACCCCTTTCATCTTGAAGTTAAAATATATCATTTTCACGTATCAATTTATTTCTTCTCTGGTGGCCTGCAGAATAGGTGGATATAATACATTTAAACAGCTTCATAAAAGTTTTGATCAAAACCCACCCTTAATAGCTCACACACTGTGCCTTGCCACCCCCCCCCCTCCACCCTCCAATAGTTGTATTAAAGGGAAATATCGTGTTTAAAATGCTCCAACAAAGAGACAAAGAAAATGGTCCAGACACTTTCCAACAATTCAGTGGCAGAATCCCAGCAACTTAGCTACATTTCTTCAAAACACTATACACAAGAAGGGCCATTGACGTTGCATCATTTGAAATATTGAAAGTTTGGGTGAACAGATTGTTCTTGAGTAACAAACAACTGAATTTCTATCCGTGGGGAACTTATTCCTTGAAAAAAGGCTACCATACTGCCTTATTTTTGATATTCTATCGCCCTGTGTTAATAAACATTCGTTTTAAAAGGATGATTTTTCTTACAAAACAAACGCAATATTTGCCTTAAGTTAAAGCAAATTAGATAAGAGTCCTTTCTTTCACAAACTGGTATAAATGCGGTCGGTATAATTTGTTTTTCATTGAGTCTACACTGTTAAAAAGAAAGGTAGGCCTATTTTACGGTGAAAATACTGGCAGTACACTGGTTACGTGATACTGAAGAGAGCCCGCTTAGTCAGGTAGTTGGTATTGCGATACTGAAATTTCTGTACATACGAGCCGAGGGCATATCATAAGATGGTTGTGAATATTTGCCAACTCACGCTAACTTGTAACTTGTAAGTTATGAACTCAGCACTTGGAATGTAAGCCCGCGGAACGGACGAAGTTTTTTCGTTCAGCTTATCGCTAGCGCAGCAGCCTAAGGGGACGGCAGCCACATAGGCGCTCCTCAGGCTATAGCAATGTGTGAAGTGTCAAAACGAACAGGCAGGCAATTACTTCACAGTGTAGTGACGTTTTTAATCATTGTTAGACGTCCGTGTCACCAGCATTAGCGACAAAGTTTGTTTACAAATATTTGCAAAGTACGGATACTTATACTGAACATTTGTGTGCTTTGAGGCATAATGTTGAAGACTCCATGTTCAGGTTGCCAAAGTTTGTTGTTGGCCTACTATTTTGTTGTGGTAGTAAAGGGAAGCCTATATCTAAAGCTTATTTACAAAATTTCGCAGACAACTCGAGTCATATGGCCTATTCCCTAAGACGTTTTTTGTGTTCCAAACCCGTGTTGGATGTTTAACGAAAGCCGTGGAATATCAAATAGTTTTAATGCTTTCTTCTACCTCCCCCAACCCCTTAAAAATATAAGGACTTTATTGAGGTAATTTTATACACATGTGAAGACCCAAAAAGTAGAATATAATCGTTTGCTATTATTATATCACAGAAAGAGAAACATTTCTTTTTGCGTATGAAATATTTCATATTAACTTTGATTCCATACCATGTTATGCTGACTTCACGATTACCTGGTAACATGGGCGTCCGGAAGGGGGGGGGGGGGCAAGGGGGCACTTGCCCCCCCCCCCCGGAAAATCAAACTTGTGAAAAAATTAAAAATTCAAATAAAAAAAATAAAAATAAACCATCAAAATATCTTCACTCACAATGTCAGTGCCGTCTACTCGTGAAATATGCGGACATTTGACCAGGAATAGCAAAAGAGAAGATGGTATGCTGGATAGTGAAATCGTAATTTGGGGACCATCATTCGTGATATCTGTTGGGAATTTGTAATTGTAAAAACTATGCCAAAATTGTCCTAGTTGCCAGGTATGTAGTGTGCATATGGCATCCGACTATTGATGAATGCGTTGGTCTTCAGTGGTTTGGTCCCGTGCGGATCTCAAGTGGCGACGCGCGGATGTAACTGGGATATACATGGTGACTATGGGGGGGGGGGGGAGGGGGTATGATTCATAATTGCGTAACGGATATAGGCCTATATAGGCTGTTTGACAGTTGCAAGTTTTATCGTGCTTAGTCGTGCGAGGCCGTGACAGAGAGGCAGATTTCCCTTCAACAATTTTTTACATTGAAAATTCTGAAAATCTAAAAATTACAGACATAAAATTCCTGTTTCAGGGCTGGGTACATGCAACTTATAACACTCGCCAAGTGTCGTTTCCGGCCATCTGGAGGGTTTGTAAGGCCCAAAATTTTCTTGTACGCTCCGCGCCAACCTATGGTGGCGCTCCGCTTAGATAGTGTACATAATTCAATCATCCATGAATGACCTTGCCCCCCTTGTAAAAATTTCTGCGGACGCCCATGCCTGGTAACCAGAAAACATTCGTAGTATGAGCCATAGGCCAAGGTATGGTTTTTCCAAATATAACAGTAATACAGAGATATTATCGGGCTGAAATAACGTCACTGAAAAACTCCACCCATCATCCGCCCACATGCACATCACATAGAGTAGTTCGGCATACCACCGACCTGTGCAGTTTTGTTAAACGGTAGTACATTCGCCCACGGCATTGTTCGGTTGAAGTTGGGGATGAATAACAGAACGATCAACACCTGTATTTAACCTCGACTGGCGCCAAATGTAAACTACGTGTTTGAACTTGACTGTAGAGGAAAGGAACACCGATACTTGTAATATTGAATAAATAGCTGACTAGTTATGGTGCAATCCCGAGATGAAAGTATAAAGGTTTTTCAGTGAGTTAATATTTACGTGGGTAGGCATAGCCAAGTAGTTACTTCGCTATACAGTACATTATCTGTATCCCGGTATGGGTTTAAGTGTAATAGAAACAGCTCCTGGCGCAAACCTACCTTTTGTTCATGCGTACTAGTTTTTTGACTCTTCAGTGTCAACTTAGCTCCCAGAAAGACAAAATTAAATACATGCAAATATTATTTTTCTTTTTCTCTTGCCTTACCACTAATAACTGGATTTAAATAAAGTTCTTCTTTTTGAGGAAAAAAACAAAACAAAATTATTCCACCTTCAGTCTTGTATTTGTATGTATACCGTATCTATTCAGGGTATACCCCCCCCCCCCAAAAAAAAAAAAAAAAAAAAAAAAACCCGTGGCTACGCCACAGAAGAATATTTGTAAGTATTCTATTTTTTATTTTTTTTTTAATACAGCCATGTGTTCCATGATGGAAATAAAGGTTCTATTTCACCCTGAAAAGAAATTACTCCGCCTAGCCTTCTACTGCCACTGAGGATATAATCCTTAGGAAATAAGAAAAAGAATAGTTCAAATATAACGCTCTCTAATAGAATGAAGTTGTGAATTCACCTCATTAGAGTGTTGAAACACAGCTAGAATAGTGAAATTTACTCCTAGAATAGTAAAAATTCTTCTAAGAAAGAGACTAGTACTCCAAGAGGAGTGAAAGTGCACCTTTTAAAGAGTGCCTGCAGGGATCAATCCTGAACTGGAACAACTCTCTTTTGGAGTGAATTTCACTCTTCTTGGAGTAAATTTTCCGCTCCGGTTGGACAGTTGGAGTGAATATTATAACTCTCACTCTTATAACAAGTGAAATTTCACTATATTCTATCATCGTCCCACAATATGAAGAAAGTATACATTAAAGGCACAGTTTCCAGTTGAAGCATGCAGGCGGAAATATCCATGCAGAAAAAAGAAGCTGTTGGAACTAAGCCCCCCCCCGTTTCCTCGGTTCTTGCATAGTTATTGAAAATAGGAAATCACCCCCAATTTACTGCCAGCGTTACGTTTAATTATGCTGTGATGTATTCGTTTGGGGACTTTGTCCCGTTCCTGCCTATTTCCAATCATGTAATTAAATAACCCATGACGTATCTGATGGATGCATGTCATGGAAAAATGAAATAACAAAGGTTGGTCAGCAGGAGACTAGGTACGGATACATATGTTACACTGTCCGTAGTATAACTTGTGACCAGATTGCACAATAACAGTCATTGTTCATGTTCAGTTTATACGAGTTCAACAAAGGTCAGAAGAACAAGAGTAAGTGCTCGGTGTCAGATAGGGATTGTCCCCGTCAATGTTCTCATGAGGAAATAAGCCAAACTTGTGTCAGCTGTTATTCTGGCTGACCCCTTGATCAAGCTTACATTGTAAAATGATTCCAAAGTGGGAAAATAATGTGTTTAATTTCAATCTACACCTTTTTAGAGTGAAAGTGTAGAGCACTCACATTACTGCATGGATTAGGTCAACGTCATAAAATTTGCTCAACATTATATAATACAATTAATTTATATGAAGCCTAGAATACACATCTGTTGTCCGTAGAACTTCTTTCCAATATTTAAGGAGGGGACATGGCGTCATTTAAAAAAAACTGAAATGAATGAAAAAAAAAAAATCAACGGGAAATTTCTCATGGGGGGGGGGGGGGGGCAATGACCCCCGTTCTCGGCATCGGCGGTTATGTGTGTACGTAAACTGTAAATCAGTAGGTCAATCCTGTAAACTACAATTTAATTTAGATAAATGGGAAAAATAGTTGTCTCATACACCTTCGGGTTCTATTATAAGAGTAAAAGCTATCTGTACATATATTGCCCTATACATTCACACTCAACAACTTTTTATTAAAAGTTATCATATAGTGTAATAAAACTTTTGATAACACCACATGACACATTGCATGTTACCTGGGTATAGGCATTAAAATAGTTCTTTATAGGATTCCTGGTATGAGGTGCGAAGTGAGAAATATTTCTATTATGGACAGGCAAAACACCCCCTCCTTGTCCCCCCCCCCCCCCTGTAAAGTTAGATAGAGTTTAATGACCCAATTTCCAACCTATTTTTTCAAGTCGAGCTGGGCACGGTTTTTTTCCTTTAAAGGACCCCCCTGTAAAAGACCCTCCTCCCCAGGCCTCTTTATCTTAGACTATTTTATTATTGTCTCGTCCAACGTGATGTGTAATAGGATAGGCCTATGCATTTGTACATACATCTACCGATTCTCGTGAGAACTGTCCTAGACATTTGTCATCATATCTCCTTACCCCTTGGAGACAAATCTTAGACATTTGTCATGGCCTCTCCTTTACTCCTAGGAGACTTGTCCTAGACATTTGTCATGACCTCTTCTGACTCCTAGGAGACTTATCCTAGACATTTGTCATGACCTCTCCTTACTCCTAGGAGACTTATCCTAGACATTTGTCATGACCTCTTCTGACTCCTAGGAGACTTATCCTAGACATTTGTCATGACCTCTTCTGACTCCTAAGAGACTTATCCTAGACATTTGATATCATCTCCTGACACTCCTGGACACGTGTCTATGGACGCTTAATATAAACATCGTCTGCCTAGTTCAGTGAAGCTTGTAATGGTATCGCCCACGCCCAGTACGTGTTCAAGTCCTTTGGTGTCATCGCCATTGTCTGTATTGGTAGGCCTATAGTCACTCCTACTCATTTATTCCGGTAGGCATGTAGGTGGAAACGGACAGGGTTCCTCGGATATCGGTCTTTAAGTTAAAATCAAACCGAGTTGACTTATGGTGTATATGACTAACGTTGTTGCAATCAGGATATAGGACTTTAAAGATTTTTAGATGTGCTATATTTTTCGTGGGTAGGCATAGCCAAGCGGTTACTTCGTTTAACACTATACAGTCGACTACCTGTATGCCGGAATTGGCCCTTGGTGAACATAACCCTTGGCGCAAACTTACCTTTTGGTCGCTAAGTTGAAACACTTTTTTAATGGGAGGGGAAGGGAGCAAGGGGGATGGGCATACTTGACCTTTAAAGTAATGGTTTTCTTTCCTACTAGTGGTTATTTTAGAATAATTTTATTTTAACTATATTCAACATTCAATTTGTGGTCTCAGCTTTTTTAAAAACACCTGCTAAAGAGTACGCTCTTTCTTCTGCCGCCTTTTTATTTCTAAAAAAATACAAAAATACAAAATAAAAAAAATAAATAAATAAAAATAAATCAATAAATTTAAAAATAAAATAAATATACCGCATTAAAACTCGTAATGTCGGACCGTTAAAATGAAAAAAATATGGAAAAAATAAATTTGAATTTGAATATTGAATGGCCGGAAAACTGAAGTTATAGCTACTAAAAGAAATTATAAATGTAAAATGTGCTATTTTAGAATAATTTTATTTTCAGATACATTGTGGACAACTATTACCTACTTAAGAGCAGGCCTTTACCTCAAAGGCAACTTTCCCCGCCCCCCCCCCCACAAAAAAATTAAAAAAAAAAAAATGAACCGTGTGCACACTCGCAATGCTGACCGTCAAAACAAAAAGGAATAAAAAGGATAATCATGGAAAATTCCAATATTCTATCAGTAGTCGAAAAACTGAAATTAAATCTATTCAGATAATATTATAATGAAAAGAGTATTTTTATATTAAATAGAATAATTTCATTTTTTACCACATTTTGGACCCAACCTTTATAAGTTCTGTAATCATTTTACTTTAAAGTACGCCCTTCATCCTACTGTCCGTTCCCTTAAGTTAAAAGTAAACAAGAAAAACAAAATAAACCGCATTAAACGTTCAAGCGTCGACAGTAAAAAAAAAGGAGAAAGAAAATGTGTATAAAAAAATAATTATGGATTATTCGAATTTTATACGGTCGGAAACTTGCCGAAATTACAGCTGTTAAAATTAACTTAAAAATGTTTAAATTAGAATAATTTAATTTTTAACTTCATTGTACACCCAGCTTTTACAACAAATACTATTAAGGAACATGATCTTCAACCATATGTCCTTTTCCTTCCAAGAAAAGAAATCCGCATTATTTGAAAATTGCAATGCCGACCATCAAAATAAAAGTGTTTAAAAAGATAATTATAATGGAAAACTCAATTATAGTTTATAGCCGGGTAACCGACCTTAAAAATATTATATTATAAATATATAAAATATAAAAATATATTAAAAATTATTATATTTTAAAAATTGTTTCAATTTAGAACTATTTTTTGTAGATCCAACTTTTACACCTACTGCTACCTAAATAATATGCTCGTTCCCAAATCCCCTCCCCCCCCCCCCCCAAAAAAAATAAATAAACAGCATATTGAAGCTTGAAATTTGCAATGCAGAACGTCAAAATAAGTAAAAATGATAACCTTAAAAAATGTGAATATCACATATTATCGGAAAAATGAAACTAAACTTAGTTTTCAAAAAAATATCAATTAAAAAAGCATTTTAGAAAGATTTATTTGTTCATGTTACTATGGACCCACTTTTTACCATTACATGTGCTTAAGACTACGCCCTTCCCCTAACAAACCCTTTTAACTGAGTTTCTTCTTACGAACGAGAAAGGAATGCGTGTTCGGACACATTTACATATAAACATCATCGCCAAATTTCATAATCTACACCAACGTTTTACAAGTTGGCTACGATGCTTATTCGGGCAAATTGTTGAAAGATTCTGATGTTAATTTTCTTGGCAAGACTTTTCAAAGAATCCCCTGAATATGCCGCAAACTTGTGTATCTTTTCAATCTTTCATGAAAATTATCATCGACTACATGAATCCTTCACAACTTCCCGTTACATAATGAACGTTACTTCCGGTATTCCTATTTAGTGCATATAAAATAGTGAAAATATTAGCGAATGGTGTTATCGTTAAAAAAAAGAAATAAAGTACAAAAATAAATACAAAATACGGTTAACGAGATTCGGTGAAGCTTCGTCCCTTTGGCTCCATGCTTGGTGACAAAAGACATGACATTTGCTTAGGAGGGATTTATTCATGGTGATGTAAAGGGAATATCCAGGAATTAGTTTGTATTTTTCAGTGACGCTACATTATGAATGGAATAACCAATTTTTGGAGGCATCTTGACATGATACAATCTTAGAATGCTTGTGCAACAAATACTCAGTGTTTGGAAAAACAAAGCACATGCAAAATTTTATAGGAAAAGGCTATAATTTATTAGGCAATTTTCATAATTAAACGTTCCTTCTTACTTTCTGTTACATCCTTCTTCTCTCTCTGATTACATCTTATCGCTTCAGAGAGGATATGAAGCTAATTACAAGCACACTTGATATAGTCAGGTTTCACATCTGATTAATTGATTGCCAATAACAAATATATATGAAAATACACAAAAAGTTACGTAACATATGGGGTTAGCTAACAGACCAGTCAAGCATGTGTTAATGGAACTATTCCCAAATAGCAATTACAAAGGATTGTGGGATGGAGTTTTGATGTTTGTCATTTTTGTCAATGACATTTTACTGTGGTGAAAATTGACGTACACCCAAAACTATATCCCACAATTCATTTTAATTGCTATTTGGAAATAGGTCTATTGTGTGAACACAATGAAAACATAGTTCATTTGAGGTCACATATCATGTAACAAACTCAGATACCAATTACACCCCACACCGCCTTTGATCTACTGCGGTGTCTGTGTTGCTTTCTCAAGAAGTAACGTCACAGCATGTCATACGAATGGGCGTCCGCAGAAAAAAAGTCAGGGGGGCAAAATTTCTGGGGGGGGGGGGAGGGGCAAAACCTCCGAGTCACCATGAATTGACATAAAGCGTGCGAAAATTTCAGCCCAAAATGCCTCCCAGATCGCCGGAAATGGCACTTCTAAAGCCTATTTTTCGCATAGAAACTTGGAAAACGCGTTTTGTTCGGGTTTTTGCTTTGATTTTTATACGTTTTTTCAAATTTTTGATTTTCTAGGGGGGGGGGGGGCAAGTGCCCTCCTCCCTTGCCCTTACCTGCGGACGCCCATGGTCATACGATATTTGGGGAAAATCACCATAATAGTTTGTTCATCCTTCAGCAATATTCTTCCTCAGTAACTCTGTATTAGATGTTACCTTCATTATCTCTCTGAAGGTCAGTTAAAATGAAATATGGATTTATTTAATTTTTTTTTTTTTTTTTGTAGAAAGGACTTTATTTTCATTCTTAACATATATACACACAAAACAGCAAACATGGATTTATGAAATAGCTTTCAAACAAAACGAAAAAGCAAGAAAAGGTGAACTAAAAAATCGCCCATCTTTTTTTTTTTTTTGAAGGAAAGAACTTTGTTTCCATTGAGAAACATTTAACACTCAAAACAAAATTGGAAAGTAAGTATAAAAAACAGTAAAAAAAATTTTACAAATGATTCAATAAATTAAAGGTTGCCCAATTTTCGGAAAAGGCAGGACTGCGCCAAGAGCTATGCCACGATTGCCCATCCGGGCTACAGATACAAACAGTCTGTATAGTGTTTTGCGAAGTAGCTACTTGGCCATGCCTCCCCATAGATTACTACTAGCTCTAAAATATTTTTACTTGTACTCTATCGATTGCAACATAACACCAGGTACGTAAACCAGGTACCTTTGATCCTTTGTAGTACAATAAATTGTTTAGCTTTCAGCCTATCTGCCTTTACAAAATCGACCCTTAACCTTTCACGTATTACCAAATCGCTGAAAGGTTTACAGATATCTCTTGGTGAATCCTGTTGCACACATTAAAACACACTCTCTGCAATACCTAGGCCTAGGCCTTGTTGCAACCAACCCTCTGTTCCTTTCAAGAGCGGCCCACAGTAAGGGGTATATATTACCACATAAATTTCGCCTCTGTGGGCAATACCTCACTAAATTAGTCATTCCATTGCAACTTCAATT
Source organism: Holothuria scabra (assembly GCA_037179385.1). Lineage (NCBI taxonomy): Eukaryota > Metazoa > Echinodermata > Holothuroidea > Aspidochirotida > Holothuriidae > Holothuria > Holothuria scabra. Next base: position 78,013,895 of record CM074179.1, read on the forward strand.
GTAATAACGAAATCCGTCATTTCGGTGAATTGTAGGCGTGTTTACGTTATTATAGGATGCATACAGTAACATATACCAATGCAACTAAGATTTCGCTGTCCCCGGTACAAAGTATGTTCCTCATCCCTCCGCTATGGACTACCGTAGTAACGCTCCACTGTGATAAATTGGAGCTCACTATAAATCTACGTCAATGTGTCGGGGAGTTTTTCCTTCGTGTAGTTGTTCTGACAGTCGGATTTTACGCTCGTCTAAGTTACTGATATGTTATCATGGTGCACTTCAGCTTAATTAATGTTGTAAATGGTAAGTAATTAATAGTTGCGTATGTAGTCTAGTGACGTAACGTAAATTAGATAAAACAGTGATGTACCCATGGAATTATTGGAATCGAAAAGGTTTTCAATACTTAAAATCTTAATGATGTCTACTTTGCCACGTAACCAACTGTTATCTCTTTAAATTGTCGCAACAATGTTGTGTTCACCAATATACTGTATACCTACCTCAGCTACATTTCGCTACAGTTCGCTAACTGCCCTTACTAATTACATATAATGAAGTTGACGATATCTGTATGTTCATGGCTCCCATTTTAAGAATGATGAATTACCGACCGCTCATTTTTTGTAGAAATGTGCACCCGCGTACGCTTTGACATAGTAGAACACATCTGAAAGGGGGGGGGGGGGGGGTAGCGGCTACTCTCTATAACGTTTCAAGCATGCCAATTGAACCCTTATTTTGACCCCACTTTGTAAAAACGTTCAAATTCTAAATATGTTTAGTGTTGACAACTTTTAGTTGCAATCATGTGTTTTAGAACGGAATATTTAGGAATCTTACATGCGTGTGTTCAGCATATAAACATGTGTACAATCTGACAGCAAAAAGTGTTAAGTATTGATGATATTCTTATTTACTACCTCTTGGGTGGCGGGTGTTTAGGGGTTCTGGGAGGGGAGGTTGGCTGTTAATTTGTTCTGCTTTGTGTGATTCATCTTTTTTTTGTTTGTTTTTTTTTTTTCTTTTATAAATACTCTTTCTTGTAAAGGTGGCCTGCTTAGTAAACGCTTTTTGTCTTTTCAGGCTCCCTCCACCGCTTTCTGTTATTTTATAGATGCTCCTATTATAAATGATTTTTGTGGAAAATAAATGAATAGAATTGAAAAGTGTTTAGAGAAGGATTTAATTTCCAAACATAGTTTTAAGAGCCTATTATCCCTCACTTCCATTCTGAGTTCAAAAAAGGGGAATTTCATGCACCCCCCCCCCCCCCAGCTACTTCATATAAATTGTACTTCAGCTCTGTCTTGCCAAATCTGAGCTCAGCCACTGAAAAAATCGATCTCCTTGAAAACGGGTGAGAAAAAAGGTACAATAGGAGAATAGTTTGAATAGAGACCTGTAGATACGTTTGTGGTTATACCGTAACGTTTATGCCAGGGTCAAATGTATAGTCTGTAAAACACCAACAAAAGCTACCTCTACAAGATCTTGCTTATTGAATCATCATATTTATTTCGTTATTTATTTCTCATTAAAGTAGGGGGAGATCTTTAAGTTATACTTCTGTTTTCTCTGTTTCTATCATATATTCAATATGACTGAGTGTTAAAATCAAACTAAATATGTGTATAATATAATTACAAATTAAGGAACTGTTTTGTGCCTTGAACTATAAGTTGATGGCAATCAACCGTGTCAATTGTTATTGCCATAGCACTCTCTTGTCACTGTTATATAACTATAATAGAGGTCCGTGTACAAAGCTCATGTATATCCCTGTTTGTTTATCCGCAGTAAGGTCGATGCTAGTGTTAACGCTAGGTAATCCCTTTTTTCCACCAGGCAAAGTACAAATTTATTTATAGAACTGGTGCTTGTTATTGATGGGGATTTAAAATACATTATCTGATTTTGTGAGGAGTTAGATCAGGCCAAGTAACACTCTTAACCTTAACCTGATTAGATATTCAGCGGACATGAAGTCAGAAATCATTGTCGAGGAGGGCGACAAATAAGGGGGAGGGGGGAATAGGCACTACACGCAAAGGCTGTACACAGCCTCTCAAAGCGTAATGTCAGTGGGCGAGAATCACACATATGAACATTTTGCCCAACGTGCCTAGTACCCGATTCATGGTAACAGCGCTTTCAAGGCCACGTGAGTTGCATCTGGTTTAGTGATTTCTTAAATTAAAGGGCAAAAACAATGAAATATTTTGAAGCAGTGGTTAATTGTTACAATTTCTTCTTGTTTCTCGTCACAGTATCTTTCATGCTTGTGCTTCGATATGCGTAGTCAAAGTAAATTAAGCAAGGCAGTAACCCAAAGGAAATTTAACGTTTGAAGAGAAGAAAATATTGTCACCTGATCCTTAGGAGCCAATCAGGAAACAGAATAGGCTATTGTACTAGTTCAAGTTAATTGGAACTAATGAGGGCTGCATTTATTTTTGAAATAATATTGACAGTCAATTTCAGGATATTACAATACGATGGCACTAGTATTAACGTTATCGTTAGAAATGAAATAAGTAAGGGGTCGCACTTGGTGTATTTTTTTTGCTATGCTCAAATGTATCGTTTTATAATTAGTACTGCTTCGTCTTCCCATTTCAACTGTACAGAATAATTGGATAAAGAACACTTCACCAGACCGTTATCAAATGTTAAGATTGAAACTGCTCCATGTCCACCGACATGTGTCTTTTGAGTTCATGCATTTTCTGGTACATTGGAACGTTCTTGTAGTACCCCCTCTTTTTGTTGGAATCCTCTGTCCCTCTCGATCACCATATCAGCGAATGGATGAGCTTACTATACCGTTGTGGGGATTCTTCAATCCTCGGCAAAAAACACGTCACAAATTACGCTCCTGGCATCAATGTTAAAGCTCAGTTACTGCTCCTTGGGCTGCTACAACATTAAAATGGAGTTTGGGATGATCCATTCATTCCTTGTTTTGCTTGCTTTCATAATGCCTTTTTTCCGAGGGGGTCATGTTGAGGGTGTTTTAGAGCCCAGTTTCTAACTAATTGATTTTAAAATAAGGGCTGACCACGGTCTTTTCCTGTTGTAGATCACTGGCTTGTTTTCCCTACTCTGTTGCTTATGCTGAGCAGCATATACAATGGAAGAAGGTTCCAATTTTAGTCTTTTGTATGTTTGGCCCATCCAGGAGTCAGACTCCATACCTCTGGGCTGCAAGTCGGAGGCTCTCATTAATTGACCATGCATTTTTCTCGAGGATTGTAGGTTTTTGTAGAAGTAGTCTAGGCTACTTAAAACGTTTTCGTAGCACTCTTTCAATCAGTCAACCTGCATAATGTTTTCTTATACTAATTAGCTCCACCTTTGTGTAAATTCAAATTTGAAACAATAAGGCGGCACAACTCCACCAATACAATTTTGTATTTCCACCTCGTTAAGAACGTTGGGAAGGAGGAGGGGGGGGGGTATACAGCATCAACAACTTAAAACGTAACAACGAGTACAGGTCAAGGTATACGGATAGAGCCCACCCAGAAATGATCCGCTTCAATTTTCCGATTCTTCCCTTATTTTTTCTTCAAAATAAATAACCTAAAAGACATATTTTTAGACTGTGGTATTCATAAATTTATGATAAAAAATCACATAGAATCCATATGACTATCAACTAAAACCGGATCTTTACTATATATAGTACCATTAACTATCTAGCCTAATCCAATGTCGACTGAGTCAACTATACATTTATGATCACATATTTAACTTCATAGTTCTGCCGACATTAACCCCATTCTGAACTCATGTAGCCGTACCGGCCTTGACATTGTACTTCCGTTCCCAGGACGAATGACGGCAAGTCTGGCCAATGATAGACAACGTAATCAGCTCCTCGAAAAGATGTCAAAATGATAGTTGTATGATGGCGCACTCTATATATTCGATCCATGCAGATTAATAAGGACATACCATGCTAATGGACAATCGGTTTCTTGGAAATAGACCACACGCCTTATTGAAAAAATAACAGCTGTTCGACTTTTTTAGTCATTTTCCACCGGATCATAGAAGAACAGGTCAAGTATTCCTCATTCACATTACATTACCTCTGAACCTAGAAAAGGACCGCAGCAATGACTTTGAACATCATAACAATTGTTGAAAAAAAAGTGATTTGCCACCATTTATTTTGGGGATATCTATTTTCCGTTCAGCAGTAGCTAGCTGAGTGCCTTTTGCGTGTCAGGACTAGGTATTAGTTTAGGATATAAGTCATAGTGTGTAGGTGGAATAGACAAAACGTTTCTTTGACGTGTTTCTATGCTCTAATAAACAGATCGCTAAATTAAACTAGGGGCGGTTGCTATTTGCTATCTGTTTGGGTTAACCTATTTTACTTTAACTGTAAGGACAGAAAAATGGGTGGATGGACCAGGACTACCCAGAAGTAACCTGGTTGGGTTCATTTTGTATAGCATAACTAACTACTTGGTGGACAGGGTGGATATATCATTATATATACAAACTGGTATGCGTCTCACTGAAAGTACACATTTTATTCAGCTCAACTTCATAAAAAAGAACCGAAGACTCCTTCCATATACAGCCCAGCGGAGTTAATTAACAGAGTGTGTTAAATATGTCGCCGTGTCTATTATTCTCACTGACAAAATACAAACTTTGGAATGAGATTCGTTTAAAAATATAATAACTTTAACTTAAAGAGGTATATTGGGTAGATATCCATAACTTAATGAGAGTGTTTAAGGATCACTACCACATCATAATGCTTTTATTTAGCATAATAAGACAGGTTCCATATCAAACAGTGACGGAAAAAGTGGAAATTTTGAATTTTGTGGTGTTCTGACTTGTAACTGTTTTGTACATAATTTGAAAAAGTAGGCTGGTAACAAATTTCTGAAATCTGAATTGAACCATTAAATACTCACTCATAAATCAGTTATTTTTTTAAGCAGGATATGGGGATTATCTAAGTTCGGCCATTTGTTATTGGTTTGTGAAGAAAACTTAACAGCTTGGAAAAATTTGTTGGATTTCATGAACCAACTCAATGAGCCTCTTTAAATCACTCTTTACATTTAAAGTGTACCTCAAGTCAACAAATTCAAAAATATATATTAAAGACCATGAAAAACACTTCAGTGTCTCAATTGGTTTATCGTCGTCTCATTGTAAAGGTAGTAAGTCCCCCTACAGCTATGGAAAAATGGGTTAAAGACTTTCCAGGTATTTCTATCGATGCCTGGGAGCATATTTTTAGGAGCCCTTGGGCTACTACAAGAGAAACCAAGATTGTGATTTTTCAGTTCAAATTCTTACATAGAATCTTACCCACAAACAGGCTTCTTTATTTAATGGGGAAAACAGACTCCCAACTCTGCACATTCTGTCAAAGAGAGATTGAATCTATTGAGCACCTTTTTTGGGCTTGTACAATCAGTTCTACTTTTATTCTTGACGTTGAATCGAGGTTTCTTGGTAATCAGTTTGTGTTTTCTAAGAATGATATTTTCTTTGGGTACCAGTATAGTATTTGTCATCCATACAATTTTTTGATTTTGCATTTAAAGTATTATTTGTTTTCATGTAAACTTCAATCAATAAAACCAAATGTAAATAGTTTTTATTACAAGTTTAAGTTTGCTATTCAAACTGAGGAACATATATTTTTTAAGAGGAAACAAAAATCAAAAGTTAAAGTTAATTATTTAAATTTAAAAGACGCCTTGTCAGTTTGTGAGGGTCTATTTTACCCAATTGATTCTTAATTCATTTGGTTTTCGCAACGAAATTTTCCTCGTTTTCTTATCAAAGTTTGAAAGTATGAGAATTGCTTTGTCATGTTATTATTCTGTTGATTGAAATATTGCTGTAAAAACAGATTCAAAAAGGAAATAAAGATGGAAGAAGAAGAAGAAAAAAAAAAGACCATGAAAAATAAATTCTAACAGTCTAACTTTCATCTTCATAGGACATTCCTGAGCTGAGATATAAAATGTTGAAGTTTTTTCACTCAAATTAAAAGGGTACATTGCGCAATAATTTGTGATGTCATTCTTGTACTACTCAAATTACAATCTTTGTATTTCTTTGTTTTTTCGAACGTTACTACACCTTGTACCAAAGTGTAATAGCACTCTTACTCTAATGAGGTGATGTAATTAATTACGCCCTGCTTGTGCACATGCTATGCAAGCAAACAGGAAGTGTTCAAAGTCATAAAAACATTTTTAATTTTCAAGGGAAACAAAGCATGTTATGTGAGTTGAACAACAAGAAAGTCACAAATTATTTCGCAATCGACCAGTTTGTTTTAAGTGAATACACTTCAACAATTTATATCTCAGCTCGGGAATGCCATATGAAGATGGCAGTTGACTGATAGAATTCATTTTTCATTCTCTTAAATACATATATTTGAATTTTTTGACTTTAGGCACACTTTAAATCAAAGCCTAAACAAATCCATTGCAACACAGTACATATCCTGACAAAATGCCGATGGTGTTAGACGTTCAAATCTGTACATCTCTCCAGTTATTAAAGTGTGGTAAATACTTTCCAACTTCATCAGAGCCGATCCGGGTTCTGTCCCGCTTTAACTTATGATGCCACGTCACGTCGACGTCATTTAGGAGGAAACGTTGAAGCTCGTGACCACAAACAGTTACTTTGCTGCGTGGGTGAAGTATGAATCGGACCGAGCAATTAGGCTGAATGTCGGCATTTCATGGTGTAACTTAAAATAATGCTTGGTTCCCTCGAAACAAAGGAATGGCACATTTTATGTGACACCGTATACATAAGATTTCTTGGCACCTGAGGCAAGCTGTTTTATCCTTTAAGAGTGGTTATCCCACGCGCCTAATTAATTAATTAGTTAAAACAGGAACAAAATAAACACTATAATAGGTGCGTTCGATTTAGCGGCTCGAGGTGGCTCAACTGGCTCAGCCAGCGATCGATCTTTCGCAAAAGTGATTTTAACGTCATCAAATCGTCACAACTTGAGCCGGCCAAAACGACCAGCCCTCCGAGGTGGTCTAGTTGAGCCGGTGACGTATTTTACGTCACATTTCGACCAGTCAAAAAACTGGTTGAGCCAGTTGAGCCGGCTCGAGCCGCTAAATCGAACGCACCTATAATTTTAGATGGTGACGTCATATGTCTGTACCAAGTCAGAAGAGTTTGGCGGTGAGGTGGGAGAGACAGAGCCACTCTGGAAATACAGCAAAGTCTGAAATCCACAGGGAGACAGGACGTGAAAACTCGGCGGAACAGAGAACTTCTTTTCGATTGGGAAGAAAAGAAAGAAGAAGTCTAGATGAGAGAGAGAGAGTCTCAGAGAGAGAGAGAGAGAGGGAGGGGGGGGGGGGGAGAAAGACAAAACGTGATGGATTGCATGTAATGAGTGCTACGCAAGTAAAGAGTAATTTAATATACAGATGTAGAGATTGGCGGCGTACTAAAACGGAGTACGCACTGGCATTGCCAATTACTTGATTGATAATTTAACAAAATCTGTAATTAACTTAAAAATTAACTATAAAGAACAGAGGGGCACACAACTGAAAACTTCTCTCTCCCAATGGTATCATTATAATGCGACCGTTACAGGACTAACTGTACTGATGTGATTCTTTTCTTCAACGGTCAGTGATCGGTGTCGGCAACACAGATTTAACAATTCTATGGTCGTAGAAAATTTTTACCCTTAAATCGCCTGACCCATTACGGTAACTCGCCTCTATCAGTCTTTGAGAGATCTAAAACAGAAACTCATTAAGCTATTTGGATTTGCGGCACACGGGGTTTTGGGGCTAAAAACCTGCGTACATTTCCTCCAAATCGTTGTAAAAATTTGAACACGAATTGCTGTGAATTTGCCCAAATTTTTATTTTTTCTTATCCCCCCTTTTTTTGGGATGGGGGTCGGGGGGGGGGCGGAAGGGCACTGTCTCTTTATGCAACGGTTTCCTTCTTACAAACTTATTACCTAAAATGCAAAATTGCTGCATTTTCAATTTTTTCTTCTTTCTTTTTCCCAATTCCCTTCATCTTCTAGTTTAACTGAATACTAAATATTATACAGAACAAAATCCAGTGTTCATTTGTGTGGGTCTTTACGTAACTTGGACGCCACTAAGTTCTCCATTACATAGGCAGCGGTCACGCAAAAACGTTAGCGGTACCAAAATTTTATTGCAAACGAGAGTCAAACGTATGAGCGCCCGCGGAAAAAAATCTTACGGGTGGGCAAGGTTTTTTGGTTATATCAGGGAGCTTTTTTACTGCAGTAAACTTTTTCAATTTGACATAAAATTTAAAATTTTTCCAAAAAGACATAAACAAACGATTAGCAGTATAATTTACATGTCTTAAATGTCAAGTTAAAAAGACATCCTCATTTCTGAAATGTAATATACTGCGTTTCAAGTCACAATTAAATTTTCCACTAGTTTTCAAAGGAGGAAAACTACCTTCTTTAGGACCTTACCTTCATTGATTGGTTTCATTTTAATTACGATATTCTCACTTTTCCTGAAGCGACCTCTTACAATTATCATTCCCGTCACGTCACGTTTGAACGACAGTAAGCTGCCTTCCTTAATACATGTAGTGCTAATCAAAAGTCACTTTCCTTTCATAGGGATAAATTCACACTACATCGTAATAAATTAAATCACATTTAATTGACACGTACCTTCGTACTATATAATAAAGTTAACGGTTTTAAAAGAATGCTCCCGTTTTCTCTGCATTCGATTTCGATCAGAACAAGGGCAGCCGCCTATTAACCCAATTCTTTTACCCCTCTCTCTCTTTTTTACAAAACCATTCCTTACTAACCGCCGTACTTCGAGTGTAACAGGTCAGCGACATCGATCGTGCATCAACGTATTCCATTCTCAGCAGAACTCCCATAATTTGACAGTGGAAAATTATCTTTAATTTGGACAGAAGCAGCATATAGACCTTATGATGAGAATAGCTTCCAGGACTTTGGGGGCTCCCATTTTTTCCTCTTGAATTGTCCTAGCTAACGGCGTTCATAAGACTGTAAGACCAAATTATAATCATAGGATGTTCGATTTGCCCCCTGGGTGTATATTTATGAGCATCAGGGGCGGATTTACTGATTTAAATTTAGTAAGGGAATTTTAACCCCTGCAGTAGGCAATTTTACAAAATATAATTTAGAGGAGAGCATATAACTGGTGAATTTCTGATGTTTTATTGTAAGCCAGAATAACCGTTTCACATTAATACAGTCAGCTAGTACGGAGATAAGCAGACGTTGCTGCAGCCGGTTTTTAAGATGATGTTTAGCAAAGAGCGTAATGAATGTTGTGCAATGATTAACAAGCTGCGCGGCATGGATTTAGAATATTTTCATTTTATTATTAGCTTAGTTTCAATGTACATGAAATAAATGACGTACTCATTCAATCATTCATATCATCTTGTATTGAATTTCGTAAAACAAACAACATTTTGAAATGGATATATTTAATCGTGTTTTATGAAGGTTCGGTGTATAGAAGAGTGACGTTATTATCCAAGTAACGTTACTCATATTTCGTAGCTGATCTCTAAACAAATTAATGTCACGTGACACAAACGGTGAGATAAAAATCACGATAACATAAAAAGTTTATGGATTTGATGAAAATTAATTTCAATGGTCTTGTATCATTGAAGAAGTGTATTCTCCGTTATCCAGTTCAAAGCTGCTACTACACACGCTATATGATTGCCGTCTATGCCTCTATGACTATGAACCAAGGAAAGCAGTCACGCACTACGCATATGTTAGTACTAAGAGCACTATGCGCTCTTATAGCCATGATGGCTCATTGGAAGAACAAGTATCCTTGTTTCATTTGACTTTTAAAACAATACAGTAATTTTGATTTGTCTTGAGACGTTGACAGCGTGATATGCAAAAATCATACAGGTTAGGTTAAAGTTCGAGACTTCATGTCTAAAAAACTGTGAGTTTCATTTCGCGCTAACGTGCGTTAATGACATACAGACATTTTCATATGACTAATATGAGCCTAATTGTACAGAAGCCTACCGGTGCTGTACAACAACTGCAACCGGATCTGTGATTTGAGTTGTAATGATAATCTTAATTTCGCTAGTTTCCCTTAACTAGCTCATTGTATGGTTTTGTTTTTATGTATATATTTTCTACTAAAAGTTGAAATAAAAAGGCTTATGTTGGATTGTATAGCTATTGTTATTATCAATGCCTCCGTTCATTACTGTAACATCTGTTTGTCATTTATAAGCCTGTGCATTTGTGTTCAAACACCAACACGGGGTTCCAAATACCCGAATTTCCTGGGGCAAGAGTTTAATAGGCTAAAGCCCAGGTCACACTGCAGCAATAACGGATAGGGTTACTAACCGATTTTTGTGAATTTTTATTTAAAATCTCCTCCATTCATTGTAGGAAAGAACCAAAAATTTGCCATCCTGTGTAAATATATTACCTGTATGAGAGGACCACTGATTTGAAACATAAACTACTTATTTCGTGACGTCACATTGACAAATAGCTTTTATCGGATTACGAGTATACGATAAAAGCTGTCTTCGGATGTGACGTCAAGGAATAATTGGTGTAAGTTATAATTTCGTAGTCTTGCGATACAATTTATATATCTATACCGGTTGGCAATCCTATATGGGACCCTTACTGGCCCCATATCTTGGCCCTTAAGGGGCCCATATGGGTTTGCACCCGGGATTAATAAGGGGCCTATATGGGTCCCTTATTGACCCATATGACCCATATGGGATAGTTCTGGGGCGTGGGGAAAATATGGGTCAACCCTGTCATCGCTCAGGCATGTGAGCTACCCATATGGGCCCCTTATTAATAGCGGGTGCAAAATTTAGTAGGCCCCATATGGGTTTACCCATATAGGGCCCATATAGGTTTGTTACCTAGGAATTTTTTTTTTTTTTTTTTTCAAGCAGAGATGGAGGTGATATTAATTAAAAACTCACAAAAATTGGAACGAAATCCGATCCGATATTGCTGTAGTGTGATCTGGCCCTTTATTAAGTGCTTACAAACAAATGCCGTCACAGCTGAGCGTCAAAAAAAAATTGGTAAGACGCGCTTGCAATAGGCTGACAATGCAAGTTGCGTTCCAATTGGTCTACTTTCTGCGTTCAATCGCGCAAACGTTTACACGCTCAGTACCTAAGATAGGCTACACAAAAATGGTCCATGCCAACCAATAGACCTTGTGCACTGGCAACACACGGACGTCACCCTTGGTTGCCAAATACTGGATCCCGTGGTGCCGTACGCATAAGAATTCGCCCTGCATGTAAGTCTAGCAGGCTATCTGCACATTGAACTGGTTGACAAATCAGCTGTCTTAATTTGTCGGTGTTGGTTGTTTTCCCCTAAAGGGGGGGGGGGGGTTACTTTAAGCCATTATGACATCACATGCTTAAGGTCCATGTCAACCAGTGACGAAGCGTAAACCTCCTAATAGAAATTTTAACATGGTATGTGTAATCCTGTTACAGTTGTTCGTTTCTTCACTCCTTTCGTAGTGATCTTCCTTTGATACCCATGATTATTTGCACCGACTACAAGAAGAGATCGCATGTTTACAAAATAGAAGTAAAACAAATGGTACCACAAATATCTGCCTATAGTCGTTCGCCAACCTTCCGGTACCGGTATTGTGACGACTGAAACCCTCTTATGTTGCTTTAGGAACATAATTCTGATTTAAACGAACCCAAAGACGTCCATATGTTGCACTTTATATCAGCTTATTGCTCTTTGTGAGAGGTCAATATATAGTGGTGGTAGTCGGCATAATTGTACGTACTACTTCTGATATCTGTACAAAAACAACAATTGTAGAATGGGGAAAACTTTAAGTTTGCCTATGTGTCAACGGAATATCAGTCTTGGTCAAGACGTATAGTACATGTTCAGTGCTTCACATTTCATAAACTGGGGGCACTTGCCAGTTATGCTGTACCCACAGTTCAGAGGCGGAACTTCCATACGGTCGGGGGGACACCCCCCCCCCCCCCCTTACTGACCAAAATCGTCTGTCGGCGCCCTTTTTAGTTTTTTAAAATACTTTACTCTTGCACCATTATTGGCAAAAGACATAATTTAATGGCTTTGTTTTTTGGCCCCGATAACAAAATGCTCAAACAGCCATCAGTAACTTTACTATCTCCACTTTATTCTGATGAAAAGGGTCTTTTGTAATATATGGATAGGTTTTTACGAAACATATCTTCATGCTTTATACGCTTTAATGAATGTTGTCGCTGTGCTAAATTAATTGCTTCCACACTAAGTGTGATAACAAGCTTACAAAATGCACAGACTGACTTTAAATTCACCCTCCCGGCTAACTACAGATGTTGCAAAGGGCGCAGCAGTAATTGCAGCGCAACTAGCCCTCTTGTTGTCGTCGGGGATAATTGTCAACATAGACAATAAAAAGAGTTTATAAAGATACCAAAGTAGCTTCCACAACATTTTTCCAAATCATTTGAAGGAGAATATTCAGGTTAAAATAAAATAAAACTGTTATCATAGCGGTAATGGTTTAAGATTTTTAATGAGCAGTTCTCATTTTATTTTCTTCAAGTGACGATTCTCATGATAAATGACAATTTCAGACACTGCACGATAATCCCACGAAAATGATTATTTCTGTACTTTCGTGGTCTCAAAAGTCAGAAAATTTAAGATGGTATAGGCTACTTTTATTTATTATGAATAAAGAGAGCAAAGCAGACCTTTTGTCTTGGCTATTTCTTGCAATGTACTAAATGACTATATCAGAGTGGTCACATGATGTAAATTACGTCAATCAATGTTTCTTCGTGTACTTATCTTGATTTCCAGATATCAAAAATTTACACCTAACGGTGATTAATTTCCATAACTTTTCCCCCTGTGAGATTGCTTTCTATTTGGCTCTAGCAGGTTTCATCTTTATTTTCACAAAGTAGCCCATTCGTACATTAAAACCTTAAATCGAGACCTAACAATAACACAAAAACTAATGACCACCTTCATACTAGAATGTGGAAGAGAGGGATAGAAACATGGGCGTCCGCAAGTAGGGGCAGGGGGACTTTCTCTCCCCTGGAAAATAAAAACCATGAAAAACGAAAAAAAAAAACTTAAGAGAAAGACGAAGAAAAATTAACATCAACATTTCTTAGCAGTTCACTCAATGTTTTCCATATTTATACTCGGTAAGTAGGTTTTAGAAATGCCATTTCCAGCGATCTGGAAGGCATTTTGAGCTAAAATTTTCTTGAGCTCAGGGCGAACTCATGGTGGCGCGGAGCTTCCCCCCTAAAGGAATTTGCCCACCCTCCGAATTTTCTTCTGCTGAGGTCCATGGATAGAAAATTTAGACATGTTTTAATAGAAAAACTTGCCAAGGAGAAATGGCAAAGAAATCTTCTACCAGGTGCGGAAAGTTAAATGTGGAGTCTGAAAAACCGAGGATTCGATCGTGCTGAGGTTCAGGGTATTTGCTCCTTCGAAGCGCCCCTGCAGATCATTTTTGCCCCCTCTGACCGAAATCCCTACCTCCGCCACAGTATCTACTCGATGTTTGGTACATAGCAATCGACAGAAATTTGGGAAGACATGTAGAGGGCATGTGTACAGTAACGACGTACGAATGTTATGTACAGTCAACTAATACTATGGTCTTGGGCAAGGCCAATGTAATGAATAATAACAATGTTCTTCAACAGAATGATTATCTGATTATGTGGGTGATTTATGGAAGTTTTTAGTATCATCAAAAGACTCAGATAATTCATCATAGAACGCACGCTTTGACACTCTAAAACCTTTATGATCGTGCATTTTGTTAATTCTGTATGATCACAGTCATCGATAGGGTCGAGTAGGGCAGAGTAAATCAGGATTTTTCAGGTCTTAATTGGACGCATTGGATGTTTGATGTATATGGAGTGTACCGAATTCTACTAAAAACTACTTTTGTTATAAAAAAAAGTCTTTGGGACGGTGTGAGTAACTGGGTAATTAGGAAGAGTGACCCATTGCACCCCACCGATAGCAGGGGATGAAACCACAACAATATAATTTGTGTTTTTTGAGTTATTGAGAAATTAAGAAGGGCGATCCACTGGACCGGTCCACCATCATTTCACTCACATTGGCCTTTCGTACTGTGTAGCTTTTGGTAGGGGCACCTCTTACAACTAAACTTATTCTGTTTACCATTTAAAAAGCAATCTGTTTGATGAAGAGTTCACAGTGATTGTATACAGGGTATGTGTCCTGCTTGGAGATATGACGAAATATATATCTCTTTTAAATATTAGCCAGCACATCAGCTTGTATGCATTCGTTCTAAGAATCATGTTATTTGCTCTAGGGGCCACGGGACTAACATTTTGAAGGAGATCCCCGTTCTCTTTCCATCACTTGAGTCGAACTGATCTTGTCGTTATAATGTCACTGCTAGTTTCTCCAATCACTGTAAATACTTACACAGTTTCTTGTACAAATACAGAACATTGGCGTATCTTCGGAGGAATCCTATCGGCGTTTATGTTTAGTGACTGAATTATGCAGCCATTAGTGAAATCCATCAGCCTTAAATCGATTTCATTTATTGTCTAGATGAATTTCAAACCCTCATATTCAGTAAAATTTAGGGAATAGAGATAGAAATATAATATACAGTCATCCATTATAAAGGTAAGCAAGGAAATTAAAGGACTAAGAGTAATGGACCCCAGTTATGTCTGACTAAAATCAGACCATCACTTGACTGTCCGGATTCTTCTAAAGACAATAGACCACACTTCAAGAATGGCTGTGAATTGCCAACTAAAGAGGAGAAATTGTATTAAATGTCAGTTGTCGACTTTTAAATTTACGTTTTTTTTTCAGACAATCATAACATATAGGTTTCCTTGAAAGAGACACAGATTCTGAAATTCACTAAACGGGACCATATAGTGTGTGTTTCTTTTGCACACGTATGACGATGTCTACATACTGTACGAAGGAGTGATGGTTAATTTAGAATCGAATAGCTTTTGAATCTTCTTAGCTGATGCAAAAATATGGATATATGCCGAAGACTTCACTCTGTGCAGTAATGTTATTTGTACTTGGAAATATCTTCTTATTTCAAGGACTTTTTTCTTGTTGACTGTATGCTATTTATGTTCAAGGAGAAATCCCGTACCACAGTAGATGATGTGTAGCTCCACAAGGTAGACAGAGAATGAGTCACAAAATCTAAGATTAAAGGGAATGTAACTCTCTCGTTTAATACATGCATCACTATTACTTCGTAGAATTTAACAACTTTGACATGAATCGCTCTGTTCAAGGATTGCTTTTATGTTTTTAAATCCTGGACAGACTGTTTGTTTGCTTGTTATGTTCACAATTAGGGGAGGGGGCGGGGACGGTATGGAAATGAGAGAAGAGGAGGGAGGGGCCGACTTATTGAAGAACCGAATAGATGTACCTGATAAAATAAAGTTTAATAATGTATTCCTTTAATACTAGCTACAAGGATATGAAACCTTTTTTTAACGTAGGCCGAATTTGCATTCGAATTGAATTGCTCATGTTAGGTTGATGCGGTTTCATTCGCTACTTATCTATGCTATTATATCAACCAGGGTTTTCAGAAGGGTAACTACAATGTTTACTTTCCTACAGAGAGACCATCCATTTAAGGCAAGCATGAGTGAGTCATGAAAACCTAGACATAACAACGATGGTTTGTAAAAACAAATTGAACACTGACAGAGGAGAATAAATCAGAAAGAAATATTAAAGGGAGCAATATGAAACGGATAATAAGCTTCGGAAACTACACTAGGGGTAAAAAATGTGTAATTGAGGTAGGCCTATCTATTAGAATACGTAAATACAAAACTTAATTTGAAATATTAATGGAAGAAAGTATAAGTTATGCATTATGCATTGCAAAAACCAAACGACAAGTTGGTATGCTAGTACTTGAAATATGATTTGTAATAAGGTATTGGTAATACATATAGTTTGTAAATGACATGTTATTGGTAAAAAGATGAGATTTTACAGCTAAGTGTAGGGAAGGCTGTTGTATTAAAGTCAGTGAGCCTGAAGCTAGACCCTTGAGATTTTGCGTGCAGGCGTGAGTATTTGCGGAAATCGATATGAGGAATGGAATGAATTTTCTCCTTGTGGAGTAGAGGACTATTGGGCGTCAAATCTGTTCGTTTAATTTTCTAGATCTCTGTTGGCAATGTGACCAAACCACGATAAAAGCCGAATGGCAAACATGGATATTGCTCACTATTCCCAAGTTTCAAATTTGAATAGACAGAAATCAGTGACAAATGCCGGTCGCAAATAGAACTGACGAAAATCATGCCCTTTTCTCAAAGCACCTGTCTCATTGCTCCCCCGTACTATTTATTAGTACATTGCCCAATTGGTCCTACGTCTCTCCCTAACTCTTGACCATAAGCGGTATTCCACCCTCCTGTGAACCCCTAACCTAATTAAACCAAATATAACATAAAGACTAAAGAGACAGAGACGGAAAAATAAAAAATTAGAGTTACAATTGAGACGGGGGAGTGAGACAATGTAAGGTAATTGCCAAGTAGACAACCAATGAGACAAGTGATTAAGTAGAGCTAGCTTCATGTTCATTACATGTCTAGTATGATACCTACTACAGACTGATACCTAAATTAAACGAAAGTTAATGTTATAAAGAATTCTAGAACATGCAGACTCCCATATTAAGCTATGTGATCTGTCTTTGTGCAAGCAGTAGTCAATAGGGCACTAGAGTCATTAACGAGCGGCGACGCGGCACTTTTCATCGCAGAGGCACTATCACAATGATTTTACAAGGGGCACTGCTATAGACAAACTCATAGCGCCGCGGAGGCGCCATCGAATGGGAAGCGCGAAACCCTAACGGGTGGAATCCAGCAGTCGGGAGGCTGGCCTTAGGAACCCCGGGGTCCAGAAACAACGCCGCGTTTGTGGTCCAGGGGACGAAATCCCGGAAACCTCTCAGTTAAGGTTTTTGTAAGGTATTGAAGATGTCATTTTAAAGGATAATTTCGTTGTATAAAAACTGGTTTAAAAATTAGTTCTGTAACATAAAGCAGCACTTAATTGATAGCAAAACTAAAACCTCTTAGAAAGTGGAAATGACATTTGCTTTGGACAATCTTTTTTGGAAGAAATTACTGACCTTTTGTGTCAAAGAAGAATCAAAGAACGGTACACGAAACTGTTAGACTTCTGACGCCTTCTTTTATAAACTTCCAAATGTCATTTTTTGGGGAGGGGGGTACAAAGTGCACAAGTTTTCCAGTGGGAATGCCCACTCCCCCACACGCAACGTTGGAGACACATTAACGCTTTCGTCACTTTTTCTATAGTTGGTCCTTGTTCAGTGAAAGTTGTCACATGGCCAATGCTGATCTATTAACCCTTTATCGTTATTTGGGTCCTTTTGGACCCAGGCGGAGAGCGCGGCTGTCACCCATCTTTACTGTTTCACGCGGAGCTCGAAACTGCGAGTATCTACCCGAAAATTCGGCCACAACAACAACGAGAGAGACAATTTAGTTTAAGGTCACGGGGTCAATAGCCTACGGAAGTTGATGCGGGGCGTGCTACGTCCGCTTTCCCGCCCACTTCCGAGGCGCGCAAATATGCCCCGATTGGAGCACAACGGTAAAGGGTTAATCTAAAGTATCTGCACAACGGGGCTGTGCACACACGCAGAGACAGCGGCATCAGCTTTGCAGTAAACACACTCCACAGGTTTATTTTAATGTAAGGTGGTTAGCCTACTTACCGACCACACAGAAACCCTTCTACCTCCTCATCACGAATGCAGACGTCGGCATCCCATTAATAAATTGTCCAATTAACCATTCAGCTCAGTGTTCATCTAGAAAACCCTCAAAACCCTTTCCAGTACGGGGATGTGGAAAATTCTCAGTTGGGGATTACTCATTGTTTGACCTCTCATACAATCCAAGGTCAAAACAACAGACGAAAAAAGTAAGAAAAACTTGAAAGAGTGGGCTACCCTTGTCACAAGGTCTCGCATGCTGACCACGATGTGAAAAAAATGTTGACTCAATAAAAGACTACAGGTCACTCTTGAAATTAATTGACCTAATAGGTGGAATTGTTTAAATATCGGTTAATATTCACCTTTAAAATTTAATCCATTTTTTTTTCAAAGTCATAAATTTATGGATATGCTAATCGCAATTTTAAAAGGTACTAGAAGTCTGTCAAGAATTGCCTACTTAGTTCTTACTAGTGTGAAGGTCCGTTAGATCGAAGGTCACTAAGAAGGTTTTGACGATAGAAAAATTTCCCTGGTTAAAATGTCACTGTATGGAAGGTTTTCCAGGTCGAGAGTAAGATTCACTTTAGAGTCAACTTTGTAATGTCTTGGTTTAACATCTCAAACATAATGTGAGAGATACGGGGAAATGAAAGAAGGATACGAGACAACCCCCAAAGGGCGACATAATAGCTGGGACATCTACATAGGAGTCAAAGAAGCTTCAACTCAAACAACGTGTTGATGTGTTGCTCATTCTAAGCATTCTGATGAAAATTGCATTGAAATCTGATGTGTAATTTTTAGGAATGAGCAGATAAAGTTGTAACATTTTCTAAAAATGTGAATTCGAAGCGAACACAAATGAGATCCTCTACTAAATAAACATTCATTCATTGTTTTTTATTCAAACTTTATCTAAATTTTGTTCTCAACAATTCGACTTATCAGAATGCGATTACGTTAGTGACGTGGGAACTTAAAAGAATATTTCAGAGCCAAATTTGATATGTTAGAGAGGAACACGTTCTATGCAATCAAGCGGAATTCTCATTCATTTTCTATGTTCCATTATCGAGGAATTAGCGACTGAATGTGGCAAATTTTCTACGTAAAGAAAAATAAACTTCAGACAAGCAGACGTGATGTTATGGATTTACATTGTTGGCTATAGTGCATTGTTTCTATTTATTATATATCATCAGGTTTATGCAACTAAACCTGAAATTGGTACCATGATTGCATTCTGAGCAATGATATTTTAGAAACTTTACATGCCACAAGGCCGGGCAAA
Organism: Holothuria scabra; assembly: GCA_037179385.1. Classification (NCBI taxonomy): domain Eukaryota; kingdom Metazoa; phylum Echinodermata; class Holothuroidea; order Aspidochirotida; family Holothuriidae; genus Holothuria; species Holothuria scabra. Next base: position 78,033,098 of record CM074179.1, read on the forward strand.
GTTGTACCAGTACACTACGCAGAAGAAAAGGGGATGGAAACTTTATAGTAAGCTAAATTGGGTAAACAACCTGTGTTCCGCCTATAATATTTAAGAAAATGATAGTGAATAATTAATTGACATCTTTACTATATGCAAAGTGTGAATTAATGGCTCTACACTCTAAAATCAAAAGAGTGAACTTAGCCACTCTTTGATAGAGTTAAAAGTGTAAATTTACTCCATTCGAGTGATAATTCACTCCAAGAGGAGTGAAAGTCACTCCAAAAGGAGTGAATTTCACTAGAGGAAGAGGGAAAAAATTACTCTTCCACGAGTGCCTGCAAGATCACTCTTTTTTTAAGAGCGATCACTGTGGCCACTCCATTAAGAGTGAAACTGCGCTCGTTTTAAGGGATTTCACTCTTTTTGGAGTAAATTATTACTCTAATGGAGTACACTTTTCACTCTATCAAAGAGTGACTAAGTTCACTCTTTTGATTTTGGAGTGTTTTATTCTGTGAATTTGTTTCATAACGAGCGTATTTCCTATCAGGAGGTCAGATGCATCTTTTCGTTGGCACAAATCTGCAGCTATCATCGATAGACTACGTGATAAATTACAACTTGTTATTTGAAAGCCCTTTGCCGTAATCACCACAATTATTCCAACAGATTACCGGTCTCCTCATCCTTTTCTACGGTAAATGATGTCTCATTCATCATAAGCAGTACTTCAACCTTAATGCAGGTTATGTTGATTGCAACCTGGAAATTAGGTGAGGTTTGAAGCAGCCCGTCGGCTTATCTGTTACTCGTTAATTAAGTCTGTGAGCTTTCGTCAAGATTGTTATCAGCAGCGAAAGATTTGGGATTTGGGTGCATTTAGTGTCTCCATTTCAACATACAAGAAAATAATTTACTTTATTGTTTATTTTTGGATTAATGTGATTTTCGTGTTTGCGGCCTTAGACACGTACTTATATTTCAAAAAAACAAACAGACATATTAAAAGTACTAAAAGGCAAATATCTATGAATAAAAAAATCTTACACCGATGAAATAAGTAAAGACTTTAAAGATATAGTAATGGCGGTGACGTTGCTTTTTAACAAAATACCTGTGTCTTTGTCTCAGTTGGAGATCCTTGGACAGAAGGCCAAGGAAAAAGGGACGTCTCCTATTTTTTGTCTCCCACTAAGAAAATTTCATTTTGTTCTTGACACAATCTGCTTCCAAATATTTGGCCTTGCAGTTCATGTGATCACAAACCCCTTTCCCGTAGTCCATTTCGCTCCTTACAGTACATTGTCTGGCTAGGAGTCTGGTACATGTCAATTTTTAGGTTAATTTTGAACCCTCGAAGTAAGTTGTCCACTTTACCTAGATAGATTTAAAATACACTCAACACAACATCGTGAAAGCCGAACAAGTCTCTTGCTGGTACAATGGATGACCCTAACCCTACGGCCAAGTTTCAGGTAATCTACACAACAGACACAGAAATCTTTAAGTCGTTGGTCAATATGTTCTTTTTGTGAATTTTAATCAAAATCGTTCACATCTTCGGGAATAATAAAAAATTATCAACCTATATAAATGAATGAATTATGATTTGCATCACAACACTACGAAAATTAATTTAATGTGCATCTCGATGTGACGTCATGCGTTCAGATAATTTTTTGGATGTATGTAGCCAATAAGTTTTCTGTCGATCAGACGTAACGAAGTTTTTACTATAAATTCTATTTTCGTACTCATTCCTTACAAATCATATATTTACACAGATTGGCAAAACTTTGCTTCTAAACAGCCAGAGATGGGACAGAGTTGAACAAAACCTCACAAAAATTGGATCATAATCGAATCCAATATCGATGTAGTGTTACCATCCTTCTTCATAAGGGATCATTGCCTATAATCATTCAAAATAATAGTTTACTGAAGAATAACCAACTATAATTCACCAGTCAGCTCACTATAATTGGAAGCAGAAACCAACGCATACCATGGAAGTACTACATCCAGGAAGTACTCTTTATGTGAAAAATTTCACGATCTATGATTGAATTTGTTTCAAGGGAGAACATAGACTTTTTAAAAGAATAATTCAGAGCAAAATGTATGTTTGATATGTGTAAAAGGAACATATTCTTAGCATTCTGAAATTTTGAATTGTTTTCCATGTTCAAATCTCGAGAAATTAGCAATTGAATGTAACAAATTTTCTACCAAGAACCAATTACTTCAATAAAACAGACGTGACTTCGTGGATTCACATTGTTGGACAATGTTTTGTTTTGTTTTTATTTGTAATTTGCCACCAAACTTATGCAACCCTGATGTATTGATTCCAGGTGAACCATGACCAACGAAATTTGAAAACGTTATATGCGGTAGGGGCAAGGTAGCTTTCCTAATCATTTCCAGATCAGAATTATGGAATTTAAAATGATGAAAAACAAAACACAGGCTAATGTAAATCGATGACGTCACATCTGCTTGCTTCAAAGTTCACTTTTGTAGAAAATGAGTCAACTTAAACTCTAATATCTCGTTAACCGAACATGGGGTGTCAAATAAACTTCCTTAAAATGATTAGAACATGTTACTGTTTAACATATCAAACACAAATTTAGCTCGGGACATATTCTTTTGAATTTCACATGCTACTTGTAGAATTGCATTCTGAAAACATGGGATTCGTGGGGAGAAATGTGACTGCAAAAAAAAAAAAAAAAAAAAAAAAAAAAAAAAAAAAAACACGGATGTTCGTTCATGTGAGGATAAGCGTTTGCCCGAGGTTTACTTTTTGTTGTAAATGTGAACTGCTCAAATCATGAGAACGATACATCGGGTGCCAACGGCAAACTAATTTCAGCAGTTTAGAATGCTAACAGAATAATAAACCCTTGCACATTTCAAAAGTTGATGTGACATTAAGACCTTTTTTCAAGATATAAGCAGGTAAACTCGTCACATTTTCAACGGAAATAAAATAAATTGATGTCTTCACAATTGTAGTGTATTCGAGTGTTTTCTATGTAAACTTTAGGCCTGCTACTATTTTCCTTTTAACAATTCTATGATAACAGAACATGAGACATGAGAAATTAATGAACTTTTTATTTCGAAGTGGATGACCATCCTTATGAACCCTATCGTCAACACAACAGTATACTGAAAGAGAGAGAGGAGAGAAACTTGCCTTTTTGACTGAATGATGTAACACATATCTAGTAATGCCAATGGTTGACTTCTGGAATAAATACATGTCCAAGTCTCAATCATTTTAATGATAATAATCAGATGATGGTACTTGTTGTTGGCTACATTATACACAGTTCTAAAACCCTTTATTTATTTATTTATTTATTTATTTATTTATTTATTTATTTTTTAAGATGCCCAATTCCTCTCTTTTAGAATAAGTCACTCTAGGAATTGAATGAAAATCTAAAAGAAAAACAAATCAAACTTAGTTGCTGAATTAAGACGTTTGCACGCAGGCCTCTTACTCAAGGGATGCATTGTATTTTGCAATGATTTTTTCCATGCTATAAAAATCAGAGGCGGTTTACATTAGGTAGGCTACAAGATGACAGGCAATTCAAGGTTGCTTAGCAACACTTTTTCACTAAAGCATGACTCTTCTGTAGTATGCGAATATTGGGTTTTGGTTAACTACATCTATGGCGTATATACTTTGAAATGCAAGTGTACGTTCATGCCAAGGAAGCCTTTTACCGTAGTAGTTTTAACACCTTTTTTCGTCAGTGCTCTACACAATGTAAACACATTTTCCAATAAAAAGTGCATTGAAATGCGATGCAATGCAGAATTCGAAACAAATTTACCTTCATTCCGTTCCTAAGTATAATTGAATCAGGAAATTGACTGCGGGCTTTAATGAATTGCCTGCAAACCTGTCGCTAAAATGAAGTCGAGGGTGCTACGTTTATTTTGGAGTTTTAATTACACACAGCGCCACTTGATGGATAGATTGGTTACTATATGTGACATAAAAGTACTTTATTCCCATAGGAAATATCCATATTAAGGTCCTCCGGGACCCGACAAAATTGACAGTTTCAGGGTGTTTGTTTACGTTTCTTTCCTAAATTAGATTTACCTGACTTTCGGCTTTCCAATCGATTTTGATTCCGATAGCGCACTTAGTGCGATTGTACACTTAACGTGATAGTTTAGCGGCATGTGTTTATATTCAATATTGCAAAGTCTACTCAAGGGTCCTTTCGAGGTAGAACTAGTCTCTATAGTCAGACTATGTGGCATTAAACATGACGTCTCATTTGAGATAAGAAAGCTTAAACAGTCTTTAATCGGGAGAAAAACCATCTCTGGTATATAAAAATAAAAATAACGGAAAAGCCTTAAGATTAGGTAATCTTTACACCGGGTCCACGTAGTGTAATCCAGTCTGTCAGTTTACAAAGACGAACTAATTAAACATTTGTTTTGCCATGTTTTTTTTTTTTTTTTTTGAGAAGCAAGACAATAAAAAATAGAGCAATTATGTAGCATGTTTGCACCAACTTTGTGTACTTTTCCCCGATAAGTTTGCGCGCTCCTTATACGTAAATCAAAAATAAATGCACATAATTCTTCACTATGCACGATGAAGTATTATGTTCATGTGAACGTAAGTGGAAACATACGGTGGGTAGCTCTGGTTCAAAGTCATAGCTAGCCCATCGAAAGATAATTCGGTAAGTCTTAGAGTAACTGAAGAAGCGGAAACTGGACGGTTGTTGATTGTGTTTGAGGGTTGACACTAGCGGGTGCATAAAACATGAAATGCTTACATCGAACATATACACAGAACGATTAAAATGAAGAAGGCGTTGTTGCAAATAAGTCCTTGTTCCACATCGTTAAGGTAACTCATTAGGTCACAGTCACCTGTCATAACACTGGCAGGCGGGCTGTTTAATTAAGATCTTATTAAGCATAAAGATAAGGCAAACCTAGATAAAAAGGTTTTGAGTTCTTATGACAGCGTCACCGTTTCCCAATCGTTTTGATCTCAAGTTCGATAGAAACATTGAATGTTGCCGCCATGACATGAGCTCATAATTATTTATCTCATCACAATCCTCGAGTCTTCACGCACCAGTATTCACGGATAATCTGGGGTTTATTACATTTTCCTTATCAAGTTAGTGTATCTTCGACAGCTAAAAAGTTAAAGGGACCCATCGTGCTAATAATGGTAAGCTAATGAGAGCGGTAGAGGATCACTATCACATGGCAATTCCTACATTTAGCGCAATGTCGAATAGCTACCGAAAAAATTATTTTTTTTTAAATTTTTGGGGATCCTGATTTTGTAATGGCTTTTGTATGATTTTAAAAAACATCTGCTCCCAATTTTTGAAAAACTTATTGAACCATTAGGTATTCACTCATAAAGCACTCATTTGTATGTAGAATACGGGGATTGTCTAGGGTGACCATTTGTAATTGTTAAATGAAGTAAACCAAACAGTAAATTGGCACAATTGTTGAATATCATAAACAATTATTACAACTTTGGCTAGCAATAAATTACTAAATTAAACTTAAATGTTTAATATATACAATTATTATCACTAGATTTTACGAATTAAAAGTGCTTTAACCAACGTTTGGTGCATCTGCTGGTTGGGTAAGGTTTGCGGTAATATGATTGGCCAAACCATTTAACCAGCCATTTCCCAGCTGAAGTCTCACATTGATCTAGATGTATACGTCCCAACGTTGTAAATAGTTTGTTAAAACATTGTCTTTTTCATTGTGTATAACTGCTAGATCTTATTAAAAGAACAGGGTAGTGCCCTACTTCCAAAATACATAATTCATACAAACGACATTATTACCTTTTGTTCTGACTTTTTTTGAAAATATTAGTCCTAATTCGTTAACTATTTTGATTTGCGTTGATTTGAAGCACTTTTACGTTCTTAAATAATTGCTGGGAATATCCGATGTTTCACGTGCAAGATATTTTGCAATTTGTTGTTTGAATTTCTAGTTTGTTTACTTTCCTTCTGGCACCAGAAATTTTAAATCGTTTTCACTACAGGTTCAGATCGATGCATCTACCCAGGCAGTAGATCACACAACTTTCTGTAATTTGCGTGCCTCTGTAACATTGGCGATGCACGTTTTAGTGCGGTGCTAGAAGTGCCACGACGCATCATTTTAGGAGGTTCATGAACAACATAAGTTTGCAGGTGTCGAAACTGTTTGTTCGATCAATGAATTGTTTCTAGTGGTAGATTTAGGTTAGGCACTAACGCTAGCCTAAGTTACGCGAAAGCTATTAGTGTTAACGACAGTAACAACACATTGATTTATTTTCGGCATGACAAGAATTTATTAATGACAGACCGTATACTAGTTGTTCTGACCTTTCAATCTTTCAATATCTCATTAATATTTGAATATCATTGGGAAATAATTTCACACGATGTGATTCAGTGTGATTCAGATTACATTTTGTGGGCAACACTGATGGTCTTTTATTATGATTCCTAAAAGTATGCAACTTAAAAAAAATACTTCGAAAGGTGGCGTTCATGGCATGAGATTGCGTGTCAAGACACAAAATTTTCAGTTGGGTTCCCATTCACCGCCACAATTAAACTCTCAACAATATTCCTGTCAAAGTCGAAAATATTGCACCATTTTGCATTTGGGTCATTGAAAAGGCCAAAACCCTCTCCCCTTAGAACACAGGGCCAGACCGGCGATTAGTCAACAAACATCATGCCACCCCCTTCAGGAAAATCCTGCGTACGCCACTAGTATAATTTTAGGCGAATCCGAGCAGTGCAATTGTGTAGTGACTGCAGTCAGCCATTACTGGATTTCCTTACCCTTAAACAGGGAGCTGTCATTTGGAAGGAGGCAGAACGCTTTGAAATGAGGTTTACGCCGTCAAGGCCACTCAGTAATCCGTCTTTTGTATCGTTCTTGGCATTTCTATTATGCTTGTACGAGATTATTAAGAAGACACAAAGTGGCGTTTGTCGTCTGCTACGGTTAGAGTAGGACCGGCAGGTTTTTTGCACTGCCACAGCATTGACAGTCGTCAGGTAAATTAAGGTAAAATTCGGTCTTTCTCATCTCGGATACGCGTATGAAAAAATATTAACTCGGTCATATGTTGAAATCTGAACAAGAATTTACATCTGGCTATTTCAGGAAAACCTCAAGAATCGTCTGATATTGAGACTGTTCCCCATACAACTTACACTCTTAAAACACTGGGCAATATTTTCGTTGGGTAAAACGCTTTGGTTAAATGTTGGTCAAACTTTGCTCATATAATGGTAAAAACGTTTCTTCGATTCACGTTTATTCCACTATCCAATCATTGGGCAAACTGTTAACAAGCTTACAATCAACGGTTGGGCATATATTTGGTCTATCTACTTGTTGGGTAATTAATTGCTAATTAGCATAATGTTTGCTCATTGGTTGGGCAATAAACTTTGCGCGTTCCGCATACGTAAATGTGATAAAAGCATTGGACACAATGAACATGTGAAAGTTAAGAACAGGCGTACGTACGTATTTCTCAGTGGTTCAAAGTCATTAGCAGCTCATCGAACGACAACTATCTCGCTGATTAATGTCTCAGATTACCTTGAGGAATGGAGCTTGGATGGTTCTTGAGTGTGTTTGAGGCTAAATACGAGTACAAGGAGTTGTGTGGAGTATTTAATGTTTATATCGAAGATATAATCAACACGATTTAGGAAGAAACTGGTGCTGCTACTGAGCCATGGCCGAAACGTTCGCCTGCTCATCCAGGCTAGGCTAACATAGCCTAACACTATGTTTGGGTTCTGTAATGTGTCAATGTGAGTTTGATTAGCCTACAGACTAGGCTAGCCTACATCCTTTGGCTTACTATGGCAGCATCACGGTTTCCTAATCGTTTGATTCTATCATTGGATACTTCTCTCCTTGCCATGTGCTCATATTTATTTCAACACAATCTTCAAGTCTTCATGATGCCTTATTGTCGGATAATCTGAGCCTGATTTATAAATGGCCACATTAACTAGGGCAATGCACTAGGGATTAGCCCAACAGTTGGTTAAAGAATATGCCCAACTGATGTTGAAAAAGCACCCACGGTTATGGAAAAGATGATTAACGTTTAACCAACGGTTGGTGAATGCATTTGCCCAACATCTTAATAAAAGACGTGCCCAACAAGTGGGTATGTTTTAAATGCTCATTTACCAAACAGTTGGGTAGTTTCCTGCCCAACAGTTAGGTTCAAACTTTACCAAATTTGGTTGGTTAAAGTTTTGCCCAACTGTTTAGGTTGTTGAATAGATGCCCAGTGTTGGTCAAAAAGTTGGGCAAATTTTGCCCATTTTTTTTAAGAGTGTATATGCATCATATGATGCCATGTAGAGGGAAGGGCCGATTTAATTCATTTGTTTTCAGTTGACCAGTCATTTCGAATGAGATTGTATCTGTTTTAAAACTGTTGGCGGTACCAACCTACCTATCAAAGTTCTGCATGAGCCACTTGTCTAAGGATTAGTTGCCTTGAATGAGATGGTGTCCCAGGAATGATATTGAAGCGGCGCCGCGAGTAAAGAAGGGAAAAATACCTTTGCAGCAATTTTAAAGCTTATCTTCATTCCTTTAAGTGGGCCTTAAAGTATTAGCATAAATTAAAATTTCCGTGACATCTCCTTTCAAATAACAGCTCCCAGCCTTAAATCGCTTTCATTTAAGCTTTACTTGTGTACAACCATCCATGGCACAGGCAATCAAAGAATTTGACAGATTAAAGGTGATGGACCCCACTCATGTCCGACTACTAATCAGACCATCACTTGACTGTCCGAAATTGTCTATAGAATTCTTTCACATTTCGTCAAAATTTGAAAGCCACGTCGACTGCCGGGAAGAAATCAGTGTTTCAATGCAACTGTCACACGTGAATAGTCAGCTGCTTCTCAGCTTGAAATGGTATTTGCGTATTAGACGAGATTTTTCCCACCTAAAAGGGTAAAAGAGCGGAACTTGTAACGTATTTTATAAACCGATTGGTCAGAATTTGAAGTATAGACTTCTTTAAAGTTAAATCTATTGCTGTTTGCCTCATAGAGAAGAAAACGTAAGGCTAAACCTGAACTATAATTATTCAAGTGACTTTACAAGCAATACCAACATATCATGGTTGACTGATCTTTAGAGAAATGAAGCTAGATTGGTTGTCATTAGTTTGTAGGGTTGTCCAGCTGTTTACTCGTGCAAACATCCGCCAAGAATTGATTTACACTTGACTTGCCTGTTTGCTCATCTCTGACGTAGAGAGGTAGGAATTCATCTTTCAGTAAACCTTTCATCATCTTCTTCGTCAGGTCAACTAATTCCATGATTTTCTCCAACCTTTTTAGAAATAAAAGTTCCGTTTTTGCCTTTAAAGGAAATAATACGTCATCTCAAGCTGACGTCTATAAGCGAGAGGTATGGAGTACCGGTGAGAGATGGCTGAGGAAGACGAGAATGGCTAAATCTCCGGGCATCATCGATTAGCAGAGCGTGACATTTGAAGAAGAGAAAAGTAATCATTAAAAGGGGACGGGTTGACAAAATGAAAGATGTTTAAGACGTTGTATGAATTCAGTAAGAGGAGATGTGAGATATTTCAGGAAAAAATGAAGATATGATCGACGGAAGATTAATCGATATAAAAAGATTCTTAGGGTTGTGTTGATTTCAGTTTGATGTAGTACTGATACATGGTTGCATGTAGATGAAAGATAGAAACGTTTCAATGCCGAAGGGGTATTAGATGACTTACGGTCTGACGATATGCAGAATAATTTACATAGATTGCCAAAGATAATGTTTGAATGGAGAATAGAAGTAGGACATCTGATGGAAATTGCCAACACGTACAGTACTAAAAAATATGTGAACAAACCAGATACTCTACCCCTTTTTGAAGGCAAAATAATCAGGTATACATTGTGCACAAAAATTAAGAGGAATCTCTTTGGTGATTCGTGTGTATCCACCCGATGGGCATATGACATTGGAGAATTCTGTCCCTGGGGAGTGGACTTCATGACTTGGCCGATAGCGTAACGACTTGGTCGATTTTACAACAATGGGAAACCGCAGACAACAATAGGCGGTAGCTGGACCATGTAATCTGCAATAGTTTTGCTCTTTGTCAGTAGTGTAACAAACAAGGACTCCAAGGACAGGATAACTTTGTCCAAGTTTCAAGGGAGTGGATTCTTTAATGAGCTGTATAAATTTGTTAGTGAAAGTTGTAGTATGATCTTGGTTCTGTTAGAGAATTCATTAATCTGTGACGTTATACCAAGTACTTCTACAATACTGTACGTAAAGCACGAATAAATAATTTGGGGATTTTGTTCAATTGCAAATATATGTAGGCCTAGTCAGGATTTCAGCCTCAGCTCTTTGTTTGAAGGGGCCACTCGTTAAAGATCTTCTGTATTAACTTCATATCCTTTAACTTCTCAAATTTAAAACTAGCATTACCGCACGCAAACCTACACAGTGTTGTGTACAGCGCTCCTATTTTCCAAACGGTCATTTAATTAAACGCTTTACCGGCAAACTTTTAAACCAAATTATTTTTACTTTTGTGAATAGAAAATCACCAGGGACTAGTACTACATTATTGATTTGTAAGTTAAACTTAAGTTTACTAACTAACATAAAACCAGTAGCGCTTAAAATTTTGGACAGGTGTCAAAATATGGAAATAAAATCGCAGGCTCTAGACATAGGTAAAGACAGTACGTAATATTTAAAGAAATGTGGCATAGGTAATTTTCTATATCACATTGAGGTGGAGAAAAATACCCACATGAAAAAGAACGAAAGCAAAGAATAATGGAAAAATAAATATACAAAACAGAAATAAATAAATAAAGAAAATAAGAAATAAATAAATACAATAAACAAAGAAGAAAAAAAGAGAAAGAAGCAAAGAAAAATATTTCAGTTTAATATAGTTGGAAGATTTTAAATGGCAACTTCCGTTGTCATGTGGCGTGTGGTTGTTTTCCCTATTAACGACCTATTTCAGTTAGGCTATGGTTCATTTATGTCGTGCGTGCAAAACGTCAAACATTGGCTAAGACTGTCAACAGGTTTTAATTTTAACATTTATTTTCTACATTTATTTTTTCTTCTAGGTTACAATTGACTCTATCGCGATCATACAGTTGGTTAACATAATGATTTTAACATTTTTGTGGTCCAATGTCTTCGGTCACGATCTGTCTTGCTATATCACGTTCATGCTTTTATGTACAATATGGTAAATCGCCATGGTAGTACGTATAAAGTGAGTTTTTGACGTAATTATGCCTAACTCAGAACACCACTTAGAATATCACTAAATACTGCTAACATATATGACAAGTTCGTTCATCTACTTTCCCCCTAAACTGCTGAAAGCATAGACACCAGCCGTCTTTCTGGTAACATCTTTTCAGCACTTGAAGTTAATTTTTATTCCTGCGCGTAATCAAAACTCATATACCCCGGGGACCCTGCCGTGGTAAGTGGTTTCAAGTGTCAGAGTCTCTCGCTGAATGTAATTATCTCTGCTTTTTTAATTGAGGGAGCATCAAAAGCTCGGGAAAAACACAAATCAGTGAAAATAGTCATAACTATCAACTTAGCCTGGTTTTCTAGTTTGTAACTTTACATAATGATATAGAAGAAGCAGTCGTATCAATATATGTATGCATCTCATTGCAAAATGTCCAAGAATAAAATCATCCAAGCAGTGTTGATGTTCAAATGTGTTTTGAATATTACTTTTTAATTCATGTGAATGGTTTTTACATATAAAAATAGAAAACTCAATGGGTGATGCATCCTCCCAACTAGCAACCGATAGCGGAATGTTTGATGTATCTTCCCAGTCACGAAGCAGTCCTAGCTAGGCCTAATGAACAGGTGAAGGTGTAAGAGAGGAGAGAACAATCGTATAGTAAGTTTAGTGCTCATTGGAACCATGCGAAGTGAAATAAGTTACACTCTAAAAACGTTGGAAATTTTTGTTGGTCAATGTAATTTTGCTCACGATTTGGGTAAATTATTACCCAAAGTTTGGTAACTTTGACGCTTCACTTTAACCAACACTTCTGTCGGGCATCCTTGACCAACACTGGTTAAAATGGAGTGACTTTTACCCAATTGTGGGTAAACTTCCTGCCTTCTAAAAGCGTTGAACATGCGTGCCCTTGAAGAGCCAATAAATGTTTAATACTCTCTTAAACCTTTCGAATGAAAAATCACTCTTCTCTAGATGGAAATTAGGGACGGATCTAAGTTTCGGGTCGAAATAGAGCCATTTTCACTCCTTTTAGAGTGAATATCCCGTCTAAATTTAGATGGGTCCCTAATTTCCGTCTTTTGGATTTAGGAAGTATATTGGCCTGAAATAATGGACGAATTTTGACATCCTTGAGAGAGAATCCTCTAGTGTAGTCTTATTCCATAAATGCCCAGGAGCCCTATGCATTAGTTACCCAACCTCGTATATTAGAACATATATAAATTGTCAGGGTAGTGTTCCCTAACATACATTTTGCCAAAATTGTGTAATATTTGTTTGGGTGTCATTTTTTGAAATCGCTTCCGTTGTCCTATGATATGTTTAAATCTGGGAAGGCGAGGGCCATTATGAGTTTCAATCACTAGAACTTTTATTAGGAGAGTCTCTGCCAACTAAAATTCTACTGAGAAGAGAAAATGATCTGAAGAATAAATAAATTTCGAATGAAAATAAACTTAGCGCTTCACATATCAGACAGGAACTCAATCTGAGGACAGTTTCCAGTGATTGTGAAGTAAAATTATTCGAAAGCACCATTTAGAGTCTAAAACAAGGGAAAAATCACTAGACTGATTGTCCCATCTCATTAGTATAATTATTTTCCATGCACCAGTCTCTTTCTCAAGGCGTTTTTCTACCTCATCTGATCTCTAATTTTCCTTATCTCTACACCCTAATCACAGCTAAATTTCCCCACCTCAAAAACCCATGTGCTTTAGGTTCTACTTTTTGTACAAAATGTGATATATTTATTTCCGGTTGCAGTACCTCATACTGATTAACAAACATTTCTATTGCCGTCATCGCCGACAGACTAGACCTTTCGGCAGCTGCAGAGAAAATTGAATTAATGGAACGTTCTTGTAATGCAAGTAGGGATACCGTTGACAAAAGAAAAATGTCATTAAGTCTATAGTTGGGATGATTTATTCCGGAAATGAATATAGAAAGGATAAGTTGTGATTCGCAAAAATAATTGAAGCTGTATCATACTCTCTTTGTGTTCCTAAAAGTGAGCATTTCTTATTTGCGATAATTGAGAAAAAAAATAAATAAAAAAATAAAATTTTAATCAAGTTGTAGACTACTGATACGTAGAAGCTACGTATCAGTTCAATCAAATGATGAAGTTACGAAAAATCTGACGAAATACATTCATTACGAAACAATAATGTTTTATAGACAATTTTGTAGCGGTAGAGCATCCGCCTCTCACGCGGAAGGCCCGAGTTCGATTCCCATTTCGAGTCATACCAAACATCCTAAAAATGGAACCTACTGCCATTGTGCGCGATGTTCCGCATAAGCAATGGAGTAGGGAAAACAAGCCAGTGAGCCACAATTGGAAAAAAGGTCGTGGTCGGCTCGACTTGAACCAATAGGTTGGAAACTGGACCGTAGACCTCTAACTAACTAACTAACTAACTAACTAACTAACTAACTAACTAACTAACTAACTAACTAACTAACTAACTAACTAACTAACTAACTAACTAACTAACTAACTAACTAACTAACTAACTAACTAACTAACTAACTAACTAACTAACTAACCAACTAACTAACTAACCAACTAACTAACTAACTAACTAACTAACTAACTAACTAACTAACTAACCAACTAACTAACCAACTAACCAACTAACCAACTAACCAACTAACCAACTAACCAACTAACTAACCAACTAACTAACTAACTAACTAACTAACTAACTAACTAACTAACCAACTAACTAACTTACTGACTGACTAACTGACTAACTAACTAACTAACTAACCAACTAACCAACTTACTAACCAACTAACTAACTGTAACCAACCAACCAACCAACTAACTAACTAACCAACTAACCAACTAATCAACTAACCAACTAACCAACTAACTAACTAACCAACTAACTAACTAACTAACCAACCAACTAACCAACTAACCAACTAACTAACTAACTAACCAACTAACTAACTAACCAACTAACCAACTAACCAACTAACCAACCAACTAACCAACTAACCAACTAACCAACCAACTAACCAACTAACTAACCAACTAACCAACTAACCAACTAACCAACTAACTAACCAACTAACTCACTAACTAACTAACTAACTAACTAACTAACTAACTAACTAACTAACTAACTAACTAACTAACTAACTAACTAACTAACTAACTAACTAACTAACTAACTAACTAACTAACTAACTAACTAACTAACTAACTAACTAACTAACTAACTAACTAACTAACTAACTAACTAACTAACTACCTGACTGACTGACTGACTGACTTTACAGACTATTTTTTGAAAAGGAATACCTAAACGCTAGGTAAATGAAATGAAAATATTAACGCCTTCAGTTCAATCTCATGTTTTTTTTTCATATCCCCTCTGACAACAATATGATTACAGGAAATGGGCGAGTAAATCTTTAATTATTTTCATGTTTCTTTGAACAACAATTCCCGATAGACTTTCTTTTACCAAGGCGGTGAAGTATTAATTCCTCAGACGCAACCAGTAGAATTAAAGTCAGATGAGTTACTCTGCCATTATCCTCCTTCCGTCTGTGTTTATAAGATACTAAAGAGAGTTTCTCAGTCTCCATCCTTTTAGATAGGATTTTCTTTTTATTTTAGCGGACGTCGTGAATTAAAGGGATACGCCACAATATGTTGTTAATGTATGATCATGAGTGGTAATCAGTCTTCTTCGATTTTTGAATAACAAGGAGGATAATATTTCACGACGCGGACCTCATCTACAACGACGTGACGCCATCTGTGTCTATGGTGTTTCTGAACGCAACGCGAAATAACGCTACCCCAAGTTGTGGAATGGCAGGGACAAAGCAATAGGTGATGTCATCAAGTTGTAGGTGGGCAATCTAAAGCTCACCGTAAGTTACCTAACGGGTACCAGCAGTTTGGCTTTTCTCCATAGAAATTCACTCACTGACAGTTACGCTAACGATGAACCTTATGCATATGATGTCACAGAGCAAATAGTACGCCCTGCATTGTGAGCAAAACTACCCAACTCCGACAAATGGCAGACAGCTGATTTGTCAACCAGTGGAATATAGGCGCATACTTCTGCTACACGTGTAGGCCGAATTGCCTGCCACATATTCCATTGTTTCATCTCCAAGGCTAACGTCAGTCTGTTTACAATGCGTAAGGTCTATTCGTTTGATCAATCCAATCATTGATCTCTTCTCGAACCTTGCTTCTTGTTTCAAATTCTGAGAATTGTTTAGAAGTCATTTAATTCTTATTGCAAGGTATTCAACACAAATATCTTCCATGGCAAGTCCATCCTTGTGGGGACATCCTTTCTGTCGCAAAAAGAAAAAAAAAAACAGCTTCACGACAAGGTATATAGGTCATAGCATCAACAACCAAAATATTCCTATCCTGTCTTGTAGCCTGGAGGACACGTTTCTTTGGGGACTTCTAATGATCATGGGTAACAATGTATTCCTTTACGAGCAGCAGTTTTTAAAGCTAACGTGAACTTTCTCGCTACTCAGGGGAGGGGTATTATGTATTGTGATGTGATAAGAAGAAATTAAGCACTTTTAACATATTTAAAAACACTTCTAAAAAGGGGAGAAGTCGAAACACACTGGGCATTAGTGTCATTCACCATGTTGTTTTAAGATGACCATTGAAAAGCATGTCGCAGTGTTTTCCTTATTGAAATCTTATAGATCAAATCATTAGCCTATTTACCTGAAATGTGCAATGCCTATGAACTGAAAAATGCTTAAAAGCGAAAAAGAAAGAAATTTTCGGGAACTGGCTGTTGTTTCAAAATAAATTTAGCGACTGCGCTTGCCCTTCAAGTCTAATGAGACCTGTTAATCCTTTACCGTTGTGCTCCGATCGGGGCATATTTGCGCGCCTCGGGAGTGGGCGGAAAAGCGGACGCAGCCCGCCCGCATCGGCTTCCGTCGGCCGTCGACCCCGTGACCTTAAACCATTGTCTCTCTCGTTGTTGTGGCCGAATTTTCGGGTGGCTACTGGCAGTTTCGAGCTCCGCGTGAAACAGTGAAGATGGGTGACAGCCGAGCTCTCCGCATCGTATGGGTCCAAAAGGACCCAAACAACGGTAAAGGGTTAAATTTCCTGTGTCATTTTTTTTTTATTTCTTTCTTTAGAAAAAGAGGATCATTGAGTCATACATAAGACTTTAAGATGGAACACACTACCGTTAGATGTGATATATAACCTACATAAAAAATGGGGAGGAGAAATAAAATAACTTTTTTTACAACAAACTGAAAAGAAAAGTAAAGTGCTACTGGATCCAACTAGAAAGTTTTGACTTCAGGCGTAAAACTCAATACATTAAACGAAGTAAATAGGTTAAAATTACACATGAACCATTAACGCATGGTCACTTCAATGTCGCATCATTTTACCTTACTGATAATTTCATGATTAACGAAGGGTCACTTTAATATTTTATTCAATAAAAGGGATAAAATTATGGTACTTCCTTCCGCAAAACCAAGTGGCTATGTAGATAAGATTTCAAAAAATAGATCTATGTAATCACGCACATTAGTATCACATACTCTCTTTAAGGATTCTAAATTGAATTCCTCTGACATTACATCTCAAGGGGGTCTTGGCGGTAATTGCTATTATCCACTGAAAGAAATTACTGCATTGATCTTGATTTTGGAATCGTCACGTTCAGTTTAAACGTGAACTTGACTTGTTTTGTGAAACAAAACTAATCTTTTTTAAAACGAAAGTATCGTCAACTAAAAAAGCATTCTGGTGAATTTTTCAATCATTTTTCCCAGTTAATTCTCGGGAGATTGGCAATTCAAGTTGACAAATACTCGATAAAAAGTAAACCTTAATATATTAACAATAAATTTGACTCAGGACTATTCTTTCAATACAATAGTATTTCAAAACGATTTTGAACCAAATCTATTTTTTTTTGAACAAGCTGCAATTTTATAACATATTTTGCCAATAGTATGAAAGGTCTTATCTCATTAATCAATTCAAAATTGAAAAAATAATGAAATTTTTCAGAACCTTCAGAGAACACTTCTGGTTTTTGCTGATCATCACGAACTTATCCCAGTAAAGCTAATTATACTATATATGTCTGGTAAATAACCAATGAACTGAAGATCCAACTGTCCAAAGAACTTCTAATGCCAGCATTACCTAATGCAAAGAAGTTTAAACTGTTATTTCAAGTAAAATAATTTACAAACCAATCTGCAGTACAAGCATTTTCTGTTCAATTCAAAACAGAAGGACTACTTTCCCAAAATGTCTTTATCAGTCTTGAAAGTTTTCAGAACAAACAAGAAAACCAATCAAAATAATCATGAATTTCTTCAAGCCGTGTGAAGCAATATGAAGGGTTTTGAAGGAACACTACAGTGTGGCTGTTACTTGTGGATGTTGTTATGTTCTGACGCAATGCTAGAGATCCTTGCGCACTGTTCATGAAATTTGAGGAAACTTAATATGGTATTATAGTCTTGTATATTACAAGACTATAATACCATATTAAGTTTCCTCAAATCACACCTAGTTAAGCCGACGGTCTCTAACCGTAAACCCCTTTCCACAGAGATTTGAATGGCTGGGGTAACTGAACGGAAATACTGGGTCTGTTTGGCTGGATTGCTGTAAATGTGCAGACTGCGAGACCATACATTGTCCTCACTCGTTAGGTTAGCAAAGCCTTTTCTTCAATTGAAACAATAACGGTTGGTGTTTCGTTTGGTGAAAACACCCTCCCTAGGCTCCCTTCATTCAATAAAGTCCAGCGGAAATTACTAGTGACCGCTTCTTTACGATTCGCATCTTAGAAAAGTGGTTTATAATCTCTGGAAGAAAACAAAAAGTATCTTTCATGGTTCATCGAGATGTTATATAGATCCATTTAAATCGTAAGCTCTGTATTGATAACAAAAGTAGACGGGATGAGTGAGTGACGTCAAAAGAACCATCCTTTTAATAAAACCGAATTACGTCAATCATACTTTTGAAAAGATTTTCACAGGGTTTTTGTTCGCTGACACGTGGTGCCCTTACTTATTAAGGTAAGCAACTGAAGTGTAACGCCCTTGGATGTTTTATCCCGGTTATCTATTAATGAATCATGTAATATTTATTTAATAACACTTCACATAAACCAGGATTGCTTTGTTCATGTTGCTTTTACGTACAAAAACTGTAATGAAGAATCACAAGGACCTGTCTCCTGTACTTACATACAGAGTAAATGCTTGCGTGGTTTTATTTCAGCTATTCATACCTGAAATTATAAGACCACGAGTTTTCCTCGGCTGTTCTTCCAAACACACACCTTGAAAACAAGGAGTGTCTTAAGTGGGCTTTCAAAAGAAAAAAGAAAGAAGAAAAAAAAAACACACACACACACACACAGAAAGAATGAAAAAAGATTCTTGTATTGTTACTAAGAAGATATTACACTTTTATTATCAATTACCGTAAGCTGAAAATTGGTTCTAAAATCTTCAGTAGGAGGCCAGATTCTTGAACATATGAAAGAAAAGAGTGATCACCCTGGAGAGAAGCGTACACAGGATTGTGTCATGGGAGGGTGATTGATGTCATGGGAGGGGGGGGGGGGCGACACGGGGAAAAGTCTAAGGATAGAGAGGAAAAATTTTTTTTTAGGGTGGGGGGGGGGCGGTGGGGTTTAACCTCCAAAACTGGCTTCTTGGCTACGCCAATGACCCTGATGACCCTGGATAGTAAAGAATGTTTAAATCAGCAAATTCGTTAGTATTACTTAAATTAGCTCAATAGTATACTGTACCATGCATGCGTGACGCCACATGCTTACAAAGTTTCATATTCCCCATAGAATTGACCTCAGTTAAGGATTAGAAAACCCGTTAAGAGATTATTTCTGTAAAATATAAATATTAATTATTATATGGAGTCTTCCTGTAACGATATGAATTTTTTTACCAAACAAATTGATAACTATGACGGAACAGCACTGTAAAACAAACAAAACGTTTTTATTCCTTTTCTCGTCAGTGCGTTCTTCCATGTATATAGCAATGTGCATTGAAAGCTTGCACTAATTTGGTCTTATGTTAGCTTTCTTATAACTAAGTGGTGCCCGTGTTTGCCGAGTTCTTCAAATTTCACCGTGGATCCAATATAAACATTCTACAGGTTTCTTCCGATTTAACAAACACTTTATTACCTGCGAGCTGTAAAAGATTGCTATTTAAAGAGAGACTTAAGTATATATGTATAGTATATGGTGGGTGTAAGCAATGAAAATTAATGTAAGATGCTCCTAGTATAGCTTAGCGCATTAGCATTTATCCAACAGCCATTCATCTAGTATATCAAAGCTTTTAGGATTACTGGAAACGAACGAGTCAAATGTAAGGAACTCTAAAAGCTAAAAGATGAATAATTTAACGTTCTCGGTATCGTTATCAGGATGACAGGATGATTATGACTACATTAACCAGGAAGTTTAGTAAACAATTGTGGAAGCTGTTTACATAGTTTCTCATACCAAGCTGATTTATGGAAGACTTTCCGACTGAAGTCACAGTGTTTTGTTATGTTCTATACAAATGCTATGTAATGTTTAGTGGTCTACAAATGCCTTAAAGTGAGATAGAGAGAGAGAGAGAGAGAGAGAGAGAAAGAAATGATATTCAAAATGCCCATTTAGCAAATTCTATGTACAGGATAGGGAAAGGTATCGTCTTTTCTTCCGTTAAAGTCGATGATATTACTTTAAGCAAAGATTTGGAGAAAAGAAGATTGACACGGGAGAAAGATAGAAGGCAACGAACTTTATTAATTTTAATGCAAGAATCAGCAAGAATACATCTTTAAGAAGTGTCCAACAGTGTAGCCGTATGTAGTGAAAATACATATTCTATCTTACTAGTTTGCAAAGTCATATTTGACCGGAGGGCTGTTATTTGGAAATAACAGATTTGACCAGCTAATTAATGATAGGTTGATTCCACAGAACACACAGTCATACAGTCTAAGTATCTGGTCATAAATCTAATTCAACAGGTGCACATGTATTGTGATATTTTGTCTACTTTTTACCTTCCAGTTAAAATGTTCATCACACTTTAATTTGACAGCATTTACTGAATTTATTGATAAAATTGTTGCTAAATGCATCGTTTTGAAGAAAATACTGTATCAAAATATACCCAGCACACACAACCTTGGGAAGTCCATAAAATAAAGCGGCAGTGAAGTACGTATCTCCCAATTCGTTGCCAGACTTTCCCAATTCATTGCCAGACTTTCCCACTTCATTGTCAATTCAGACGACCGTCAGTTTAATGGAATCATCTTCGCATGTAGACCAGGTGGCATATGTTTGAATGACGTAATATCGATTCAGGCCAATCAAAGTCTTGTCAGAATTAATGATGAAACGTTCCTTCTTACTTTTTGTTACGTCTTTCTTCTCTGCCTGCCTACCTCTCATCGTTTCAGTGAGGACGTGAAGCTCACTACACTCACACTTGATGTGTGCACGTTTCACATCTGATTTGATAGTTGAAAGTAACAAATATATCAAAATGCAGAAAAAGATACGTAACATTTGGGGTTAGCTAACAGGCTAGTCAAGCATGCGTTAATTGCTTTTCACGCAATAAGAGCACAGCTCACTTGAGGTCACATATCATGTAACAAACCAGATATCAGTTACACCCCACACCTCCTTTGATCTACTGGGGTATCTATGTTGCATTTTCAAGACACAACGTGACAGCATGTTGTAAGATTAGTCACCAATCCTCTTTTAACATTCTCTGATAGATCGAGCTAGAACAAATGATATAAAGTAACAATTTGGTTGTGGACAAACTTTAAATTTCTAAATTTTCATGTTTAACTTAAAAATAGTATTGTCTGTATGATCTGACTATAGCAGCAGGTGCTTACAGTATCTGTAAGTTACTCAAATCTGGCTACTACTGATAACAATTGGCTCAAATGCTAAAAGCTGGCTATTCCCTGGCTAATGCCGTATGCTTAAAAATTTATCATTCGCCTCACTATCTCGTTGTCTTTTACCATGAATAATCGAATAGCAGACTAGCACAGTTCGCAGGATTCGCTCTTTGGCGGCATATCGTGTAGGAAGTCCGAACAGCCGAACAGCTATATATTATCAAGTACTATTCGAGCAGATCGTAGAATGCAATGCATACACCTTGTCTACATGTATGTATACTACCAAAGGAGATTTATTGATTCTGGTTCTTGACTCTGGAAACAAGCGGCTGAGGAAACTTTTGAAATCATGTAATCGTTATTGCATGAAGAAATGAAACATTCTTAATCATACGTCAGTGTTTTCTTTTAAAATGAGGATATCGCAGTATTTAAAATATACATTATTTTGAAATCCTTGAGGGGAACCTTCATGTTGATGATCTTATTATGATTTTATGAACAAATGCATGTTTTGGAATTACACTTAAAGAATAATACATGTCACAGGTCTTCTTGGGATCAAATTATACTGTGGTGATTGTCATCAGAAAGCTAAATATTGAGCAAAGAATAACTCATGTCGAATTTTGATTAAAAACGTACTGATCATAAACATGTGTCCTGTAAAATATTGTAACAGTTTGGGGGTGTTTGGTTCTTCTCGGTAGCGTTGTGACTTGCAGGGTGGGACTCTTGGCCTAATGTCTTGTGTTTTGATTGGCCAGAACGCGAAGAGAGGCAAGAAAGGCATAAAAGACGACTCAAATCTGCAGCGTGTTCTCTCTTAAACTTGTATTAAAATCAAATCACAGTAAATAGTAGTAAAATTCCCCAAGGCTAAAAACGATACAAAATAACTTCCTCGAAGCTACAGGCTGACGACTGAAGGGGCAATAAACACCTGCCGCCAGACCTGGATTAACTTCCTACTGGAGAAGAACATCCTTTCCTTCGTCTGCCTTGGATAGAACTGACATAGGCTATTAACATTAACTTATTTAAACTTAATCTGGACAATAGAACGCAATTACACTACTATTCACAGTCAAACGAGATCACAAAGAGATGAATATGCATGACATCTACACAATACTGCACCTGTACACCAGAATCAGACCACTCTAACTCTGGCATTCATATATTACTAAAAACATGTACTTAAAAAGTCTTAAAAGCTGCACATAGAAGAAAACATCCATGTGACACTTTAAATCCTAATAACTACAATGATGCCATACTCTCCACTTGTATATCCTTTTGTACGCAAAACAGAACATTACATCATGTTACACAAGTGATTGCATAACGTTACATGAACAATGGGGATTAGAAAAGATAAGCCACATGGAGGGACAATGGGTTTCAGTGGGACAGGGATAAATCACTAATCCACGTACAAAAGCAGGATCATCCCCGTAGAATGGAGACTGCTTTGCGGAGCAGCTCCACATAATCTTTGGAGCTCCGCATAATCTTTAGTTGCTCCGCACACCAGATAATACATCGTTACAATATTTATTTTCAAGCCCGTATGTAATCAACTTTGCCAAGATTCGAATTAGTTAACTCATATGAATACGATTTTTTAGCAAACGTACCTTAAGAAAAAATAATACTGCTTTAATTATTCAAGGGATTATGTTTTTCAATTAAAGCCATGGTATATCGTAACAGGTGATAGACTAGAAGCTCAGAGGAACAGACAAATTGAGAAAAAATAAGTTGTACGCCAAATATAATCCAGCCTTCCCTGTCTTACAATGATATACCGCATCTTTATTTTTTGTCAATAAACTATTTCACTGTAATGTTCTTATACGGAATTCATACGAAACTTTCGTAACCTACAAAATGTTAAAAGGGAAACGTTAAGCAAAAATTTTACTTTTCCTTTGTTAAAGAGGTACCAAATCTACAGAGATTGGTGGAACTCTCCCTCAGATCGAATAGTTCCATTGGCAAGGGACACTTTGTTACCCTTGTGCTTCCGACTTTTGTGTTGATGGTAAAGTTTATAGGTAATAGGACCTCCTAGTGCTGAAAGAAAGGTTTCTGCAAATCTCATAAAACTTATGCAATCAGTTTTCGATGATATGGTTTTTGCAAAGGAGAAAATTGGTGGAAATTTTAGAGAGAAACAAAGGGCTGTTCATAAATGTGAGGATATGATGTTATATGTGCTTCCATAGATTTCACTCTTTATTGAAAATGTGACAACTTTACCTGCTCATATCGTGAGAATCCAACATGGGTTTAAATGTAAATTATACCGAAACACCTAGAAAAAAGTGCCCATTTAACTCAACAAAACTTCATTTGACTTTAAATCCTTTTTTTAACATCACACTATTAACTTGACCTAACGTTATACTTCAGTTAGGCTATACTAAGGAACAACAGTCAACTGAAGAGATCACATGCTCTCCAAATTAATCAGTGCGGTAACCACTGTTAGGCAGAGGAAACTCCTTAACATGCTCACATTATATCGTAATTAGTGGTGAAAAATGACATGGTCCAAGGAAATGTGTAACACCATTCAGCGTGTATAATTAAGTCCAATGACGTAAGTTATACATAGGAATCCGCGTACTAATACGACGATTGATTACCAGTGATGAAGTCAATAGAATGTCGCATGTCTGAGATTAAAGGGGTCAAGGTTAGGAATCGTGAAGTTACGTTCCTCAACATACATTTATTTTGAGAAATATAAGGAACTGATTATTGTGTTTACTTCCATGGTTCTTTCACGTATCAATGTATATCACTGTGTAAGCTGTATAAGTCGTAACCGTGCTCTGATTGAGAAAGGCAATAACAATTGAAGGCGGGCGTTAAGGCGTATTCTTGCATTACTCAAGGTTGGCTACGAGAAAGTTAGAGCAATCCAACCAGAGGGAGTTTAAGTCTCCCCTTTTGCATGGCACACATGCAGATGCGGTTAGATTAAAGAGTAGATCCAACCTGTATACCTATTAAGGGTTACTCTAGGCTGATTACACAATGATGATGATAATGATGCCCGAGGCAATGGGAATGACGATACCGATGACGATACCGATGACGATCTAACGACGATGGCAATGACGATGGCGTGGCGAAGACGATTACGATGACAGTGATGAATGAACAATGAAGATCACAATACGATACTATTTTTTACGAAACTAGTCTCTATTTCAGTTGTATCGTGTGAACTCATAAAAACTGTAGTATACTACCTTGATTGCACTTTCTGGGTGTTGAATTTAATTAGCACCAAAAGTGATGTTTTAGCACTTTTATAGTGCTAATTATACAGCATTTTCATAGTTCTGTCAAAACAGAAAAGTGGGCGGAACTAATTTAGATGGAAAATGTCAAAAAACACTAAATTTCTAGCAGGAATTTTGTAGGCTATCTACGGTTTTGACTTTTATCAGGCATTTGTCAACTAACATAACTCAGTGCTTACACGTATTCATAATTTTTTGACATATTTGACATATTTCATGATTTCAACAATGTTAACAAAAATAATATTACAGTAAATTCCAAATTAGGAGTTTCGCAAATAAAGACTTCTAGTTTTTTTTGACATATTATTACTCTTAAAGATATAAAAACAGCACTTTAAGATTTCTGGTCAGCTCTTGCAAGTGCTGTTTACTTCTGCACTTCCAACGTGCTGTCTCTAAGGCATCCGAAGAAGTGCTATGGTAGCACCAACGGTGCAGTCCCTATAAGGCCTCTTATAAGTGCTAAGAAAGCCTCTTTAGCACCGCCTTTTAGTGCTGCTTGGTACCACTTATGGTGCAGTTAAAAGTAGCTCTTGCAAGTGCTAAGTCCTGCACCCAACAATTGTTGAAGAATTAAGATTGATGCCGTTTGCACCAATGGTGCAGTCCCTGTTAGGACTCTTGGAAAGTTCGGAAAAAATGCTAAACTGCTCTTTAAGTGCTGTTTTTAGCACTTCTTTTTTTACAGTGTAGTTTTCGTCCCTAAAATCACCACATTGTTGAAACTCTAACAAGGAGGTAAAATTGATCCCCTTAGAGTAATTTCACAAACCTTCCAATTGTTTAGTATCATGTTATAAAACAAGTCCCAATGTTTTTAAGCTCTTGATTAAACATCATCACTTGACATTTTTCGAACCTTCATTGTTAAGGGCGGAGTTGAATTTCAACCAAAAACTATGTGATCCATAGCATCTTTTTAAACTAGTCTATTGTATCAATGTTGAACGCTTGCTATGGTTGGACACGGCATGAAAAATCAGGCATTATAGTAAATGGTAATAAAATACCGTTCAAGTACCACAGTCCAGATATTACTTGAAAGTTTTACTGATTGGGTACCATATCTGGTCAGATTTTGCCCCAAAGAACAATTTGGGATACACCATTTTACAATGTATCATGGAAAGGAAATGTTTATAACAAATACTGTCTATACAAGGTAATTTTTAAAGGTCAACAAACACGATTGTTGGGACGGTAACATATCTTGTCTTCCGACATTACAAAACGATCAAAAGGACCCAAATATATAAAAAGCTCTTTGTCAGTTCAGGAGATACCCTCACTCGGGAGAAAATGGTTTTTCACCCGATCGGGGGAAAATACGGCCATGGGTGGCTCCATTTTCAGATTTCTCCCTTGATGCTTTGCGATCTCACCGCGCAAATGTAAGGGACACAAATGTTGAAAACACCTGGAAAATTTCATCGATCTTAGGAGAGAGAAATTTTGAAATATTTAGAAACTTTGTTGCTAGGGGAACAAAAATGCCGGATCACGTTTAGTACTTCACGGCGCAGATTTTGAGGTATCGAGCATTTTTTTCACGTTCCTTGCCCTTAGCTTAAATTATAGACTCGACACAGCCACAAGATTTATGCATTTTTTGTAAATAAAGTTCTGTAAATTACTAGTGCTTGTAATTGCACTACTCATTAAAACGTTTTTGAAAGTTTCTTGTGATTTCGGTCTGTGGTTGTAAACAGTTACCTTGTATTTGAATATATCCACATTTATAAACAAAGCGACGACTGTGAAGAGGTACACACCTAGTGCTTCATGCTTCAGATTTTCTGCCGATCGGGTCTATCCTCATTTTCCCCGAAAACGGTTATCTCCTGAACTGTTTGTGAAATTGAGACTTTGCATTTTAACGGAAAGGTTAAAATATATGACGCTGTAGTTGATGAAAAGGGTATATTTCTCATGTCCATCAGCCCTATGCAATTTTCCATTGTCAAAAAACGTACGTCAATGAGGCATTGATGAGTTACTACGGTAACCAAGCGCGTGGTAGCTTTCCAAATCGACCCCTGTTAAGAGCAAAACATAAAAACAGATCATCAGCTTAAAACCTATTATTTATGGCCATTAAATGTTTAATGGGTCTTTCACGGTAGATAATACAAGGTAAAAACCGATAAAATATTTGGAATAATAAATACTTGCAAACACTTCCAAGATTCCATACTCTACAAAGCCATTACATAACCTTTAAGAAAAACAGATTCATTTTGATTAAATAGGTGTTCTCTTTTTCCGTCAAACGACATCAAATTAGATGCAATAAATAAAGCAAGCTGCACACTGCACACAATGCATAAACTACGCTCTTCTATAGAGAGAGTTTAGGCTACTTACAAAACAAACATCTACAAATGGTTTAAGCCGATTGCTCAACCAATCACTATCTCGGGTAAGTATTGCTAACACATTGGTGAATTCAACTGCGTGTATTCGGCAAATCAATATATATATATATATATATATATATATATATATATATATATATATATATAGTTATATATAGTTATATATATATATATATATATATTTATATGTCTTTATATATATGCTTATATATATATATATATATAAGCATGTATATATATATTTATATATATATATATATATATATATGCGTATATATATGCCTTTATATATATATATATATTGATTTGCCGAATACACATGTATATATATATATATATATATATATATATATATATATATATATATATATATATATATATATATATATATATATATATATATATATATATATATATATATACAATATAGAAAGAAGAGTCTCTCCTCAGCACTGGTATTAAATTTTGCCCAACTCCTTTAAGGCTAGACACACTGCAGTTGCAAAGAGACCTAGAAGCCTTTAAACGTAGATTACGTCTCTTTGAGTACTTTAATTCTTCAGACGAAAACAGTGAGTCTTCATTTTCAGAAATTCCTCGCTTTAGGAACAAAAGTAATTGGTCGCCGCCTGAAGGAAGAGATCGCTTCTTGGATTGTTTTTTGGAAGCCGTCCAAAAAGATGTGGACAGTTATACACCCCCTAAAATTGTTCATGACAATCTTTCCAAGACTGAAAGGCAGGCCCTGGTCTCACTCTCTAGAGACAGTAACATTATCATTAAGCCAGAAGATAAAGGACCGGCTTTTGTAGTGCAAAATAAAACCTCGTATGTAGAGAGTGCTTTAAGTGACCTTAGTAACCAGAAATTTTACAAGGAAAATGATGCCGACAAGACACCAGAAGTTGTCAGTCAAGTTCGTTTGTTAGTCAACAAAATGCTTCATGAAGGGGATATAGATGAAAAAACTGCCGAATACCTAGTTCCTAAGGAGTGTAAAACTTCAAGGTATTATACATTGCCTAAAACTCACAAGGAACCAGACATCTCTGGTCACCTTAAAATTCGTCCTGTTATTTCCGGCAGTGGATCACCCATTGAGAGACTGTCAGAATTTTTGGACTTTTTCATTAACCCAGAGGTTCAAAAACTGGACTCATTTATCAAGGACTCTAAGGATATGATTAAATAAATAGAAGGAATAAACGAGAAAGGACCTTTGCCACTATCAACGGGTATGTTTACAATAGATGTCAAAGCCATGTACCCCAGTATGCCTCAGCATTTAGGTATAAAAGGAGTTAGAAAGGCCTTGGATTCTCGCCAAATTAAAAACCCCTCTACTGATAATTTGATTGATTGTTTAAAGCTTTGTCTCACAGAGAACCATTTTGAATTTAATGGAAACTTTTTTACCCAGGTACACGGTACCTCTATAGGTCCTAAAATGGCCCCCGGGTACGCCTGTTTAGGTATGGGCATTGTTGAAGAAGAATTATGGCAAAAGTGTTCTCTTTCGCCCACTGTGTGGTCTCGTTACATTGACGATATCTGGGGTCTCTGGCCCCATGGACCAGATCTTTTTAAAGAGTTTATGAAAACTCTTAATAATCTTTACCCTGGTGAGCTTGAGTTTACTTCGTGTTTTAGTTTTGATTCCCTTCCTTTCCTTGATCTGCATATTTTTCGCAATTCTGAGGGTTATCTCAATACTGACCTTTTTGTTAAACCTACGTTCAAAAATCTTTATCTCAAATATAATTCTTATCATAGCAAACATGTTCTTGATAATATTGCTTACGGTCAGGCTCTCCGTATCCGTACTATCTGTTCTACAGAAGAATCTGCTCAAAAAAACCTTAATACCCTTAAAAGTAATCTGATTGAAAGAGGGTATCCCACGAGTAATGTTACAGAGAAGGTGAATAAAGTCTGTACTGTTCCGAGAAGGACGCTTCTCAACCGTAACCACTCCATTTGTGCTAGGAGGAGTTTTAATGCCCCCTTGGTAGTTACCCATAACCCAAGGTTACCTCCCCTAAACAAGATTATTAAGAAGCTTTTTCATATTCTTAAATCGTCCCCCACCTTTAATAAAAGTTTTTCTAACCCGCCCCCAGTAGTTTACAGACAACCTCCTAATTTAAAATCTTTACTGGTAAGAGCTAAAATACGTCATAATGCAGAGAACAGAGGTTGTTTCAAGACACACGATAAAAGGTGTGTCACCTGTAGTGTTTTACGTGAAACTTCTGTCGTTCAAAGTTTTAATACAGGTCAGAATTTTCAGGTGAGGGGGGATTTAACTTGTACCACCAAAGGCGTAATCTACTCGATTAATTGTTTGGATTGCCATAAGCATTATGTGGGTGAAACGGGATTAGAGCTTAGAAGTAGACATAGGGGTCACCGACAGGAGTTTAGAAAAGGTCAAACTCCCATTGGTAAGCATTTTAAGGTGTGTAAAAATTTTGAATTAATAGGTATAGAAAAGCTACGTAACAATAATAAGAAAACTAGGGAGGAGGTTGAATTGAAATGGATTTACCGGTTGAATACTCTTGCCCCTATAGAACTTAACGTAAAAGATGTAAGCCTCAGTAGAGCATTGCCTAATAGCTAGTACTTTTTCCATTACTGTTATTTCTTAGCACGTGAGCAAGGGGAGTTTATCTCCCCGAAACGTAGTGCATTTTTAACATCTGAGCTTTGCCATTTTAAAACTTTTAAGTTTTGAACTCTTTACCGTTTTTAATATCTTGTTGCCTCAGAAGATTTGACACGATCTTTGTCTTCAGTATTTTATATATATATATATATATATATATATATATATATATATACATATATATATATATATATATATACATATATATATATATACATATATATATGTATAAATATATATATATATATATATATATATATATATATATATATATATATATATATATATATATATATATATATATATATATATATATATATATATATATATATATATATATATATATATATATATATAAGCAACACAAAACGACAAAACGACCAACCAACCGACCAAACAACCAACCCAACCCAACCCAACCAACCAACCAGACCGACCGGCCGACCAACCGATTGACCGATCGACCAACGACATACATGTAGAAAATGGACGTACCAAGTACAGAGCTCTGTGTCACAAAGAATTCCACCTATAATTACGGACTGAGTGCGTTCTCTAAAACAAGACTTGAACCTTTTTACATTGTTCAAAATTTGTCATTTTGCAGTGCTTTTTGCAGTTAGTATTTCTTTGCTCGCCATGATTTTGTGCGTTAATCCAGTATAAACGGTAATTTTGGAGCCATTTGTATCCCTGAACACTCAAATGGTCTTTAAGTGCTTTACCCAGGCAAAATGCTCTTATATGTGAATACCCTATAACATCTGGCTGTCTAAATTGAAAAACACACTTTAAAACTGTTACATAAGCATTAAGAAGTCGGTTACCCACATACCAGAAGAATTAGTCACTTAGACGGGGACCCTGGATAAGTATAGATTAACAAATGTGACTGAGAGTCACCCATTTTAATTCTTAAAGAAAGGCACTAGGTAGTAGAGCCATAGAGCCATATATTACACTCTAAAAAATATTTAAACGATTTTGTTTAAAAATTAGGATACTCACGAAGATGAGTATTTCTACTCGAAATAAGTGAGTACTGAATTTGTGCAAAATTTTACACAAATTGAGTTGAAGTACTCACTTATTTCGAGTAGAAATACTCATTTTCGTGAGTATCCTAATTTTTAAACAAAATCGTTTAAATATTTTTTAGAGTGTATTCTTAAGTAGACGGAAGAGTGTAAAACCTAGTGGAACGGCGTAGCCTCTGTTTTATAACTTTCGAGTTTTCGCTGAATTTTTATGTCACAGTCAACTATTTTTTGGAAGAATTAAAACTGCAGAAAATCCCTAACCAACACCCATTTGAACCAAATAAAACAATAAACCCGTCAAAATGGCGTACTACAGGCAATGAACTGCATATCCTAGAACTGTTTTCACAATGACACAGGAAACACAAATGGGATATAATATCCCTCGCACCCGCCTATGTACGTTCGTGTGATTCGTTTGTGACTTATCATCCGGGCGTTTTAGCAAAATATTTCTTCTTTACAGATTCACCAGTTAAATTCGGATAACACTTTCTTTCATCCTAAGTTTCAAAAATGTTTTCTGAGAAGATATGAAGTTGAAAGCTACTTACTTTAATCGTTTTAACGAAGAGCTGTACATTTAACATTACCTTTTATGTAAACCTTTGTTGAAAGCTGCAACTTAAAGGCAGCTTTCCACTTTTCTATAAGTGTGTATACTTGAAATGCCGAAAAACAAGTTTTAATCAGCTGAAATATTCACAGTGGCTGTAGAAATTCTACAGTTTTGTAACAAGTGTACTGAAGGATAAAAATAGAAAACTAAAATCTGAAACCTTCATTTTGTGTCGTTTTAAAATTGTCTTTAATCTTGAGGGCAAAATCTTACGCATGGTGCCAAGTTGTTTGCTTTTTTGTCGCAAGATAAATGTACTTCATTTTACAAACACATACGACTTTTTGAAAAAAAGGCCTTAGTTGGTTCCAATCCTTCTTGGTGCCACTTCCGTTAAGTTCACTTCATACAATCACTGCATTCTTAACTAGAATTGGCTTTTGAGTGAAGGGAATAGGGAGTAAGTAAAAAAATTCAATGGAAGAAAAATATTTCAAAGTTTTGGTACTTTCAGGGAGGAATACAGACTTTCATTATTATCTTCTCAACTTTTCTTAAAAATTCCAAAAAGATCTTAATTACATGTAAGCACCCAACAGCACAGATGTTGGGCGAATGTGTTGCATACAAATTTTAACCATTTGTTGGGTAAAATGAGTTGAATGAAATGGCTGGGTTTCTTTCATAAAATTCTGCTTCAAATTACGAATAAGAACTCATCAACTGTGAGTTTCTATCACTCAAAACGCACAGTTGTAATGATGATTTTTGAAGGTGTATTTGTGGGATTTCATTCGTCGTAGAAGTCATACCTAGGTCTTTGACTATATCCTGTAGCCACCGATCTTTAATCAGCAGCCATCTACAACATCAGATTAATGCTGAAGTAAGACGTCTAAACTTCCCAATATTTATGAATACACCAGTCCTGTAGGTAGCGGGCCACTAATTATAAGTCCCATTGACTTACACACTAAATTAGGCTACTTCCGTGCCCCTTAGCTCCCAGTAGAAGTTTTCAACCAGGACATGCTACCCCTCTGATCGAAGCCCACAATCTCGGCTTCCATGGCACTTTCAAATTTTCATACCATGACCATTGAAATTTTGAGCTAGAGAGCCTTGAATGATAGGGATGTGTTTCCCGCCATAATAGCTACTCAAAAACGGCATTTCACAGAGCGGAGTAATACAATAAAAAAATGGCACTAAAATTGGTCAGATTGCCTTGAATTTTGCACAGTATGTATTTCAACTCATTGTCTACAAAATCCAAATGCAAAAATGATCATATTTTGAAAGTAACACAGTCAGAAACAACATCCCATAAATTTTTTATGGCGCTTTGTCTGTCAGTAAACATTTTCCCGGACATGATTATTGGAGTTAGTGGTCCGCTACCTGTATACAAAGCCATTTTTTTAGAAAAAAAAAAACCGCATGGTTCCAATGCAGTAATACCCTCAAATGTGATACCAGCGACGTTCAAACCTATATAGTGTTATCTTCATAAATTACAATCCCAAATTCTTTGGATGACATGAATGACTGACAAAGATTGTTCGAAGAGCAGTATAATATGCTGATGGCTCACGCGACATTTTCATGCACTTATTCAGTTTGTAAATCTTATCCCAGCAAAGGAAAAAAACCCAAAATGTTAACTCGGTCAGGTTACGGTCCACTGCTCGGCTAGTCAAACGACTGCAATTCCAGTCCTCGTTTGTACTGCGGTTGATAGGACATATTCAAATAAAGCTGTAGTTGCAGTACATTAGTGTATGTGTTACATTTTGACGATAGATGGGTGGATGGGGCTCCATATTTGAGAGGCTGACTTGACAGATTAATGACTGAAGACTGAAGGTAGTAAATCCAGCTGTAATAGTGTATTTGTTATTTTGTCTGTGAACTTATTTTTCTTTTTAAAAAAAGAACGATCAACTCCCCGGGATATCCTGAGTATGTCTACTCTATTCATACAATACATTATATACAGTGTCGGAGATGAATTCACATCTAAATCCAAACGTATATAGAGGTTTGGGGAAGATATTATCAAGCGACATTTGCTTATATTGGGGTATTTCTACTGAGCTCGTTCTATTTTATGGAGGAAGGATTCTGTCTGAAACTTGATGGCTTAAGAAGGGTTTCTTGTGATGAATTGTGTATGCAATGCGAAATTCACCTTAGCACATTTTCAAACTGTGAAAAACTAAAATTAGATCTCATTTTCCTGTAACCCCTTAAAAGTAGGACGAGGAGGGACAGGGAATTTTTACCATTTTTTTTATCTTTGCTGGCCCTTGTACTTTCTTTGCACAGGCCTATCTTCACAGGCCTCTACGAACGACACCGAGGTGCTTTATGCTGCATAATTACACTGCATATATATTCCCGATTTAGCTTCCACGAATACTTGCTTCGTGTAAGGTAGTTTAAAAATGATGGATGGCTCGTTACAGTTCTACGCTCCCGCGCCATTAACACCTCGTGAGTTCAATCAAAGTTGTCCTCTAATGGTAGTATCCTGTATCCCATAAACAGAATATCCAAGGAGGTTATATCTTCTTCTCAATCTAAACAAGGGAAGTGTAAAACTGTGAAGAGGATTGTATTAGACAGACAGTAGGATTATTGCGAAGATTTACTTTACGAGCCCGATGTTTACGTTAACCTTAAAGTATCTTAAGTTTCAGGCATGATTTCTTCCTTACAAATCCATAGCGATAAAGAGTTAACATAGGTTCATCAGTCCAGACTTGTAAAATATCTTACAGCTACCTGGTCGATTGCGTCGTGTGCAGCAAAACATGTGTTGTTCACGGCACATTATGAAAACTTCTCACAGCCGTTCAATGTTCACTGGCTGTAATATCAACTATATTATATGCTGTGGGCAGGTGTGTAAAGAACACAGCTTTTGCGAGACCGAAGCTGAAGGGGTGAAGTAGATTGATGGTAGCGAAGTCCAATCTTCTTTTTCATTATATTTCTTTTCTACTTGTCTGAATATGTGGTAAAAGAAAATTGGCAGGTAATGAAAAGCTATGGTTTCAGATAAATTACAAGACGCAAGAAACTGTCGACTGGCTTCACCATTATGATGTATCTGTAACTCTACTGCTTTGTCTGTAGCAGGCACTGTGATACGGAAGTGTAAATATTTCTTTTGCTTTACGGTTTTGCAGAAAGATTCTCGTCACAAAATGATGAAAACAACCTAAGGCTTCTAGACGTTACTGATCAGTGTCATAATTGACTCACAATCAAATCTCGAGTTGTCGCTTTACAGTATGCATCCCTAATTTGCATTTGTATCTTTTGACGCAACACACACACACAAAATCTCATCAACACTTCTAAAGCATTATTAAGCTCATTATGTTTAATCATCTCTCATCAGACCTGGATATATGATGAAGCTAGACTGCAGCCTTACACCCTTGATAATTTTACTCCCTTCGTCTGTTTTAGACCCGTATTTTCAAGAAGGTTTGACCAGAGAGCTGGGTGGGCCGATCATGGAATCTAAGATACGGGATCCAGAGAGAGAGAGAGGGGGAGGCTGAAACAGGGCTCTAGATGACAACTACTGAGATCTACTTTTGGAGGATCGTCTGACGTACTTGTCCTTGTTGTGCTGAAAGCAAATTTCTAAGGTCGCCACAATTTGGTCACATCGCTAATTCTCGTAACAAAAAGTTTACTGAACCAATACTTACTGATACCAGCCCAGTGCAATTACAGTTCATTTTTGAAAGAACATGTCAATATTAGCCTTGATATATTCTTTAGATAGAGGTTTTACAAATCACGTTAGCATATACTGCTCCGCTATTTACAAGTCTGTTTGAGAAACTGCACTCCCTAGTATCAATCCTTGCGAAACGCACCTCATTCTCCTTACAATGGCCAGGAACCCCAAATGTCATTTTATTTTACTTTAAACAACTATCACACAAAAGACAACTTGTATCACAGAGAAATTTGAGAAAACTTGAAACATTTTTTCCGCAATCGTTCTCAAAGTTGGTAAGCCCGAGATGATAAAATGAAAAGTGAAAAGTGAAAAGGTAGGTTATTCACCTCGGGTATACGGTCTTTTTTAAAAACTAGGATCCGAAACTGAACCGGATAATGAAAGCGGCCTCTTACTTAAGCTTATTCAAACTAATTCAAACCAATATCTTCACTCTACCCTTTTGACAACAACCTGAAATAACAGCACCCAGATCTTTCTCAAAGGTTGATTTTCTTCATTTAAATTTACATGTTTGTTAATATTTTAATGACTTGAAGTGCCCAGACTAGTGGCTTTCTTGAGGAAACCTGCAGTCAGTGTATTGCAAGCGTGTGACTGAATTTGAAGTATTTAAGAACTTTAATTGATTTCCAACCGTTCCTCTCGTAAACCTAAGGACTCCAATCACCCTTCACACGGGTTGATATTTTTCAAATGACTCAACTGCTGGTTATTCTGATTCAAACACTGCAACAACCCTATTACATCGGTTTAATAAATGAGGCCGTATCCGCACACAACCATGCGTCCATTGCCGCAATTAGAGAAGGGAATTCTGAGATGCAGTTTTCAGCTACTTTAAGGAGAAATATTTTTTTCCCACTTATTTTGAACTTAGTTTTTCGTTGCGTGAATACGGAATTGC
The DNA here is from genome assembly GCA_037179385.1 of Holothuria scabra. Classification (NCBI taxonomy): domain Eukaryota; kingdom Metazoa; phylum Echinodermata; class Holothuroidea; order Aspidochirotida; family Holothuriidae; genus Holothuria; species Holothuria scabra. The sequence continues at coordinate 78,069,059 of CM074179.1, forward strand.
AAGTATCATATTGCCGAGACTGGCTGCAATACATTGCATATGTTTAGATAATTTTTATGATAGTGAGTAGGTTTCAACATACTACCAAGGCACCGTTGTTGTATTATATGACCGGTAAGATGAGGGTCGCAGCACAGTTTCATTTAAATCATACCTTCTACTGTTGCAAGTTCTTTAAATCATCCATGATTGGATTTGGCAGTTGCGCGAATTTTCCTCCCCCGAGACATTAACGAAATGCAGTATCCGGGTTCTTTACTTGGAATTTAATTATGGAGCTTGAGAAGACTGGGTTTTGAAATAAATATTTGAAATAAAATCTTGGAGGCGCCTTTGAAGATGGCGTGACGTCACAAATAAAAGTCAACTGATACTGGGTGAACAGTCAGTTTTCAAAGTGCAGCTACGTCTACTTCCCCTGATCGGTGTCAAAACTACATGGATGTTTCAGCTGAGATTTGAAGGTAGCTACCGTATCTAGTGGTACTACCGGCAAATGCTGTGATCTAAATAAAGTGGTGGATATCTTAATACGATGACTCCTTGTAAAACTATACAGGATATTGGCATGTGCTTATTGTAAAGATGAGCTATCTGTTTCTTTATTGCCATTTTGTAAATTGCCAAGACGAGTGTGATGATGAAAAGAAAGTGAAAGTCTACACTCAAAGATTGTTTGAGAATCATTTGACAGGTCTAGGTGTGTGTTAAGGTTATTTCTCCAGACAGAACTCGGGCATCAAACATTCAAGTCTAACAAGGGTGAACGTACAACTGGGAAACTTATCGTAGTAGATATGGAGTAGACAACCTTCAAAGCATGATAGTGTCGATTACTGAAGGCATCCCTTGACAAAAAAAAAGTGATTCGTAAATGTTTGGCATCAGTACAATATTATTGTGTTTGTAAAAGTGTGACTTAGCTCGCCTTAAATGAAACTTCAGTGATAGGGGGAAGAGAGCGAGGAAGGGGGAAGGAAAGGAAGAAATAAAGCAACTTGATGGTGAGTTATCATCACCGTCTCATCTTTAGAGAGACGGAAACCGTTCACTGCAAAAAGATTTTAATGTTCAAATTGCTACTCCAGTGCCTGTTAAACGGACTTGTGGGAGGATATGAAACAGAGCACTGCAGTTATAGAAGAGTAATTCTTTCAAGATAGTAGTTCAAAGAATAAATTTTCATGTTTAAAACCGGGAAGGGAAAGATATTAGCAATAATTTGGTTTTCGTGAATGTGTCTTTGATTTTGACGTTTATATCAACATGTTTCACATACGTCGAGCCAAAAAGTATCACATGGTCTAACTGAAATATCACAATGCTTAAGAAAAACTGTTTTCAAAGAAGCAATGGTATAGGCTTGCTGTGCGATAGCGTTTTAGTATGCGTCGTTTTGTGCCACGTCAAAAGGACATTGAAAAAACTATGCTTCCAGAAAGTAGTCAAAATAATAAGCTATCTGTAGTCGATAGTTCCCAGGGATGCCAATAGATTTTACTTGAAGCACATAATTGTAATACACAAAACAAAACAGGAAACCTGTTCGTGATGTGTTTACGTTTGTCCAAATAATACCGGTTCACCCCTTATAATGTGTGACCAACTTTCATTCACTTCGTGACAGTGACCTACACTCACAAAGACCTCTAGTCCGAGGTCGAATATTTGAAAAGATTCGTTTCGTGTAAGAGTCCTATCTAGTCAAAGTTTTGACAAGATTCCGATTCGTGCCCCAAGTGGTTCTATAGAATCAAATTTGACTAGATTTTTTTTAGAGTGTACAGTATGTTATGTGCTGTAGATGTTTAGCTATAACAAACACTGCTACTTCGGCAGCTGTCGAACATTTCGAACAGCTTGGTAAAGGTAAGAAAAAATAAATGAATAAAATAAACACGTTATGTGTCCACATCAGATCAAAGTTAGTATTTTTAAATCGTGAAATGTATCGTTCAAATTTATTACCTTATGCAATGTATCACATTTGACGATTCTATATTAGAGAGAAAGCATTAATTATACACTCGAAAACAAGAGAGTGAACTTTTCACTCTAATAGAGTGAAAAGTATGAATTCACTTTACCAACTAACACTCCACGAGAGTGTAACTTCACTCAAAGAATAGTGGAACACATTCCAAAAAGCGTGAAAACCCACTCCTAGAGTACCTGAGGAGATCACTCCTTTTTAAGGATGTTCTCTGTTTGCAATCTAACACTAGTGAAATTGCTCCTTTGGAGTTAATTTCAATCTTTTAATAGTGAATTTCACTCTTTTAATAGTGAATTTCAGCCTTTTTGGAGTGAATTGTGAAACTTCTACTTTTCTTACAAGTGAAAGTTCTCTCTTTTTTATTTTAGAGCTGCAATAAACGTATTCGCTCATGAATATTCACGTAACGTCAAGACTGTCTCCGTTTTAATTGGTCATCGTGTGTCTCTCTTTTAAACGTGGAGTTTTGTTACCCGACACAAATAATGAGATACATTCAACAACAATTAACACAATAATTAACGTTTCGTAATACCTGATTTGGTAAGTGAGTTGTCTAGAACCGAAATCCAGGTGCCAGTTGAATATGCAGGTTAATTTTCTTTACCAAATTCTGTTTGTCTCTTTACAGTTTGACATAATTTTTTTTCCAATGTCAAAATCCAGCAAATCGTTTACTATTGTTAAAACGATTTGAAACATTGCAGGTTCAACTAAATGTCACGGTTGTCGGAAATGCTCGAGTATTCTTCTGTTGTAATTGTTGATGGTCTCATATTTTTCTTCTTTCTTTCTGTTTCTATTGTTTCATGGTCACTAGCGTTGATGAAAATTTGTTTCACTATTGACGATCGTATGCTTATACACTGAGTTTCAATTTAAATTTTAAGATACGAAATAAACCTTTGAGAGAAAAAAAAAAAAAAAAAAAAAAAAAAAAAAAAACACGAATTGAAATTATCTCTTCCAAAAGATACATTTGAGCATAATTAACATGCAGAAATGTTTGAAGGTTTTCGGTACGTCTCTCTTGTAAGGGAGTCTGCTTTCGCTGGTATCGAGTATTTCATTTAGCAGATGTCGTATACAAGCAACACGCAACAACAGATTAGATCTTGGTTCTGATGTACATCATACCGTTGTACTTATCAAATAGTTATGTAATAGTGCAGGACCAACTTTATCTTTCAGATGTTCGGAACATCATTCGAAACAAATTCTAAGAATAACTGTGTGAAAATTTCTATGATTTTCCATGCATGGTTGTCTTGGAGATTTGAGCAACTCATGTTGACAAATTTTCCACAAAGGGGAATTTGAAGCAAGCAAATCCAGTAGTATGTAATCCAGCTGTGTAATATGAGAGTTGGTACTCTGCATTGTTTGAACTTGCTGTCAATGCAAGAGTGAAGCCAATTGAAAATACCAGTGGACTCGTATAAAACTTGTAGTATGATCTGGCAGATCGAGTCCTTCAAGATATGCAGTGCGGTGTGTAACAGTTTCTGAAAAAGGGTTGGAGGGACGGCTGATGTCGACTTTTAATGAAACGATAGCCTGCTAGAAATACTCCAACCCCTCCCAAAGGATAAAAAAAAAAAAAAATATTAGAGAAGTTTAGTAGAAATTATAAATTTGCAAACACATGTTTTGGAAATTATGTGAATTTTTGAAAGAAAGTCAATTCTCACCCCAAAGTAGAACTCTTTGATTGACAGCAAGTTAAAAATGTGCAGTGTGCTCTAGGTGATATTGCACAGCTTGTACCGCCCTTAGAGTGTTTTGGTTACACATTGGGGCCTTGTATACTCTCTCCCTGAATGAGTAAACTGATATTGTGTTCGGATAAAGATGCGTTTTCGACACGTTTTCCATGATCGTTTTTCTACATTTTATTTTTTGTTAATGTACAAACACTTTTTATAGTATACTCTATATCACCTTTAAATTTATATTTTACAAATAAAATCGTTTTAAATCGTTTCAATATGTCAATATATCCTTCGGACGGACATGAAACCTACAAATTGTTTATTTTACTTCTCTTAAGTGGACATACTACGGCGTCAATGTGACGCACAATAAACCACGTACTTAGCTCGTAGATACCTTCGGGTATTATTGATATTTCTTACTAAAGTAGAATGGGGGCCTATACGGCATGTGGTTTCTTTCTGATATCCTCTACACTTCCTTAGAACTTTAAAAGTCTTGAACACGTCTCATATTGTCGTGAAATAAAGCCATACAACCTTTAATAATCTCTACAATGTTTTTAAGTTTTATTATTTAAAAAGGCAAGTTGCATGAATGTATAAAATTTGTGAACATCGCTGTCTAAGCCTTTTCTGGCTTTCAGGCACGTGTTAGCATTCAAGGCGAATGCACACAATTTCAAAACGGAAAAATATATATTTACAAAGTCACATGATTGTCATCTAAACCCCAGCGAATCGTGGGGCCTGAAAAGGAAATTGTATTTTACTTAAAGTGGAAATTGATCCAGACAGGAAGAATTCCTTATGGACTAAAATCTATGAATTTATTAAATATTCTACAAGTACAGTACCCTAAAACGTATTAAATCTCATGAAGAGCTACTCGTAATAATTTATCTTCGCTGAAAGTCTTAAAGTCTTTAATTTGAATTATTTCATCTTTTTTGTGTCATTCTTATTCTCCATCCATTCATAAATGTGTCATTCCGATTTCGTGAACTTTGCCATTAAGTATGACTTTGAGTTTAAAATTCAACTGGTTGCTAAAATTAATGACATTGTAATGAAGGAAAGGTTTGTTTAGACGAAGATTTACGGCCCTGCTTCTAATCAACTGTTTCAAGTCGACCCGGCCACGGCCCTTCTCCAGTTGTGACCCACTGGTCTGTTTCCCCTTATCCATTGCTTACGCTGAACACCAAGCACAATGGCGATATGATCCGTTTTGAAATTCTTTGGAAATTTGATTTTGAAATTCTTTGTTTCACGCACGTGCGGCTTGCACGGCGATCCTCAGGCAAACTATTCTACTACTTAAAATTTCCTTTTGGACTGATCCGGGGGCTTCGGACCGTGATGGCAAGTGGAGATAAGTTCAGATCTTTTGTTGAGTTTGTCGGTGGAGAGCAAGATTATGGTCTTCTCTTCCATACACAAGTTGCAAAGGCCGGATGAACGCATGTGTGTGTTTGACTGCGTGAGTATCTCCCAGTTGATAGAAAAGCTTTGGTCTTTGTCCTTGAGTTCCCAAATGTACTTGGATAACTCAGTGTCATTGGCGTAACGTCTGTGCCTGAACGATTTGGTGTGATTGTTATAGCGTGTTTTAAAATCACCGCCTACGAGCCCTACGTACTGCTTAGAAGTAGCCCCGCTCTTCACTGTAGCCTTATAAATAACTGAACTAACCAAGCACTCTCCGCGCAGGGGACAATTGGCTTTTACCCTGCAGTTGCAGGTTCTAGGGGGGATTCCGGGGTAGTTTTTGACAAAATCCGGTTGTTGTGGGATTTGATAATTTGGTTTATGTTACTCATGCAACTGTAGGAGATTTTGAGGGTATTTCTGTTGGATATTTTATTTAGCTTGGGTCCTGGGGGAAAGTGTTTGGTCACTAGTTTTAAGAATTTGCATCCAATATTTGTCTTAACACTTTTACTGAAGGGTGGGTTGAACCATATAATCTTTCTAGGTCTGTTCCTGCTGCTCTGCGTCAGCTCAGGGGCGGTGTTCCTACTGTACTAGATGTTGCTTTTGTGTCCAGCAGATTCAAGTGCCCTTTTGTATGGCTGGGTGGCTTCGGTGAAGATCGTTCTGTTGGACGAAAGCGTAGATAGCCTCCTTGCTATAGCCGGGGTAATATTGTTGATAATATTGATTGTTGATGATATATATATATATATACATATATATAAATCGACAGATTTACCTTCAAATTAAAACTTTGACACTTGATATGCTGGCATGAATGTACTATTCTGCCTTACATGAAACAGAAGAAGATTCGTTAATGCTTTCATTTTTTATCGTTATCCAGAAAGATTTTGACGATTTTCACGGTAAATGGTCCCCCAGCATGGAATACTGATGTGCTACATTTGTAGGGTGATATTTCTATGTTAATTCTTATCACTTACTTCTTAATTACTGACCGGTTCACATATTAGTAAGAAAAAAGGATACTGTTAAGAGCACAGCTAAATGAAGCCACCCCAGCTGATACCGATTATACAAATATCCTCAAGATATAGTTTTCAAAAAGAAAAAAAAAAAAAATAAAAGATAATTTTCGCAATATTTAGTGGACAGTCCCTCTCTCGTCATCTTCAAAGTGAATGATTACAGCTCATAATTATTCATTATCGGAGATGGTAAGGAAGAACGTGAACACTGTCAATTTTCAATAGACTATGACAATAATGAAGCTAGTGTAGGTTTTAAAACTGGATATCCAAAAAAAAAACATGTCATTTGCCACTCACCAGATTTTCAATAGGGGTCTTGCACTAACGTCAAAATTGTAATGTTAGGAGGAGAGAACGCTCCGTACACGATGGACTCTACCGCAGTATAGGCAAATGATAAGAATTAGGCTTTTAATTCCCAATCACATATTCTTCCTTGATGAAGGTTCATAGTTTTCCAATGATAGGTACAACTTTTACAGGGACGAATTATAGTATCTTCATAACAGTAACATTTTCATCGAGTACTGAGGTAATCAACACATTTCCCTCTGGTTTAAGTCCAGCCGTAGGGAGAAACTTGCATTCTATCAATGAAGCAAATACAACGTGGTATGTAGTTAAATACGATGTCGTGTGCACGGACTCAGTTGATCATAATGTATTAGTATTAATTACTCTTCCAAGCTGCATCCGGTTAGCCCATCTGAGGTGTGGGCTAGAGAATTTTCCCGCCGTATTCCTCACCTGGAACTAAATGGGAGAGTTTTGGTTTGTCGTTAAAACCAACCATGTTGGGGTTACCTCTTTCTTGTGTCAGCTCTTCATCATTTTAAGTAAACCTTTATCACTACTTTTTCGAGAAGGAAAAACTTGCAAGAACGAACTCGGTATCATCATCTTAAAAGCTTTTCTCTCACCATCAGTTCCAATTCCTACCTTGCTTAATCCCCTCCGACATCTGCAGTTGTAGGATATGCCTAAAATGTATCAGAATCCTGACGTAATCTGAGTTTATTGCTTCAGGATGAGTATACAAACCCCCAGGGTGTTATGAATCCTTCAAAGTAGGGTACATGTTATGTAATATAAACATGTGTAATGCCAGTGTATTGTGATGGGGAAAGGGGAAAGCTGGATTTGGGTGCTTTTTTATCTTTTTGTATTCAAGATCTCCTCCTTCATATTTTTTTGCGAGAAGTGAGAAGTGCCTCCTCTGCCGCCTTTCCTGAATATTAGCTATTATAATTTGTATTTTTTGAACTTTCCAATGAAACGAACTGTGCCAATTGAGAATATTTGCAGACATACAAAATTTGTAGTTTTGGATTTGAGAGTTGACTGCCTTTAAAGGGTTCAGAAAATAGCCTGGAATATTTCCTTACGCATCTTGGACAATGGGTCTACATGAAGTAGCTCAATGCTTGCACCCAGACTGAAATATTCCTTTGGCGTTTTGAAGCACAGTAATTAGGGTAGCAATCCTTGGATAAACATTCCCAGAGGAGTTATCTCCAAATCTGTTCTCCTGATCAGCATCTTGGACGATGGGTCTACAAGTAGCTCAATGCTTGCACACAGACTGAAATATTCCTTTGGCGTTTTGAAGCACAGTAATTAGGGTAGCAATCCTTGGATAAACATTCCCAGAGGAGTTATCTCCAAATCTGTTCTCCTGATCAGCATCTTGGACGATGGGTCTACAAGTAGCTCAATGCTTGCACACAGACTGAAATATTCCTTTGGCGTTTTGAAGCACAGTAATTAGGGTAGCAATCCTTGGATAAACATTCCCAGGGGAGTTATTTCCAAATCTGTTCTCCTGATCAGCAAGGTCATCGCTCTTTTACATCGATGCAATAATTGATTTTATTTTGCCAGAGGCCGCAAAGATTAGGCTTAAATAATTTAAAGTGTATAACCTTGGCATTATATTCATCTGAATAAACAAACCAGCAACCTGATCATTTTGGAGTTTTGTGAATTGTACCAAGGTTTGTATCAATAAATGTAGAAGACAAATTCCTGGTATTTTTCTTTGGGGAAAGAATGCTACTTCCAACAGAAGTAGCTGTGTAGAAGAAATGCGAAAGGTTAGTTTTCCAACAGAATGAAGTCCCGATGGGTCCTGCATATTTCCAGAAAACTTTAAATCGAAACGATGAAACGAATACCGCTACGTCCAAAATGAATCAATTCGTTTCAAGTGTAATTGCATTTTTATCGCTCTCCTACTTCATGAGATTTAGAATATTGGAATTAAAATCTAAAAGAGTGGAATTAGTGACCAATCGGACGTTATATTGGTCACTTATTCCATTCTTTTTTATTTATTTTAAGTCTATACGACTGATTTTAAATCTATTGATTTAAGAGAGCAATGGAAGGTGATATCCTTGTTTAAAATGTACCACGCTGGTGATGCAGATGGTCGGTACATAGCCGGTACTGGCCTGATGCACCAAAATCAAATTCATTTTATGGATAGTGGTGATGTTTCTGAAAGAATTTTTGTGAAACAAGATTTTTCCTTCTCTCAAATCTTCTGGATTTGTAGACTACCTCATTGCTAAGGGGACTAGGGTTCGTTGAGATGATCTTTTACAGTTTGGTCATTTTATCAAAATGAAAAGTGCCACTCAAATTCTATTTGGTGTTTTGTAAACTAAAGTTGCTTGTTAAGGAGTATGGGCGGCCAAAAGGGCAAAAAAGACAAATGGCAAAATATTCATTTTAATTTCAAAAATAAAGTTTAAAGGTTAAAAAAAATATTCCAAGTGAGAAGTTTACAAATAAAATAAGCAATGATTACATTTTAAAAAACGAGAAATATGTATTACGTCCCCAAAACAAATTAAAAAACACTAAAAGTAGTTAAAAGTAATCTTAAAATTAACACATTACCGTTTTATCCAAATGAAATGTCAAAGCCCCCCAATAAATAAAAAAATGGAAAAAAAATTAAAAGAAATAAAATAAAAACGCAAACAGAAACGCGATTTTGTGTTTTTGTTTTATCTTGTGTTTTCATTTTATTTCCCGTTAACTTTTTTTTTATTTTATTTTATTTTATTCGGGTTCCTTAATAGTTATTTGAAATCGTCTTTTTTGCCCCTTTGGCGTGCTATAGGTGGCCAAAAGGGCAAAAAAGACAATTTGCAAAAAAGACAAACTGCGAAAAAGACGATTCGTGAAAAATAATGAGTGCGTCCTGAGATTGATGGATTCAGAGCACCTATATCTCTATAAATATGCTTGGGAAGCGCATTAGATATCCAAACCCGCACAACCAGTTAAAGCCAGCGCGAAGACTTGCCTGCAGCCATACACTCCCCTTGTTGAGGAGCATGTAGCAAGGCAGTACGCACATCAGTGGGCAGTCTGAGTTGATCAGGGAGGGGTTATTTGCTATTAAAACCTCCATGGAGGGATAACGTTTTCTCGCGGCCCGCAAAGTAATCAGTTAAGAGGTTGGGGAAGGGGGGGGGGGGTAAGTTTTGTGATCGTTGGCATGAGGGAGGGGTCTAAAGGGACGGATAAGTATAAGGGGTCTCCCCCTCTATTTTCGTTTTCCTGGGCAATTATTGCTCTGTTTCCCATCATTTTTGGAAAAGTGAGGGTGCTTTTTGAAGATGTCCCCCTACCAAAAAAGTGAGGGGGTGTCCCACGCCCCTCCCGCCAAGAATCCACGCCCAAGAATTAGCCCGCTTTGGATGGGTAGTTTGTCATGCATAAACTGGCGGGCTGATAATTAAGGTTCCTGTGAAGTCCCATGGTGCTCAAATGGTCCAGCCCATATATGTCCGTATGACCCATGGGATAGTTCAGGGTCCTACGTGGCAACTACCCAATTAGGGGGCAGATTTATCCCATATGGACCTTATGGGTATATGTGCTGGCCCGGAAAAAATGAGCCCCTTTCAAATTTTGGTTGCACGTTCATATCATGGTCCCATACGACGGCGCATGTTAGGTCTCTAGGGATCCCTTATGGGAATGTTACCATGGTGACATAACGTTTTCACTTTATTGGCCCCAAAGGGTCTAGTGTAGTCTATCACAGGTGTGGGACTCCAAAGGAAGGAGTTCCGACAAACTACCCATCCAAAGCGGGCTAATTCTTGGGCGTGGATCCTTGGCAGGAGGGGCCTGGGACGGCCCCTCAGACTTCTTCAAAAACACCCTCACTTTTCAAAAAAGATGGAACACACAGCAATTATCGCCCAGGAAAACGAAATTTTTAGAAGGGAACTAACCTAGCAATTCTCAATTTTTGTTCCAAATAGAATCTGAGGGCATTCAGTTTTTAAAACAATTTCCAAAAGAGAGGGGAAGACCCCTTAGGCTTATCTCCGTCCCCTTAGACCCCTCCCTCATGCCAACGATCACAAAACTTATCCCCTCCCCCCTCCGTGACGAAAATTCTGACAACGCCGTTTCCCCTTCCACCACAAATGGTGAAAAAGTCCCCCACACTTTCATATTAATCCCTTGCTCAACCTCTTAACTGATTGTTTGGTGGCCGAGAGAAAACGTTATCACACCATTAAGGTGTTGTTAGCTAATAACACCTCCCTGATCGACTTAGACTGCCCACTGATGTGCGTACTGTCTTGCTACATGCTCCTCAACAAAGGGAGTATATGGCTGCAGGCAAGTCTTCGCGGTAGCTTTAGCTGGCTGTGCGGGTTTGGATATCTAATGCGATTTCCAAGCATATTTCCAAGCATATTTAGGTGCTCTGAATCCATCAATCTCAGGACGCCCCCATTATTTTTCACGAGTCGTCTTTTTCGCAGTTTGTCTTTTTTGCCCTTTTGGCCACCTATAGCACGCCAAAAGGGCAAAAAAGACGATTTCAAATAACTATTAAGGAACTCAAATAAATTTCAAAAAAAAAAGAGTTAACAAGGAATACAATTAAAACACAAGATAAAACAAAAACACAAAATTGCATTTCTATTTGCGTTTTTATTTTATTTCTTTTTATTTGTTTTCCATTTTTTATTTATTTGGGGGGAGGCTCTGATATTTCATTTAGATAAACCGGTAATGGGTTAATTTTAAGATTAATTATAACTACTTTTAGTGTTTTTTTTTTTATTTGTTTTGGGGAAGTAATACATATTGCTCGCTTTTTAAATGTTGCTTATTTTAATTTTAAATATTTTACTTAGAATATTTTTACCTTTAAACTTTATTTTTGAAATTAAAATGAATATTTTGCACTTTGTCTTTTTTGCCCTTTTGGCCGCCCATAAAGGAGGAGCTTCATTACATAATAAATCAGGAGAAACTACAAACACTTTGAATTTGGGACTTTTAAAACCATATGCGTAAATTTTGTAAAACAACTGATTCTACTGAACCTTAAAACAAAACAAACTCAAGTGTGATAAAACAAGTGTTAAAAAGAAGGAACTTTTGTCCTTTGATTCAAAATGTTAAAGAGAACTGTAATATAATTTCTTCCCAATGATATTTTCATGTTTCCATAAGGAGAGCGTTTGTCCTTTGCTTGAAAATGAATTAAGAATCATCCCAAGTTGGTTCCTTTATACAAGTTAAATCAAAAAGTTCATTCTCATATGTGAAAGAGAAACTAATTTTACACAAAATTGTGAGATGTCCATTCAACGGACTCGTACTTCTCGAGTTATCATCACATGAAGTTACTATATTTGTGTTCCAAAGTGACATTAGGGCAGCAGAGGTTATATCACTTCCTCACATTTAAAAGGAATGCTTTGCTTCTTTATGTTTTTTAAAGTGTAATGTTGACCTTGAAGTTAATAGGGGTGGGTCCGCCTCATCAGGAATGTGAAGGCGGGAATGTCATCATTCCTCTCATGCAGTTACATTCTGATAACATGATATTGTTGAGGAGGAAATTGGTTGTAAAGTTTAGAGAAAGAGAGAGAAAGAGAAAAGACCATCGGTTCCATTAATGTGAGGATGTGATTTCATTTTTTCTTGCTTCAAGTTCACCTTTTGTTGAAAATGTGACACCTTTACCTGCTATCTTGAAAACCAGGCATTGCATTTTAAGCATATTTCTCCACAATGCTTAGAATGGGTACCCCTCTTACATATACAAACTTGATTTGATCTTAAACCCTTCTGTTACTGATGAATACAAATTTTGGCCTAAATTAAAACTAGTCAAAGATTGCCATCAAATAATAAACATATCCATGCAACTTTTGTCCTTAAAATAAGCCTGTGGTGTGTGTTTACTGCAAAGCTGATGCCGCTGTCTCATCGTGTGTGCACAGCCCCGTGGTGCAGATATTTTAGATTAACTCTTCACCGTTGTGCTCCAATCAGGCATATGTGCGCGCCTCGGGAGTGGGCGGAAAAGCGAAAAGCTTCCGTAGGCGATTGACCCCGTGACCTTAAACTATTGTCTCTCTCGTTGTTGTGGCCGAATTTTCGGGTAGCTACTGGCAGTTTCGAGCTCCGCGTGAAACTGAAGATGGGTGACAGCCGCGCTCTCCGTCTGAGTCCAAAAGGACCCAAACAACGGTAAAGGGTTAAAAGACAGTCGATTCTCAACCAAAGTACACTTTTTTGACAGCTTACAGAAGTTCCCAATTGGCACAGCTCTTTGACAGCAAGTTAAAAAATAAAGAGTGTATGCATGAGTATTTTGTAAAAAGATTGTACAGATTGCACTTTAGTTCTTCTATGTACTCACCTTGATGCATTTAATTCATGCAGATTGTGCGTGGATGAAAACGAGTGTAAGACAGTAGAATGGGCTTAAAGGTAGTGTGACACGTCAGCAAATTGACCTGACTTTACTTGGCAGTGACGGAGTGATCTGTCCTAAGGAAAACTCCGTTGGAATTATTTCAATATCTTTAACGGTTCCAGAAATACCTCTTCAAAATTCGAATGTTTCTGAAGAAACTTGTTGCTTACGCAAAAATAATGATATGGGTTATTGCAAAGTGTTGCTTTTTCTTTTGTTAACCCGATATAAATTATCTCTTAATTACGCATCAGATAGTCTGTGGTTTGGTAATTAATACTGATGATTTAAAAGGACACAAATTTGAATTAAAAAATAAAACCCTCACGGGGAAACAAATGTTACATGTGTCCTTGAAATGAAGATTGTAAAAATAAAGGATAAAATTAGCCATATGTGGTATGTCCCTCCCATGACATCACAAAATTTGCATACTGTGCTCATAGGTGGCCTTTTTATTCATAAGTGAAAATCAGGAATAGCAGTTGAAAATGGCCAATTCGTGATGGTTTTTTTTTATGAAAATTGTGGCTACTTTCATGGTTTTTAATGCTTTTTACATCCAATACCCAATTTAGTCATTTTCATATCATACTACCTTTTAGTAAGAAGGTGAAGTGAATTCAACTGTCTGGGTGAGAATTTGATGCCTCTATCAACCTCATGACCTTACTAGTGTTTACGTATTGTGTATGATGAAGAAATTTGAAAACTTAACTGTACCATGGAGGAAAAAAGAAAAATGTATTTTAGTCCTTGAAAAAGTTGATGACGGTATTGAAAACAACTGATTACGAACCTTAGAATTCCGGGTCTATTGTATAAAATTCTTGACATTTGTAGAAGACAAATTAACGAGCACTGCCAATCACATTACCAGATACGAGATTTAATTCATCACAGTCTTAGAACCATCAATTTTGCAAGATATCTTTTGTGCTGGGATATATTGTTCTTCCCTAACCTTTATATATTTACGGCAAAGGAAGTCTTGCAATACTATTGCCGTAAACCACTTAGGTTGACATTGTAACACTAATGAAATTTGAAAATGCTCCCACGATGCTCCTTGTGATGTATGATTTGATAACGCTGAAGAAAATACGATCTGTATAATCGTCAGAAAAACGTGACTTACGGTGTCATAAGATAGAAAAATTGTCCTTCGAAGAATGTTCAGTTAGTTCCTTAGAAATAAGTGATCCTTTTTGACAGTTTTGGTGGTTTGGCGTGCACGTAATTTAGAGAGTAATAAACGAGAGCCAAAAAAACTTTAAAAGCTTTGAGTGTTCGCAGAATTGCCATGTTTATTGGTTTCCTAGCAGAACACATGAAGGAGATGTATGATTTTCTCAGGTTGCATTGCATTATTGTACGCCCCTCCGAGTTTGTAAATTATTTAAATGTTTACTGTTATTATTCTTTGCGTACTAATCCTCATAACTAAATAACTACTTATGCATTGGGTGTTCCTTTTAAACTCCTTAGGCTAATCTGGGTGAAAACCAAGAGTCGAAAGCCCGTTAAGAATTCATTGCAACGTGGAAATAGGAAACCTTGTAGCGTTCCTGCATGCAGTTGATACCAGGACGGACCCACTAATTGTAACCCGTGTTAAAATGTCATCCTGTGCTCAAATACTTTTAGGGAGGGAGGTGGTACACATTGTGTGTATGAGGGACAAAACGCTGCTAGATCCTGTAAATGTATACAGTTTAACAACAGAATCTTTTTTTATATAGTACTAGATGTGCCTTAAAAAAACCCATATTTATAGTTGCAAAGCCACTTATATTACCAAAACATCAGCGGAGATGAGGAACATTAGAATTATAGTTCTTAGTTGTCATGTCAGTAGATCTCTAATTGTTCAACTCATTTTGAAATATCTAGTTGAAATTGCTATTTTTCAATTATCTACCACTCCAGCATAAGAAACAATCCCCTTCAAGAGTATTAGGTGATTAAAGAACTTACTAGAAAGAAAAAATTATGGGAACATGAGATGAAGACATGACCTTAATAGTACATAGCATTCGAAAGATACGACACTAATATTAAAAGTTAATGAAACGTTTAGATTTAATGGACTTTTCCATTATTTGTGATGTAATCTTGATATACTGATTTGACAATGGATACATTTTATAATTTCACACCTACATATGGTGTATATACAAGAATCTGTATTAAAATTTTCCAACAGTAACTTTGGCAATCTGTTTACAATACATACTTTTCTATGGCTTCTGATCAACATAAACGTAGGTGGCAGCGCTTCAAGGGGAAAGATGTTTCCCTCATCACCCCTCCTTGAATGTCATAATATTTAAGGTTTCTGTAACATTTAACTTTATGGGTCAGAAGGGAACTAAATTTTCATTTGAAGAGCGGTATACATCACTTTACCCCTCAATTTTTCTCTACGCCTTCGCAAAGAACTACCACCCAAATTTCTATTTCAACTGAATATGCCTATTGATGGTATGATGTCTGATATAAGTCTCGTTCACTACCGAACTATTCAAAACTTCAAATAGTGTCTAAATGCACAGTGCCTTGACTTCTTTAATATTCATCAGATCGATATAATTTTTATTTGTAATAAATTTGAAGCGGAGAACCGCCTCATCTTTTACAGAGAATATAAGGCAAACAGGGCAGAAAATCGATCAAAGTAATTCGTTGACGCAAAACGTACAATCTACTGAAATTCTCCATGGTTTTGAGAAGAACATGCCAAGGATATTAAAAATACGGTGGTACTGAGGTGTTAGGCTTCAAAAGCTGCCTCTGTTTTGCGTTTGTCTGTCAAGGATTCTGCGAAAGATGGAGGGAATGTATATTGTGTTGTTTGTATCCACATCTTAACGCAACTGGGACTACAGTAGTGACGACTTGGAGCTGAAGAGAAACATACATACACACACACACACACACACACACACAACTAGGGAAGGATTAGAGTAATAGAGACAATTGCCGTGTCAGTAGCTTTCATATGTGATTTGAAGGATTTGGATAGTTTGAAAGAAGTTAATTTTCCCACTGTAAGAACATTTTCGGTAGTTTGGAATCGTTCTGAAAACCAAATATTGACTAGATATGTAAATGAAGTTTACACGTACGAATCAGGTCATGCCTTATAGTTGCTGTGAGTTCAATGTCGGCAATACAGGTTAGCTTTGAATGCATACAAGACAGTTGCAGTCAAGGCAATTGGATATGTTAGCTCTAAGTGAAACATTCATGACGTTAAAAACTGGGGTCTTCCTTTTTTTTTTATTGGAAGGAAGAAATTTATCTACATCTTGAACATAAATATATTAATTTAATATTAACAAGTTTTTACACTATAGTTTACTTAGGCAGTTTCTCATTACCCAAGACATTTAAGTGACCTAATTACTCAAGTCAATCACATATCTGTCTAAAAGTAATCCTCCTCCAGCAACAATTTCACTGGTGTCAATGTGAGTATACAAGACACCAATATATAACCACGGAACACTCTCAGTACAGTACTTGCTGTGTAATAGGAACTATGTTATCCATTTTTTTAAATTTTCTGTTAAGCAAAGGAACTGTGCCAGTCGGTTGAGAATTTCTGAAAACTGCTACAAAAATTTAAGTTTAGGTTGAGCATTAACTGCCCCAACCTCTTCAAGAAGCTACAATCACATACGCTATCCATGGTCTCTTTGTATATAATCGCATTGAGTCAGTCGCTTCAGGTAACGGAGATTTATTTTTGCAATGTAAATATACTCAAATGTCTTGCTATTGTCTGGCTTGTCTCATGTTAGCAGGAAACCTTTAATACACCAATGTCCTACTTTCGTTTACGGACGTAAGGGTTTCTCATACAAATGCTGGCTGTGCGGTGAAATGAATGCTTGTCACAGAGATATCTGCCAATGTCATCGACACAACATTTATCTAGGCAAACATACGTCATCTTTGTGGGTCATGACGTAAGTAAGGATAAATCGAACAAAATAATGATGGGTAAACCATCTACAAGGATTTAAGGACATCTAGTTTTAATATTAGATGGAAACTGTTTTATACCAAGTAATCGTATCGACCTAATTGTTTGTTTGATACTTTAAGGAGAACATTGTTTACATGTCATGTAGAGATTTACATCAGTTATGATGTTTGGTTGGGGAGATATTGAAAGCTGATGTGATCACGCCCATAAAAACCTTTACCAAATCGGAATCAAATGGAACTATGATTTATATATATATATATACATATATACATATATATATATATACATATATACATATATATATATATATATAATATTTATATATACATATATACATATATATATATATGTTACATATATATATGTATATATAAGGTCGAAATGCTGCGGAGCACTGTTGAAATGTGTAGGTCGAAAAGAGGTAGTAAAAAGTGCTTAAAAGTTTGCGGAAAACTCCACGACGTTTCGGGTATAAACCCTTCATCAGGTGGCAAAAACCAAACTGAACAACCAACAGTAACAATTGGACACGACAAACATCAAATCCGAAGCGATCGCTGTAAAAACAGAACCGAACGAAAGTGACTGTCAGAAAACATGAGTGCGAAGGATGAAACACAAATCAAAAAAAAAAAAAAAAGAAAAAGAGCGTCCTGGATGAAAAAATGCACGTAAAAATCGAACATGTTCTTAAAAAAGGGAAAACAGGAGACAAAAACTAGCTCCGGAAAAAAAAAAAAATTGTAAATAAGGCCTACACAGAGAAAAACGAGCACGAACGGGTAAGTGTAAAAGGAGTAAAAACTGGTACAAAAAGGGGGTGAATATTACAAAAGGTCAATTCTAACGTTAAGCCCGTGTGGAGCGAGAGTACCTAGCCTCATGATCAGTCGGTTTTCAGCACTAAGGCGGTCACGATCGGAGCCTCGGCACATTACAGCTGCCGTAACGGTTAAATGCTGTATTGAACAAGGTGAAGGGGGATTGAAATGTGCAGCCACCGGGTATCCATGGAGATTCTGTTTGATGGACCTAAGGTGCTCGGTGACTCGATCCGCGAGGCGGCGCTTGGTCTCTCCCACATACAACGAGTTACATCTCCCACAAGCTAAAATAAAAAAAGTATTATATATATATATATATATATATATATATATATATGTTTATATATATATATATATATATATATATATATATATATATTGAAAAGGTTGCAATAAGTTCTTACAACATAGCTTTACAGAACTGTTTCGTAAGGGCCAATAATGTAGGTCCTCACTCCTCAGAAGCCTGAAGTAGAATAATGTCAATAACGTTAAATACGTATGTGTTCGCTGCTTTTGAACGTGTCCGTTTTTAAGCACGTGTTCGTTGTGAACAGGCACGAATGGTGTTCAGCGAGCCAAGATACATTACCTATTAGAATAATTACACAGTAGATGTTTGTTCCTGTGTCTACAAGAGCTTATCAGTTCGTTTCTTTTATTTAGAGTTGCTAAGGAAGGTTTGAGTATAATGACCTCTGTACCGTTCTTAAGGAAAGCTCTTTTCCAGCTGAAACTATTTCCGGTATCTGTGACATGACGGGGCTGGTGCTGAAGCGAAATGTTTTCGAATTTAACTCGGAGTTTTTTATTCAAACAAGCGGAACAGCTATTGGAACTAAACTAGCCCCTAGTTACGCGAACCTGTTTTTATCTATTTTTGAACGTGACTTGTTAAACCAATGCGCTGTTAAACCTTCCATCTGGCTCCGGTTCATCGATGACGTTTTTATGATTTGGACAGAGGGTAAGGATAAACTTGTTGAGTTCCTTTCATACATAAATACGGTTCACCCCGCTATATAGTTTACGTACGATTACTCACCCCAGTCCGTGAACTTTCTTGATGTTTCGGTTACCCTTAACGAGGATGGCAGTATAACCACCGATTTGTATAGTAAGCCTACAGA
Organism: Holothuria scabra; assembly: GCA_037179385.1. NCBI lineage: Eukaryota > Metazoa > Echinodermata > Holothuroidea > Aspidochirotida > Holothuriidae > Holothuria > Holothuria scabra. The sequence goes on from CM074179.1 coordinate 78,087,943, forward strand.
TACTCACCAGTTCCTTCATGTGAACAGTTGCCATCCTAACCATACTAAAAAATCTATCGCGTATTCACAGGCTCTCCGGATACTTCGTATCTGTAGCGATTCAGCTACGGCTCACACCAGGTGTAATGAATTGGTTGATTATCTTGTTCGGCGTGGACATGGGAGAAGGCGACAGCAGGTAAAACGGGCATTGGATGCTCACCACAACCCACAACAGCGTCCCAGCAGTGATGTCAAAAAGACCTTTTACACTGTACAGTTTCACCCCGGCCTACCAGATATAAAGTGGATTCTCGAGAAGTATTTACCTCTGCTTCAGACATCTGAACGTATGCGCAAATTAGTTACGAGTCCTCCAATAATTTCATTCTCCCAAGCTAAAAGTCTGGGTCGGCTCTTATGTCGGGCTAAGCTTCGTGACGCGGCTGAAGACTCGGATGTGACCCTTACCAGCCAATGTAATGGAAAGCGTTGTCAGCTTTGTCACTCCTTTATAGCCTCGGACAAAGTAACTAGTTTCAGTAATGGTAGAACATTTTCATGTCGTAATCAAGGTACCAACTGTAACACTAAGTGGGCCGTGTATATGATCCAATGTGAGGTTTGTGGGAAACAGTATGTGGGCCAAACCAACAACATAAGGTTGAGAATGAATGGTCATAAATCTGACTTTCGCAAATTTGTTAACGGGGAAACCTCTAAATCGGGAACATCTGCACTTTATGTGCATCTTAAATCTCATGGCGGGGATTACTTTAAATTTCAGATTTTAGAAGTGTTGAAAACAGAAGGGTTTGACAAATTGGATATCCGTAAATTAGATAGATTATTAGATGAAAAAGAAAGACGATGGATTTGGAAATTGAACACTTTGGTTCCACATGGCTGTAACATTGACGACACTTTTTACTCCCAAAACCGTTCCAGCAGACAAAAACGTAACTGAGCTTTCTTTTTCGATCTCTCCTCTCCGCTTGGTTAAACTTTTATTGTTTGTTGTCGAGTTTTCTTCCAGTGTAGAGTTCCCGTCTTTTCAGGTCTTCTTATTCACTAAGGCGTGTAATCTTGTCTGTATGTACGTAGACTTGTGTGTTCTTCCGTTTTAAGGCTTGTAGTGTTCCCTTTTTGTTTTAGTGTTGTACGAGTTGTGTTCAAGGGTACTGTGCTGCCCGAAAATTAAACTGAATCCTCGTGTGTTGGGTTTTTGTTTTACTTTATCTGAAGTGCCTGATATGATGCGTCTTTTTGGACTATATATATATATATATCTTTATATATATATATTTATATATATATATATATATATATATATATATATATATATATATATATATATATATATATATATATATATATATATATATATATATATATATATATATATATATATATATATATATATACATTTTTAGGAAATTGAAGGCTTGAGGTGCACTTTAATGCCGATGGAAAAATTTGCCTTAAAGAAAGATTGAAGATTTCAGTTTTGAAAGTGGGAAATGAAGCAGATAATTAAAAATAAACAAAAACAAACCTGAATATACAAATTAAAATTTTCTCTCCAATGTGAGGAATTTTGACTTCCGGATATAGTTAGTTAGTACCTGCCCTTATTGTTTATTGATTTTTTTTTTTGCTGATAAAAAACAGGTAGTTCAGAATGACGATTGATATTGTAAGGTTCAAAACTTATTAAATTAGTTAAGAAGTTACAATCACTTAATAAACTACAAGGTAAACTTGGAAAAGATACATTTTCAGTTTAATTTTAAATTACTTTTGAAAGGAAACTTGCTAATTAAGATGCACTTTAAATAATCTGGCAAATATCAGAATTTTAGAATGATGCATAGGCATGAGTTAAATGTGGCGTCACCCGTTAAACTATCCATCTCATAGAATACGACACTGGGAAATTTACTAACGCTACTAACAAATGGAACAAGTTAATATCCATAATATGTCTGCCTTTCGCATCTACTCTCAGTTCCTCTGCTGCAAGACTTTGTTTACCTCAGATCAAGATATCGGCTTCCGGGTTTGGAGAAGCTTTTGATCTGACAAAATTAATCCCCTTTTCGTGACTACATATCAACTATTGATAAATTTTATTATACGAAATTATGAGACACAAGTGATACAAAAGGGGACTGTGCTTTCTATTGACTGTTCCTTTCCAACATCAAATCATAAACCGTGATATATAACACTAAAATCCAGAAGCAGAAATGAATAAATGGTGTTCTGGTGAAAGCAATGCCAAATTTTGAACTTGATACGACGTGACGTGACTTGTAGGACATTTGCATTTGACGACAAACTGTATAATGTTCGTGGTTTGTAAAAATGAAATCCAAATGTAAGGTAGTATCATTCTCGGGGAAATGCGATTCATACCCTTTGGCGTAAATGGTCTCCCATAAAAATCTGTAGAATTTAATACACTACTACTTGCTGAGCGAGTAAAATCATGGCATTGCTTACGTGATGCATATTAGTATAATTTTTTTAAGTTTTCATTTTTTTTTATTTCGAAATTTGATTAAATAAAAACACCGGGGTCGCGAAATTTCGGTTTGTAATCGTTTTATTAGAAAAACTCAAAGCGATTTACCATCTAAATATTGCATCTCGTTATAAAGAAAAAAAAAAAACTTGCGAGATTTGGATAACTTTGCGATTTTGTTGAAAAATCTAGCGTAAACTTCAGAGTGCGTTATATACTTGTTTACTAAGGATAGGCTCACATATGTATCAAACATTCACATTGAAGTGAATAATTTTGCAAACAATAATCAAAACTGCAAATTCAGAATGCAAGTATGCATAAAACCTTACCAGATTTAATGCGACGTTGTTGTCATTTGTCGTTTTCGTATTTTACATGACGTAACTTTAAAGTACGGTAGTTCATGAAGTTTACAGTTTAACACTTTACAGTTGTTTGGGTCCTTTTGGACCCAGACGGAGAGCGCGGCTGTCACCCATCTTTACTGTTTCACGCGGAGCTCCAAAGTGCGAGTAGCTACCCGAAAATTCGGCCACAACAACGAGAGAGAGACAATAGTTTAAGGTCACGGGGTCAATAGCCTACGTAAGCTGACGAGGGGCGTGCTACGTCCGCTTTTCCGTCCACTCCCGAGGCGCACAAATTTGCCTCGATTGGAGCACAACGGTAAAGGGTTAATTTTCATGACGTCGAATTGTTTCAGCATCTCCTTCAAATGATGTAGTGCGAGAAATAGAGAATCCAAAATACTGGAGGACACTTATATCAAGCATGCATGGTTTTGTGCTGAACTCACTGCACATTGTTTACTGTGATATATGCGGTGTGTACACATTCATCAAGCAAGCGGGTCGAGTGTCGTGTGCTAGGTATAGTTACAAATATTCCAATATAGCGCCAGGAAGTATTATGACGTCATAAGAAAAATCTTTTGGGGCTTGAGATATTTACTGTTATTACACTAGGAGTTGGGTTTCAAAGGAGGCGTTTCGATTTTATTTATTATAAGAGGAATGTGATGATAAATGTAATCTGCAAGAGTTTTTAGCATTTTCATGGAGGGTTTGAGACTCCGACAGCTTAATCTATTGCCCTTTAAATTTTTTATATTCACTCCTGTCTGAAATAAATATTTTTAAGGACGTCTCTCTTCCCATTTTAAATTTAAGTCAACAGCCACTGACTGGACTGATAGTAGATAGCAACTCGAAAACACATGGAAATTCAAGATGAGTTGAGCCCCCACACTCACGGATCGATCGATAAAACTCAGTCTTTCTCGTTTAAATTAGATTGGCTCAAACCGATGTAGGTTAAGGCATATGCGACTTTGTTTGTACTTGATGAGCGACAGAGAACGTCGTTTTAGATTAGATGCAAGAGGTGTTGATTTAATATAGCAACGTAAGATGTAGATTAGAGACTCTCGACGAGCGCGTTGGCTTTTGTGACATTAAACATACACACGATTGAGAAAGAGAAGAGAATTTTTAGAGAACGGCAAAGATGATTTCAAGAGTGACTGACTGGTGGGTTGGTGAATGTGTTAAATCAATAGAAACAATACGTTGCATTAGTTATCTTACGGTTCCTTAGTCATTTCTATGCTAAATATATGTATCAGTGTCTCGACAGGAAGGAAAGCTAACACAAAGGAAAAGGGAGAGTATTGAACGTTGTGCTTTGAGTGAACGGCAACATGCCTCTCATTGCCACTTTAATATTCCTCACAACAGCCGATTTTTTTATTTCGTGGTCCCTTCTTTCTTCGTGAACAAAGCTTAACATCACGAGGAATTTACTTGAAAAAGAGTGTGATAAGGTCACTGAAGGATTAATTTCATTCGAAGTGGAGTAAAACCGGACTCAAACTTGAGTAACATTTTACTCTATATGCGTGACGTATCGCTCAATTTAAGAGTAATTTTTCATCCATGCAAGATGACAGTCACTTTGATCAAAAAGATCGCTAACACGAGGGTGGAGGCTTTAGCTGCCTCTGCTTTACCGTTTCGACCGTCTATTATTGAGCCTCCGTAGTTTCGTAAAAACACTAGCAGCAAGGAAATGAAATTAAATAATATGTCGCTCCTTTACCGGTTTTTGAACTAAGTGAATATCAAATTCTTGAATAATTCCTGTAATCTAGCTAATTTGGAGTTGGAACTTTTAAATGAATTACGGTAATCTTGTCTCATCTCGTTCTCCCAAAAGCGTCATAGAGATAGATTGCCTTACCGTCGTCTTTAGTCGACCCTTTATTCCTAGTTAGACAAGTGCTATTTAACAAAATAAGTAACGCACCGGCAACCTCTCTCCCCATCTCTTTTCCAAATTTTGGACCTTTTTATGACTGCATTAAACCATAATAAGGTCCTACTTCAATATACCTATGTGATGTTTCATATTTGGTTATAAGTTGTATCTCTCCGCTCTAACAATCCATCTTCTTCACACCAAATATGGTTAAGTCTCCAGACCATTTAGCAATCTCCTACACTTTTTCTTTTATATTTGTTAATTGATTTAATAATTCCATTTCAAAACAAGGCTTAAAAACAACTTCAATATTCTGTTTACAAGCCCGGGGAATGAAAAGAAAAGAACTGGCGAAGAAATTCTGAAAATAAATTTGATCACCCGAGTCACTAGTATACGTTAGACTTCAGTGACATTTTCTCTTTAAGCTTAGGGACAAATGTCAGTCCTAGTCTCAAAATGTGACTTTTTAAATACTGTAGTAATTGTAATTCCATGTGCAAACCAAATATAATTTAACAACTTTTTACATTTTGAAAAGTACCATTTTCGGCCTTGTGTAGGATTTGGAAGTCCACTTTTTTGTACGCCCCATTAACCAATTGGTGACGATCGGCTTATAGAAAGTCCTGATGGCACTCGCGCACCCCCCCCCCCCCCAATATGTTTTACATGCTGCCACGAAATAACCTGCATATCCACCTTCTGGCAAATCCTTGGTCCGTCCAGTAAACATCAAATATGTCTATCTCGAGATAAGAAGTCCCTACGTAACTAATAAATAAAACGGCTGGTAGAGCAAAGGAATACACTGCTATAAATATTGCTGATCGGCCTCTTAAGTGGTGAGTTCCAGTCCACTACATTTTTTGCGGTTAGGAGTAGTTTCACAGGACCTTTTAGAACGATTTCGTCGTTTTGTATGACAGGATAATCATATATGATAATTCCATAATTCCTTTAGACTGCAGTCGTCATCGCCTAAAAAATATCGACTTCGGCAGTCCTTTCAAAAAATCTTTTAAAAGGAATGGATTTGCAGTTGCAATTGACGATGACAAATGACGTAACGAAGTGAAGTTACGGCAAAATTGTATAGAGTAGTCAATAATTTAAGTTCAAGAAGTTGAAGATTTTAGCTTTTGAGGATTGCTTTCTTTCGAAGGAGAAAGAGAAGATGAGAGGTAGAAGGAGATGGAGAAGACCGCAGGAGATTCTTTAAGGAATTAGTTAGTTAGTTAGTAAGTTAGTTATTTAGTCAGTTAGTGAGTTAGTTAGTCAGTTAGCCGGTCAGTCAGTCAGTCAGTTAGCCACTTATTCAGTTAGTAAGTTAGTCATTTAGTCAGTCAGTTAGTCAATCAGTTAGTCAATCAGTTAGTCAGCCAGCCAGCCAGCCAGCCAGCCAGTCAGTCAGTCAGTTAGTCAGTTAATCAGTCAGTTAATCAGGTAGTTAGTGAGTTAGTCGGTTAGTTAGTTACGAATGGTCAGCGTTCTATCCATGGCTTATGAATTCTCCCTCTTTGAGGTAGATTTATGTTTTTTGTTTCTTTCAAAATGGATTCTTCTCCCTTGAAATAGATCTTGAGATTACGTTTAAGAGGCCAACTGTAAAAACTAAGGAAATCGTATAAATAGCACTTGTCTACATTAACGAAACCCATTTGAAAAACAATTAAGGTTTAAATCGTTCAGTCACATGGCATAATTTATTGCAAAGAGGTACCTATAAGAAACGTTTGTGAATATGCTAAATGGTGTTCGATACAATTGTCCAAATAATTTTGCTATAAAATAGCGTTGTAAAGATAAGGGTAATGAGACCAGTTTTCACTGACTATAAATCGATCACACATGCAGCTTACCTTTCTTGCCCATTATTTAACAGAGTATAATCATGAATAATATTAGTCCGCGTTTTCATGATCGGAGGATTAAAGGGCGCTCTGTAATTACTTTAAGAAATGGAATGCTCCTCGAAAAGAATATCTTAATCATTTAAAGGGCAAGGAAAGCCATCCCAATTTGAAGCAATGTTGTAGACTGTCCTGTTTCATGATTGGCTTTTGAGAGTCATGTGACAATATAATTTATCCTCAATTGAGAAACGAACTAGGATTAACGTCTTGGTTTACCATGAATATGCAATATTGAAGTCCTAAAGTATTTGAAATATTCTAAGAAAAGTAATAAGACGAAAAATGTGATATTTAATTGCTCTTTAAAAAGTTTGGGAACTGCTTGCCCTTTAAATTAATAAAACAAAATTAAAAAATAAACTTAAATACCGTTCTTATATTCATGGTGTAATTTCTAGATTGACTCTTTGTGCTCATGTTTTCTAGCGAATGAACCAAATTTTTCTGCATATCTCTTCATGGCTTTATATGAAATGCTTAAGAGATCGATTGCTACTAACGATTATACCCCTTTAATTCTTTAGTTAGTAAAAATAGTCAAATTTATTAAACTTCTTCCAAAATACTATTTTTGTCGACTTTTCCGTGTTTCGTTATTTTGTAGTACAGGAATATTTAGTTAAGTGTTTTCCTCAAATGTGGCTTAAATCATTCAAAACCTACCACTAGATATATCATTAGTTTGTGGCACGTTAATATAGTTTTTTTTAAAACGCCTCCCTTCTAACTTTTTTAAGAATCCTAAATTTTAGCATGATGTGACGTTGCTTCTTGACAATGCAACGTAGACACCCTAGTAGATCAAAGGCTGAGTGGGGTGTAACTGGCATCTGAATTTGTTACATGATTTGACCCATTATATGGTCTATGCTTTCTTTGGGGCCACTGTGTGTGGAAAGCAATTAACACTGAATTTACTTACTGGATCTTCTTGTTACCCAACCCCAAATTTTAGGTAACTTTTTTTTAGAAATATCTTTTATAAAATCAAGTTATTATATTATCAAATGTGAAACCGGACAATATAAAGTGTGTTTATGTAGAGTGTTTAATTTCCTCTCTAAGGCGAGAAGAAGATGTAACCAGGCAAAGTTGTAAATGTTTCAAACAGTAGGAAGGAAAGTTTCATCATGGAATTATTTCATACAATTGCCGTCGAGAGGATGTGAAACCCACATTAAAAAAACACTTGATATAGTCAGCTTTTATTACATTCAACAAATTGATGGGTACTTCCAGAAATGCAAAAATACACATACAGGTTTAGCTAGCCGACCCCTCACATATGAGTGGCAATAATTGTTTTTCAGACAGAGTGAACATAATGGAAGCATATCGTTTGAGGACAAAGATAATGTGCCACAGTCGGGTACCAGTTACACCCCTCATCGTCTTTGATCTCGTAGAACGTCTTTGTTCAAATATTTAGAAGCAAATGCACAGTATGTAGCTTGGAATGGAGTTGGTTTACCTAGAAATGTTAATTTACCAAAGTCGATTTAACTTTTAATGGAATCTTTAACGTTCAGTAAGCCTAGTTATGCACATACATGAATGTGAAGACAGTAATATAAATTCTATGTCGCCGGAAAGTACCACATTTTATCACGGACAAATCACAAAATTTTTCACCCTTTGAGAAGAACTTTCTTTCCTTGCTAAACAATTTTTAAGCTGGCTTAATCTTGCATAGCGAGTACGATAAACGACCAACCGTAAATAAAAACGTCTAATAAACTTTATACGAACGGAAATTCCTCGTTGCTCCTTTGCTTTGAAGCACAAATAGTGATTACAGAAATACATATTGAAAAAAACTTGTAAATTATCCGTTTTATATATTTCCAAAAATAGGTGGCAAAAGTATAAGATTCATTAAATGAGATACATATAGATATATAACTTATAAAAGGTTTTTCTACAATATCATCATCTAAAATAAACATCTGATAAAGGTAAGATATTGGGTCTTCTTTTGAGAGCAATACAGAAAATTTCTATAACGTGCAATGTTTAGTAAAAGAAAAATATATATCATGGACGCACGGTATAGTCATTTAAAAATTCATCGCAAACGGAAGTTGATCATCAGTGACATTGAAACAAATGTAAAGCATATCAGTGCAAAAGATTATACACTAATATAACAATATGCCGTGTTTTTTATCGCATGTAGCTCATACTCAGAGTTTTAATATGCAAGGCAAATTCCAGCTTACAGGTGCGATAATAGCTGTGCGGATACGCACCGTACTTTTGCAGTTTTATCTTTGCCTGAATTCAACCATGATTCAATTAATTGCACATCTAAATAAACATACACATTTCGTCCACCCGCCCACCAAGCAACTTTGACAGTCATTATATGTTTCAAGGAAAGCAACCGACGAGCTATTCTAAAATATTTGACAGACCAGTGGCTCTTTAAATAAGTACAAAAGACTGAAGATTTACCATACGGTGTTTAAAAAATACATTTAATAATATGTGATAACTTAAACTGAAGATGTTGCCACCTTGCTTCAGATATGCATAGCTTTGGCAAGTCCCCCCCCCTTCCTACAATAAATAAATAATTTGATGCAGCAAAGTAAACCATCTTACTCTAGTCCCCCTTCCAGTCAAGTGATTGTTTGATTTATTTATCTAAAACCGAATTCTTTGCTTACATGTATTAGGAACTGTGAAGAACGGTTTCAATCTTAAATACGTCATGCTTCCGTCAATTCCACTGCGTATGTTGGCTTAAATTTGAATATATGCAATACAATTTAAAAGATTTAGAATGAAGTACCCCACTTATGGCTAATTTGACCAGTTGTTCAAATTCTTCCATTGATTTATGTAAGCATTGAATCATATTGGTAGCTTGGTAGCTTTCTCCTTATAGCATATGTAGACGAAAGAACAAAAGAAAAAAAAAATAATAATAAACAAAAAATGAATAAAACAGCACCAAAGAACGTGATAAACTCTGTAATTTATAGTGCCTTAATATAATATTACGTGTAACTTAAGTCTGGGACACGTCGCTACAATAAACACCTCAGACAATGTAGACAAATTAGAACAAATTGCCTCCCAAAATCTAAGACAACGTCAAGCCAGTACGACTACATTTGAACGTGTTTAATCTTCAACACAGTTTACGCCCGGTCTTGGAAAATGTGAAACGGTAGAAAATGCACAGTTTCCACCTATATGCACTTATTTGATGAGTCGCGTGGTTGCACCGCGTCATATGATGTCGCAGGGTTCTCGATGCCATGTATAACATTTCTCGTCACTAAGTTAGACTTATCATTTAAGAAGAATACCTCCAAGTAACTGACCATTGCTTTCAACTTTCTTTGTTAGAAATGATATTTTTAAATACGGAATTAATTTTGATTTTGCAACTATTTCATATGAAAGTCAAAACACATCCTTCCAAAACCGTACAAGAGAAATTTAATTTAACAGTGAAAACACTGGCAGCTAGAACTCCGGGTGCAGAAGTTTAAAGTTTTGCATTAGTCAGCCATACCTTAGAGTGATTGTACTTTTGTAACTATGTTACCCCTAAATAGTAAACTGAAATGATATTTTCGTATCCAGGAATAAAAGTGGCTTCATAGGTACCGTCAGTCCTGGGTTGACGAACAGCTGTTAAATAGCAGGTATCCCAGCTGCCAGTATAACCTTAAAATACATGCTTTTTAACAGTGCAAAACAGGAAATCACGTTCTTTTGCAGCTCTATAAATACATTAGTTGTGTGCTTCATAAACAAAACCCTATCACGTCATGTAAATTCATGGCTAATTTTAACTTATTCATTGGATAATAAAGCATTTAGGGCAAAAACATTTCTATCCGAAGATATAAATGTCGGAAAAACCAAACGATGGGACTTATTATTAAATACGGGACTTATTATTAAGTGAATTATTACATTTTGAAGAGGAAATGTGTTACATAACAAAAAAAAAAAAAATATTTGCAACATTTAAATTGTTCTCAAAGTCCAAGATGAACATGGTTATTTTGAAACATTCAATGTCAAAACAAGTCCTGTGAAGTTATACAGATAATTTCATTTCCGATTAAATTTGCAAGCTTCCTGGTTATGTAGTCAATCTGTTAAAAATACCATGGCAGAAGAACTAGACATATATAAAGCGAGAGAGAAAAGTGATTTGTATAAAAAACGAAAACACAAGGAAAAGAGGCTGAAAGCTACACGGGAGGACTTAATAAAAGAAAACCAGAGAGTCCATTTAGTGGAATTTATTAGCGTGGAAAGATTACATAATTATCATTCTTGCTCGGGCTAGACTGAAAGGTTTACAGTCCACATATCTGGAATTTAAAACCAACATATTTGTGAACAGTAACCATGTGCCGGTACAAAGTTCAATCTTCTAGGACCGATTATTTTCTGAAATTTGATTAATTTAACTCTCTAAGGGAAATTAGAGTTAAGGTAGCAGTAAACAAAGCCTTAGTTACTTAATATTATACTCATGTTTAGTTGTTAAACAGATTGGGCCAAGGCAGTAGTTATTAATTTACTACATTGCTTACACGTTAGATGAAATCATTAAACCGGGAAGAAATCAATCATGAACAAATGTCGACAGGGCAAACAATCTACGTACATTCAATGTTTAAGTCAGGAATACGGTTGTCTGAATTATATATTGCCAAATCCAATTTATTATAGGTTTTCCCCTAGATGAGATGGGGCGCAGTCAATATTCGACGTTATGGCAAATTTTAGAGATGGGAAGCTACATAAGTAAGATTATTTGACATGTATAATTGTGCATGAGAGCAAGTGAGGTGGGAAATAATTTCTCACTTATATTCACATCAGAGTATATTTTAATCAAAATCAAACTTGATAAGCAAGTGCATACATTATACTGATTCTTTGCTGGCAAAACCAGACATTAATCAAAACCTAAGTATGAAAAGTTTCCCGAAAGAAGGGAGTAACATTTCTTTAGATGTGGGCAGTCCAAAACAACCTTCAGTAGCCTAATTGCAAAGCTTTTCTTTGGGTCTAACTTCAGGCTGTGAAAAAACTCAGTAATTACCTATACACTACTACGATCCGGTTGAAGTGACGCGAAGAAATGATTCAACGAAAGTCACGCATGTGTTGTCACCACGATAAAGAATAGAAAGGTCGGCCGTATAAGTGACCTTTTAGGAGGTCCAGGTGTCTTTTACTTATATCATAGGGAGTAAAAAGTGTATCTTGGCTAAAAGGTTCCTAAAAATTTGTACCAAAGTTATTTTTGAAGTTTGCAAATGGGAGACAAATCTTTTAAAATAACTTTGTGGAAGTATTGATGTGTAAATCAATATAAATGCTAGCCTCCATGCATGCAGTAGGTGGTAACTCCATGCTCCATGCAAGAAACACTGTAATACTTTTACTTTGCTCTCTGTTGATATAAGGTCACAACCACAAACTGACCCGAATGCATGTATTGTGCATGCTATTACGTAACTGCGGTCGAAAAGCCAGCCGGACGTGTGACCTTTCAGACGGTACAATGCCTTCCACTTAAATAATAGGGAGTAAAGCTGTATCTTGAACTAAAACAAAACTCACAATTCTTTGCGAGAGCATCGAAGTACCTTTTACCATGCATAAAGAGTAGTAAAATTATAATTCTAAGCAAAAATGTTGACCAAGTAGTGATGTATAAATGTAAGTCACTTTGTGAAAACATGAAAATATTTGACTATGCCCTGCCATCAAGTAATGTACAACCACTTAGTAAAACACAGCTTCTTCAAGATTGCTACATTTTACAGAAGGTACACATATTTCTGACGGCCCAATGTGGACATATTTTCTAGACGAAATTTGATGTTTATGCAATTATGCAATCAGAAGTTACAAATATACCCGATAAAAGTCACAGTATTTTTTCAAAAAGAAACTAACAGGCAAACATTGCAATATATATTTGGTGAATTAAGTGTCCAGCAATACCATTTACACAGATGCCCCTCTTAAAAATGATCTACCCTAGCAACAACAGCCTCAATCATCCAAAATGAAGACAGCTAGGCTTTGGCTTGGTACTATTGTACTGAAAACCAAACAAAACAAAGGAATAATTATCAATCGTTGAGCTTTTAAACCATAGCTTCAGCCAACACTAAAATGCACGATCCTACACATGTTTTGCAAAAGTGTAGTCTGCATGAGTCCAAAGGATTTCCCTTTCGGGAAACCAAAAATCGGGAAAATGTGGTACCTCTATAGATTTCATTATCTTGTGCAAAACAGTTATAAACGTTTCTTTTTATGGTTTTGTGACCAAAAGGTTGCATATTTTCACTTCCACATTTAAATTTACCTGAATAGTATCTTTTTGTACTCACCATGAAGGGGTACAGTTCTTACAACCTGTTGTCATGTTATTGACCTAAGTATGTGTTGCATGTGCGTGTCAGAGTATCCTAGCAAGTTAACTTATTATCTGGAGTCATTGGTTGATGTACAGTTGTCAATTTGGAAGGAATGAAACGTCGTGGCAAAAGACCCTATGCAATCTCGATCGTTTAAAAAAATAAAAAAGTTGACGACAAAGTGACTTAGGTGGCTTTCGAACTTAAAAAAAAGAAACAAACACAGACAAGTGATTACATTAGTTCGAGAAAAGAATTTTCTACCCGTCCTAGCGAAGTCTACTCCGGTTGTGCAGATAACGTCATTCATTACCCTTCATAATGAATTCCCGTGACTTCAAAAATTTTAACGAAATAACAGTTTGAAGTGCAAAAAATCTCTTAACCAAAGGGAAACGTTTTAGGCAAGCAGAACAAGATGTAAAACATACTATTCTATTATGAAATGCATCATCACAGCTCGCAAATCCGTCACTGAATACTTTTCTAAGGTGAAAATTGCGGATTTAAGATACTTTCTGGTGCATAAAACAAAGTTGTTCAACAGACATATTTAATTTGAGGGTCCTTTCTGTTCAATATATGGTAACTATGAACTCGAAATGGTTCAGGGAAGCTTGCTAGGTCTTACTTATTACAAAACAGAAGAGTTAAAGTAAATTTTTCGGACTGGCAACAAGTTAACGCCTCTTCCGGCAATCAATGTACAATTTACTTGTGAAAAATGTTACGGGGAAGATTACTTTTTAGGGTGAGCATTTACTCGATACTTCCATAAATTGCAGGTCGCTTTCGTTGTAACCTAACCTTCAGCAGTTTGAGACGTTAAATTCTTTGAACAGCATTTGAATCCAAGGCTGTCTGTGATTTACATATATATTTTGTTCTTAACGTGTACGTAAAAATCTAATGGATGTTGTGTCACTGGCCCTAACAATTTCTTTTTAGGACATCTAGCTTGAGTAGGGACGATTTGTAGCCTACACACAATTCAAGGAGAATACTGAAATGGTTATACGAATTTTTGGTGCTTATCCATGTTTCAAGGTTTCCCTTAGTATCTGTTGCACATACTAAGTTGTTGACCACATAGCTATAAAACAGCTGTTCTTATTGGTTTTACGAAAGGCTTTGCTTCTATGACTTGACTTGCAGTAGGCCTTCCTATTGCATATATTACTTAAAATGCTTTATTACATAGAAACTTAAGTATGAAAACACGCTTGCACATCGCTGACGTTATAAAACCTGGCATACAAAATTGTATCTATTTACCTGTCTTCAGTGGCAAAATTGAAGCATGTCTGAGAACACCTTTCGTTTAAATGAACAATCCAGTAAAAAATCCATTTTGCGGAGAAACACTTTCTCTGGGCATTTCAACTTTATGTATTAGGCGAAATTTCGTTGCTTTGTCTTGCCTAAACGTATGCCACTTATTTTGGTCGAAACAGCTTAAAAAATGACTCCAAAAACTTTCCCCTGCAGTAGCCTCTCTTGGTGTTCACTGTGAAGCAAGGTCTTAACAGCTGGTGAGCTTCTTAAGGGTTTAGGAATTTTATTCAGTTGAGCTTTTGTTTGAATAAAGCTTTCACTCAAAGAGGACACTTCATTGGTGTTCTACTGGGTTTGATGGTACATGCGATATTTAATGTAATAGTCACAATTGATTTGTCAAGAATGCCATCATTTTCGCTTTTGTTTTCTAAGTATCCAGGAATTAAACGGTATCCAATGATGGTTATTTACAGATAAAGTAAATCTCCTGGCTAACATATATGTGTGAACAATAGCGCCATTTAATGATATGGTTGGGACCAATCCGAAAGTTCCCCCAGATAAAGTTTTAATTTGCATATTAGTCAAAGATATTCCTTAAAGAAAACAAAAACCAAAAGTTAGAAAATGATCCCGTTCCATGATAAAATTGGATTTTATATCACATTAATTACTAATATCAATGGTACGTGGCTTTCAATCTATTGGTTCATCTGGGTAGACTCCCTGTTCTTGGCTTTCGACTGGTTTCGGAATTATGTTTGCTTACACTGTATTTTTCCTGCCTAGCAAGCCATTCTTGCACTAAAGCAGTTGAAGATAAGGCCGGGCACCCGACATCAGGGTATAATGGTGGCGAGTCGGCGTGACGAGGGCGGTGATGGGCTCGTTCGTAAATTTCTAGATCGGAAAGTAAACTGATCCTAGACTCAGAGGGACTCGAGACTCGTATAGATTGTAAGGATACGTGACTTGGACAACGCAGTTCTTGAATAGTTGGATGCATGGGAGATACACTGACTGCCATACCGTCTCTCAAATCGCTACAACTTCGACTAAGTTGAAAAGATGGGTTTCGTTCTGTAAAAGGAGACAAGCTTGACTGATTTTCCCCTCTCGAAGTTGGACTTCGTAAGCGATTATCTTTATCAACCAAACTCGTTCTAAGATTGCAACAAGAACTTCCTAAATTGGTGATTCCGTCTGTATGTTTGCCGCTCTGGCCTTCGCGGTATCTCCGGCGAGTGTCTAGGCCAACTAACGAGAGAGGTCTTTTCTTTCGAATGTTTTCTTGGTAAGATTTTCGTGAAAGCTCACTTCTAGCGGAAGAACCATTACTATCTGTTGGTGAGTTATCCATACTATTATCAGTTTCAAAATCCTCCCTTAGACTGCTCTCAGCGTATAAGTTACTACTACCAGATGTACCAAAGTTTTTCTTTCGATAAAACCTTGGGGAACAATAGACTCCTAGACGACTTTCTTTGTCTTTTGACTCCTTGTATACATGCCTCTCCGTTAACCGATAATCGGGGTTTCGAACTGGCATGACATCTGACGACTCACTGCCGGCCATCACGGTAAGAACACTGCTGCTTTGATAGTCGCGCGTAACTGATGCCACGTTTGGTGCACTGGGATATTTTAAGCTCTCACCAAGACGAGGAACGTTCAACATCTTTGTCATATCAGACGCGCTCCTCTCTCTCGTGGTTATTTCCTCATCGTTATCAGAATGTCGCACATTAACATCTCCGTCTTCTAAGTCTTCTACTTCCGGTGTAGCTCGCGAAATGCGTGGCCAGTTTTCCATCTTCTTAAATTCATGCAGTCTTCATTTTCACCAACCTTGTGCTAAAAAAGTGTTAAAATCGTTAAAGAATTTCGCTGGTTTAAAACGCGATAGAATATACATTTGTTTGCAAATATTTGAGGCAATTTTCGCTCCACATAAGAACTGCCTACAATGATGTGTAAATTGAAGAATGCACTTGAATATACGCTGTAGCTGTAGCGCAAGTACTTGTGAATGCTACGACGTAATACTTACAAACGGCATTAGCCTCGTACAGCAGTTGAAAAGTTAAATTTATTCCTTTCTAAATAAGATACTGACGGAGAGAAACCTTCTAGGCATGTTCGTGGACGTAACAAATTGTCGAGAGGTTTGATATTGGTAATCGATGTTAGAAATGTGTTTCACTTACAAGAAAACTCGACATTTCATTCTTGTCCTATTTTTACGATCAATTGTGGCTAACTGACAGAAACTGCTTGAAACATTGTATGTACGAAAGGAAAGAGCATGTTTGTTTATCTATTTGTCCATATTTAGCTGAAAAATGTTAATACCGACAACAAATCCAGTTTTGCATTATTTTCATAAAGAACAGTTTCACGTCAAAGAAAATATTCATCGACGTACAAAAAATAACAGAAATCCAATAAAATAAACACACATGTTTTGGATAAGGTGATTTATAGTAAAAACATAATCAAAATTCATTTTGAATGTTGTGAGCGTGAATGATCAATTTAAAATAGAAATTTGTTTTATCAAAACTTACTTTTCATTTTGGTCTGAGAAATATGTATAATACTTATGTGAAATAGTTACGGAAAGAAGCCTCATTTTCTCTCGAAGCAAAGTTTCTTCTTTTCATTATTTTTGGGATAAATTCACTAGTCCTTCCACAGTTATCTCCATGTTAACGCAAAACCGTTTCGGAGTGAAATAGACAGATAGGTGAAGCATGGAAGTTAGCAAGGTTAGTTAATAGAACCCATCTAAAAGGTAAGCTCAACATACACATCTTGTAAAAATAAGGTGGTTTTGGGAGATGAACACTTTTTATCCTAAAAGGATGATTTATCAATATCAATTGAATAATCTTCTTATATCTTTAGGCCACAGACCTAAAATGCTAGGATTAACGCGGGTACTGTCGAGTTAGCACGTATAACATGGTGCAGTGGTGATGAAGGACATCTCTGCATTAACTAACCACGCTGTTGAAAAAGAAATTGCTTCGGCAAGAATTGTAAGAGAGGGCGCTATTTATGTTTAAACGAGATGAGCCAAATTTTAATTTTGTGACAGAATTACTACCACTACTCGAATACGCTAATCGGCGAGGGATGTAAGCGTTTATGGCTCTCATTGTTATATACTGCACCAAGGGGGACCACTGAAGAGAAATTCCCAAATGATATCATTGAGTTGCATTTGAATTATGTTGCAATTGATGAAAGTCATCTTTCAGAAGGGACGGTAAGATGTGGGATCGATCAAAGGACCATTACCGTGATTGTTTACTGCTCGTCGACTTAGTTGTAACAAACAGATAAGCGAAAGTTACACAAATCTGTCAATGTTGAACAGACTTAGTTGACACACTGACTCTGACGATACCAAACTCGGTCGTTTAAGGCCTGTCCACACAGGATGCGTTGCGTTCCGTTCCGTTCCAGATACACGTATTTCCGCATCCTTCCGGATACGTCAAGACGCATGCCTGTCTGTACAGGATGCGTTCACACTACGTCAATTTCGATGCGTCACTTTGAGATGCAGTGTGTAGTTTCCAATGATAATGCATGCTGATTGACAAAAAAGGGTATGTTTTGTGAAAAAAAATGTAAAATTTGGTTTGATTTTATTCCTAAACACATTCAATTTGTTACAATCTATCCGGATATTTGTTCAAAATTATTCAAAGTGGGTTTATCTCCATGGATTTTAGTCAGTGGCGTACCCAGGATTTCACTCATGAAAGTGAAGGGGCATGCAGTATATTGCGTGATCGCCGGCCTTGGGGAGGTGTCCTAGTGGAGGGGTGTCTCCTTCCTCGTTTGAAGTCGTTTGAAAAATAAGGTGTCCTTGCATGCAATCTGGTGCCACATAAGCTACCTTTTGAAGTAAAATTTGTGTTAAAAAGTTTGCGTATTATTAGGAACAAAAACAAATCGGCATCAGTGAGGGGAATGGCCTATCGGCCTCTCCCTGTGTACGCCACTGATTTCAGTGGATTGATTGGAATGGAGATTTTCTACAGTTAGAGTCTATCATTATCAAGTTGAGTAGCCCAGTCGAGTGAAGTTTTTGGCCCAGATCGCTTGTGGGGCTCTTGGAGCGCAACGATTGAGTAGAAGGGCTCGATCCCACAAGCTCCGAAGCTACGCCACTGATTATCTACACTACATTGTATATTTATATTTTCTCGTGTGCCGTGAAATGCCCCTGTGCAGCCTTGTCTAGTGTCCAGACTTCCCCTGCCCACCGTCCCAACAAGAATACAACTGTTTTTCACTACCGAAGTCAATAATATCGCAAGGGTAGTGGGTACCCAAAGAATCATAGGCCTACGTATACATTCCCAATGTTGTGAAAAAATGCCCCCAAAATGAGCTTTTCTACTTATTTTACAGGCGTTTCATTGTGATTTTAAGCTCAAACATGGTACCATTTTGCATCCATATCCCGTTAAATTGCATTTCAGGAAAGAAAAACATGAAAGAAATCAAAGTTGACGCATGCTTCCGTACGTCAACTCTTTTTCTGAACGCAAATGGACTTTGCCAAAATTTGACGCATCCGGAAGGATACGTCAACTTTTTTCCCCGCATCGATCGTGACGGAACGCAACGCATCCTGTGTGGACGGTTCCATTGATTTACGTGCAAAGTGATAAAAGTGACGTGCCGTGTCGTATCCGGAAAGGAACGCAACGCATCCTGTGTGGACAGGCCTTTAGACTTGACGAATGACAAAAATTTCACTTTTGACGGAACCCATGACCACTTCAAGCATTGTGATCGTCAATTCTTTTGTTAGAGGATTACGGAGCATCCTACACCCACTTTAAAGGTCAGAGAGTCTCTAGCAACTCCCTGCTTAGGGCGGTTAACCCTTTACCGTTGTGCTCGAGTCGGGGCATATTTGCGCGCCTCGGGTGTGGGCGGAAAAGCGGACGTAGCGCGCCCGCATCAGCTTCCGTAGGCTATTGACCCCGTGACCGTAAACTATTGTCTCTCTCGTCGTTGTGGCCGAATTTTCGGGTAGCTACTCGCAGTTTCGAGCTCCGCGTGGAACAGTAAGGATGGGTGACAGCCGTGCTCTCCGTTTGGGTCCAAAAGGACCCAAACAACGGTATAGGGTTAAAATAAGGCTGTGGAGTGTGTTAACTGCAAAGCTGATGCCGCTGTCTCTGCGTGTGTGCACAACCCCGTGGTGCAGATACCTTAGATTAAGGTAAACAAATTAAAAAAATTATTTAAAGAGCCGTCAATCAAAGTTTATTATCACAAAACTGAGGGACGGTTTAAAATACTCTGGATACCTATTGTCTAATTTGTTAGTGTGCTTTCACTCTTTTCGTAATATCTCAATGGTCACAACCGTTGTTTTACTGCTGTGCTTATATCCATATAGTCTAAATGCACATGCCTGTGAGAAAATTGAACCTTGCTTGGGGTGCCCTTTCCGGCATCGCTAAAATAACTTACGGGAAGTGAGAGCCTGGGCCCGATTGGTCAAAACTGTATTGGATTGAGCGGACTTTAATCCCTCATTTGGCGATAGAATTGGGATCTTGAACCGGGCAAAAAGTCCCCGCCCCTTATCCTGTACGGTTATTTGGTGCTCAGGAGAAACTTACCTTCAAAGGCAGGGTTAGACACAGGAGTCTAAAGTACTGTAAAATAGCTGGTGTTTCACAGTATAGTAAGTAAACATAGCATAGCGGCAGTCAAAGTGCATTAAGTAGCATTTTGAACTGGGAAAACTGTATCTCATTGGACAAAGCCTCGTGAAATTGCGGTAATGGATCATGTTCTTAATATACACAAATATGAAACGAAAACTGTTTTGCAGGAAGATTTAAAACATGAAAATAATGGCATTGGACTTTCGCCAGAAAGGATTCAATTTCGAATTTACAATTGGCAGGAGTGGAAGTTGCAAAATGTCGACAGTTTAATAATTATAAACGGTATATTTTAATCAGGCTTGAGCCCTTCCGTAAAAGCTCACCCCAGATAAGTTTGTAACTAACCTGTTGCAATTTTAAAAGTTCGGCCATCTGGCAAAAAAAAAAAAAAAAAAGGAAAGAAAAAAAAAAACGGAAAAGAAAAAAGTTCCCTGAAAATTTTTTTCCCGACTTCAGAACCTTGTTTGTCTACGCGATTGACCTTAGAGACCGCTAAAAACAAAATACCAAAATTTTGACAGATCTCGGAATCGTTGATGTAATAATTAGGGCAAGTTTATCATAACTGAAAATTCAGATCGAGAGTCTAGGCAAATTCAAAAAAAGTTGGGAAAATTTTGATTACAAATTGCCTACGTATGGTACCTTCAGGACTTATTACATAGGGACATGGCAGTTATAATTGCAATAAGAGTGGGGTGGGTGGGGAGTTAAAATGGCCTCTGGTTCGCTCACTTAAGTGAAACGAAGGGGTCCTGGGGTGGCGTTTCTCATGGTTACTGAATCACAGTATGTTGCCTGCTGGTGTCTGTGTAGAAACAAACTTGAAATACATATATTCGAAATAATGAATGAATTGAGTCTATTGCTCGTGTATTGAAATGTGCTTCCTCTAAAACCCGACAACAGATTGAGATTTTCATTTGCTACAAATTAATTACAACAAAAAATGCCCCATATACTTAACAATGACATATATAATAACCGCTTTTGAAATGACTACCACTTCGTTGTACTTTTTCTAAAGTCCTCTCGACCCTCTGGCAAAGAGTCGTTCGGCGAAACCAAAACTTTCACTGCTCCCAGAAGAAGCTATTTTGTAGTAGGCCACAGCTTTCGATATCGTTTCGACCACTTTTGTAAAAAAAATATCATGTTCGTAACAATGTAATATTCACGCAAAAACTTTCCTAGTAGAAAACTCTTTCAACCACTTTTGCCAATCGCCACTCAACCACTCTTGCTATAAATAGAGGTAACGCTACAACAGATAAGGAGAGTGCTTATGGATAACATTCTTTTCATAATACAAGCAGAAATTTTGGAACACTGCCACAGTAGGTTATTGACCTAAGGAAACCATTTGGTTATAATACTTTCTGAGAATTTTCCATGAAGTGAGAGGAGTCGCGGCCATTTTAAAAGGGCTTGTTGCTTCACCATTACATCTTTGTTTAATTGTTTGTGTAAAAGTGTTGTTTAAGCTGCAACAGAAACATCATTTTGGACTAACCATTGTTATAGACCTCTCATTAAATTTCCACATTGCTCAGGTAACACCAGTTACGTTTAGGTTTTTAAAATGGTCCCTCAAAGTGTAGAAACAATATAATATATTAAAAGGCCATGAAAATACTTTAACACATTTAAACCTAAACTCATTAAGAAAAAACAGTACATATTCAAAACTAACTTTCTAAACACATTTCATCCTGGTCCAGGTCAGCCCAAATGGCGGACATAGAAAAATGGCTGACAACGTTGAAAATAATCGTGCTATTTTAGGGAGGGGAAATAATCCTTAAAATTCAAATGCAACAACTCATTGCTGGTTTCATAAAAAGGAAAGAAAAAAAAAAGGAAAAGAAGAAGTCTTAGAAAAATTCAGAAGAAAAAGAAGAAGAAAAAGAATAAGAAGGAGAATTCACAAGAAGAAGAATTCAGTAGCAGAAGAAGAATTCAGAAGAAGAAGAATTCAGAAGAAAAATTCAGAAGTAAAAAAAAAACTCCAAAGCATTGCCTTCATCTGCCATAGAATACTGTAACTGCCGGTTAACCTCCTCTACAGACAGCTGGTAGCACAAAACGGGACTCCAAAATGCTGCTGTAGTTAGCTTATTCTAGGTACGATATCAAATTATTATGCTCTTCTGTCGTGGTAAATGTTTTTTCAGCCAGTCCATAACGAAGCTCATGATGTCAGACCCCTGACATGAAGGGTCGGAATACCGGTAGGTCAGTAATTTACTTTTGGTGATATTACCCTAAACGTTTAGCTTTAAGGCAGCTTTTCGGAGATGAAAAAGTTAGTGTCTCGCAGTTGGTTCTACGCGTTAGTGTATTGTGTAATAGCCTGGTTTTGAGATAATTTAGTTTTTATTTGCTGCCATCTATTTTTAAAGTAGCGTAGAGTATTTATTCGATCGAGGCTTGGAATCAAGTGGCGCAATATTTGGCTTTTTCGTTTCGTTTCATACCATTTTCAGTGGCTTCGATCAGTACGTGCCTGCAAGTACAAACCGTCTATAGTTGAAGCTGGTGTTTGCTCATGCTGGTACGGTGAGCATTGCAATACTGGTACATCCCTCCTTTGGTGGACCAAAAGAGATAATTGGTGAAATAAGACAATTTCAGTTGTCATCTACAATGGGTAAAAGGGAACAATTATGCTCATAAAATTCTGAAAGAACTCCTGCTGGTTGTTTATTTTATTTTGTTCTCTTATGTGGCTATCTTTATTGTATAACTAGTTTGATCCCCACCTGCTGAAGTGAATCTAATATTTTCTTTAATTATGTTCAAATTCCTTTGAGTAGCTGACACAAATGAGGTGTGTATTTTTGAACTAATGTTTCTAAACATGTTTTCCTTTTATTTATAATGTTTTCGTAACTGTGTTTTATCAAATTGGTGGAACACTATTGAAGACCTACTTGTTTCTATTTTGAGTCTGAGTACTGTACCTGCGTCTCTGGCTTTATGGACGAAGGATGCATGACAACGGCTTTGTGTGGCGTCACTTATGCAGAGAGGAACGCAGAGCGTCTCGTCCACCCGGCTGTGTCACAACTGTGCCGATGGCGCAGAGGGACAGGGGACGTTCGCCCGATTGTTTAAAATGGAATTGTGTATATCTTCAAGTTATCGACAGTGCATGTTTCATATTTTTCAAATCTTTCAAAATAAATCAATAAATAAAATAATGATAAAAAGAAAAACTCTCCCTCGCTCTTCACGCGTTGTAATTGAGTTCCATAATGCAGTTTTTTTTTAAGGAGGAAGAGCCATTTAGTACATCGTGTAAACAATTCTATATTTACACCATGATATTAAATTTAGCCGTTAATCTATAAACTTTGTTGTTCCTATTTTCCATGTCCCCAATAGTAGGAAACGAGAATTTGTGTTCCCTTTCCCTTTTTGTTTTCTTACGTAAAATTCAAAAATGTTTTTCAATCTTTTAAATGTTTCTGAAATATTTTCTTCAAAAGAGCAACAAATTAAATTTTGGGTTGTTTTAAATCTTGCCGGAGGGCCTCAGTCCGCAGTTTTCAGGTACCATTACGAAACTGCAAAGACCTTAAGACGCCGTAAAATTACGGACTGTGGGAAAGAAATGGAGATAAATTCTTCAATAAAATCCAAACTTTTGAATTTTCACCAGGGATGAAAACTTATTCGAAAGACTCAAAATTTCTTCGTGCGATAGTTTCAAACATATGTTTAAAAATGACTCCCTTTGCACGCCGACGCTCTCTCATATGACAATGTTAATTTGTTTATAAAAGTTAGAGAAGTGTTGTGTTCTCCCTTTGGTTGGAAGTCTAGCCACACTCATTGGTTTAAAGAACCGGTGTGACGTCATACCTCTGAACGTAAATGTTCTCTTTTGAGGGATATTCTTTTTGTGGGTCTGCGAGATACTACTCCCTACTCTAGAGTAACTTTATTACAAAATTAAGATAAAATATACCTATTTAGCATACAAAGAAGAGTTCGTAACACACAATTTTGCTTCAAAGTGTAAATATTGACTTTCCAGCTGGTGTCTTTGATCTCTAGTTACTGTCACTAACTGTAATTGGTAGCATTCCACAGTTTAATACTATATATGTGAAAATAATGTCAGTGATTCGTTTTGTTTCCGAAACCAGTAACGAAAAAGTGATTTAACCGCATTCGACATTTAACTTCAAAGCTTTACTTCCGATAAAGAGGTATACATTATACTAGACTACCTTTTTACCGAAGATTTTCTCTGTAAATATTTTGGAAAAAGTCTTATAAGACATTTATGTTAGCGAAAGAAAAGAGGTTGTTTGCCCATGAAATCTAATACAATTATGCAGAGTGCCCAAAACTTGGGAACCGCAGGGAGAATTTGAAAGTGAATGCGGATCGGCCAAACGCACGTGCGACTTTTAACTTTCAGGAAGTGCAGTTTTCGACCATCTGGAGGTTTTGAAAAATTACTTGTGCGTATTGCGCTCCCTATGGTAACACTCCACTTAGAAATTTTTGCTATCACTCAGCTTCCACCCCTTTTTTCCCTTCAAACGAGTCAGCCTTTAAATGACTGACATTACTAACTGGCCATGTCACTGACTAATGTCTGACTAACGAACGAACATAATCACCTATAAAAATTACCGCAACAGGCGTGGATCCAATGGAGGGGGGGGGGGGGATCTATTCTCTTTAATAATGTATTCATTTTCGTAACATAACCATAAGTAGACTTTCATGGGAATCATAGCAACACTGTACACAAACCGATGAGTCACCACTACATTTGAGTCTGACAAGCAAAGGTGACCTTTTTGATTGGTTTCCATAATCGGTGATAGTCGTTACTGATAAAAATAAGTTAAAGGTGTGATTGGCTTTATTACTGTACAGGAAGGCCAACAGTATTCTGATCACGTTAGTCGACAATAGAACTCGCATATCAGTTTCTATCGTTTTAAAAGTTGTTTCCCATGGTATTTCTCGGGAAACCAGCAGATCTACTTGAGCAATGTAATACATCATAGCTAGACCAAGTATACTGCAAAAAGATGAAATAACAGTGACAACGGCGGGGCATGCAAAAGCGACGCACTTTTTGCTCTATCGCCCAAATGTTTCAGAAATTATCACCTTATGTGAAATCAAACGACCAGCATCTTTGCGCTCAGACCGTCTGAAACTCAACAATTTAGGAGTGGCCCGACTGTTTTACAGGAAAGTGCACTTTTAGCACTAGTTCAACTTTCTGCATGAAGCATTCCAAAACATCTAGTGTAAAACTAAACGACTAGTAGGGAACTTAAAGTGTAAAAATAATTGTAACGCTAACTTCCTCTTAAAAATGAGACGGGGTAAAATTCTTCACCTTAAGGCGAGAACAAAATGACAGAATGCATAAGAATGTTCCACTCCAGCGTCTGCACCACATGAACAACATTATTTCGATGCCCAGCCATCCTAACGTGTTAACAGATACGCATTTGCCATCACTGGAGAAACTGCATCATTTTTAAATTTGAGCTACGAAACCTATTTTAGTTAATGTGGATATTACAGCAACGCTAGTTCTTTCCTTTCTTGAAGAAAGAGCTTTATAACAAACGTGAACAGACATGCATGCCTATATAAGACAGGAGGAAAATAAATAAACATCTAAAAGTGATTGTACTATAAATTTACATGCTGAAGCAAACTGGTCGAGATGAAAACAAACTGTCTTCTCCGACATTAGAATCGAGACCTTTCGCCTTCTAGTGTGGACGATCAAAGCTCTAAGCCACGAAGCTGCGAAATTTTGACCTTCTCTAGGTAATGCGTTAAGCAACCCGCAATTTACCTCCTGATCTACCCTGTGAGCGGATTTTTTTTCAGCTTCCAAAACCAACGAATGAACAAGGAATGCCCCACAGCGCTGGTTCGCTGGAACCTTTTGAGCAACATCTATATATGTGACTAGATATAGTGAACTAGGTCTGCGTGTTTCGGATCGAACATAGCGAAATATAACCGAAGGAACCTGACAGTACTCAAGTTTAAACAAAACGGCCTACTTGAGGTGATTCGCCTAGAGTAGAACTGTGATACATGAAACCATGTGCCTGAATAGAATCTTTATATTAAAAAGAAACTGACCGCAAATATTCAGTCTACTGAAGCTTCAACGCATGAATTTATTCAATATATTCCATACAAAACGCCGGTCCGTATTATAACAAACTCATAGATTAGAACCTTTACCATGACTCTAGACTCATAGCTGTAGATATTTAGAAATTAAATGCTTGTTGCAAAGAAAGAGACACTGCAATCATTCAACATCGTTACTAGTGTCACGTTCAGAAATCAAAAAATTAGAAATGATGCTTCGCTGTCTGGCAAAGGAAGTTCGTCAAGTGACGCGTCTAACAATCAAAGAACAAGAGGGCAATCCACAGAGTTGCTGATCTCATCGCAAGTACACGCAACCCTTCAAAGCCCATCTCCTTTTTCTTTATTTTCCGTATACGATGACGTCACCACTGACGTCATTTTGAAGGGATAAAAATATACACGAGACTGCACCAGTAACCTTAATGCAGGTCATAAAAAAGAAGGCGTGTAGCAAATAGTACAAAGCATCCCACGTGTGAACAAGCTAACGCACTCTCCCGTTTGGTTGACCAATCAGCAGTCTGTACTTTTTATATTGGTCTGTAATTACTCCAAAGGAAAGTATGCTTTTTGCATTGTCACATTATGCAAATCAACACCAACAAATTTAGATAGCTAATCAGTGGTTTGTGCGCTGTGCCCTGTACGTTGATAAAGAAGGGTTGGCAAATTGGATAAAGTTTGGCCTTAAGAACAAAGAGGTAACTTTTAAGAGGCTAATTGAGGCCGACAGGAGGGTCACTCAAGTGACGGATGCTAGTATAGGCTACTACACTCTCACCTTACGAAATGCTTTTAGCACCGTACTATTGACGATACAATTGGTCGAAAATTTGCCAAACTCCTTCTTATAACGTTGCCCTTTACTAACATGACAGCTTTTTCTTTAATTCTAATACCGTTTGAAGAAACAATAGGTAAAATATCCTCCCTCCTCTGACGTAATCCATACCCAGTCGGTGAAGCCTAATTATGAATTGGAAACAAAAATTTATTTTAAAAAATACTAATTGATCTTTCGCACCCTAGAATAACATGTGAAGCAGAGCGTTCACCCACAATATGTAAAGTCCTGTATATATGAACAACACCCCCAAAACTCCCGCAGTTTGTTTTCAAGAAGTTGACATGACATTTTTGGGACATTTTCAGAATGCTTTGAGATTGCTGTACTGTTGTACACCCTGTCTAAACTGCGACAGAAACTGAAAAGGAGCGTGTTTTCCTTTTTGTGAGTGAATGTAAAATGTTACTCGTGTACACAGGCCTTAAATTCACTACTGTGATTCCATGGACACGCGTCCACCATGTTCACACCTCTGAGGTATAACGTTTGTGCGAGAATTTATGTACAAAGTGCATGGCAGGACTTACTTCGGACGATGCTGTTTTTGCCGTCATTATTTTTACCAAAGCGTCTGAACCCGGCTCAAACAGTTAAAATGGCCCGAGGCTCTGGAAGATATTAAAAAAAAAAAAACATTGTCACCCTTGCACGTGTTTAAGTATTAATAACCAAATGTTTACTTAGGCCTAATTCAGTTTCTAGAAAAAACAGTTACAAACTAAGGCTAGTTTCAGCTGTAATTTTACCGACTGGAAGTTGAACCGCTATACAAGGCACACATTAATGGATTACTCGCCCAGCCTCATTTAACGAGTAGCTTACGATGATCTCGCACAAGACTTACGGCGCTGGTGGAATGCTGAGTGCCAAGCAACAAGGCAATTTAGTCATGGTTGAACAGCACCGCGAACTACGTTCACCTTTAAACTTACTGTAATGGGGAATAACACAAGTAAATGAAGCACTGAGCCATGCTTAAAGGACTAACTGCAACTCGGCCAAATGAGAAATCTCATCGACTGACACAAATCGATCGGTACCTAAAGCGGCAACTGGGATTAACTTAGGCCTATGCCTAGAAGACAACTCGTCCTCACCAGGATTTTAGGATTACTATCTTTCTCCCAACCTTTACATGTGTTGTTTTGTAAACATATCTAGTCAATACATCGCGATCATGAAATACAAAATTTATGTACCCAAGTTAGGTTCAACAGAAAATTTTGCAACTTTGCAGAATATGATGAATCACAGCACTTTTTTCGGATAACGGTGACACACCCAAAGGACATTACTACACCGCACATGCGCCGGGGGTGCTCTAGTCTCCAATGAACTAACAATGTATTGGGCAAGGTCCTTGTGACTATCCATACCATCTATCAGGGTGACAGGAAGAGTTTTCCGATCTTTCAGAGTATTGGGGAAAAACTATATTTATACCAACTACACCGAGAATAAAGTTGACAAAAGTGATGATTGTGCATCCCCCGAGCTTTCCGGAATGGGTGTCTAGTCTGTCCATCGGTTTAATAGCATGTCCTTAATAACCTTTCGAGAAAAGAATGAGTCTAATTCTGCTTGCGACGCTCGGCTAGCGTAGGGAGATCTAGGTCCTTCAGGATAGCTGTCACTGATCCTGGCTCACGAGAAAAATCGGAACTTGTAAAACGAGCCGATCTCCTCTGGATGTTTTCCAGCTTATCACCTAAGTAGGACTGATGTGATCCCACACGCAACAAGCATACTTCAGAACAGGCCGAAGGAGACCCTTATATGCAGCTCAGGTCAGGTCGTGAGAAATCGTGACCCCCAGGTACTTTACAAAGTAAACCTTAGCAAGCTTGACATCAAGCACTAACGTTAGTTTTCATCATCTGTCGCGAACAGGATCTCAGCATGGAATATACCCCAGTAAGCTGGGCTATAAGAATAAAAAGACTTAAAACATGGGAAACAACATGTACAGTAGGGCACAGTTAAAGAAATATCATAGTGAGAAACGTTTGGTTAATGTACATAACTTGGCAGACAAAAATCGGTGCAAGTTGTTTACGTTCGACGGTCTCTCGTCACTCAGAAGTGGGCGTTCAGGTCTCACTATTCCATTAGGATAGTGTTCTAGAGCGTCAAGTGCACACCCTCAAAGAAATAGTTCTTTTAACCCTGGTTAGGACCAAATTTTATCAGGATAACCCGCCAACTGGGTAATGAAAGTCCATGAATATGAAAAAGATCTTGCCGGGGAGTGGATGTTGAAAAATTTGGTAAGATTGATGGTGAATTAGACTGCTTAAGAAATTCCTGTCAAATGTCCCAGGTTTTTCGTTTTGGTGAAGAAGCTGGGGATGGGTGAACACTACAAAAAAATCCTATTTGAAGCCGTTGCAATGAGATCTCTTAACATTATAGGCAAGAAACGATTTAAACACAATACGGTCTTCGACCTCTTGCCCTTGACCTTCGCTTCGGGGAGTGTGCGAGGCACAAATCGCTACCCCTAGGTACCTCCCCATCAAATTTCAAGAGAATAAGACAAGCCCTCTTAGAGAAGTTTTTGACACAAACTTTCGCATAAAAATATACATTTCCCATTCCATCACGTGACCTTGGCTGGTTGTTGTCATTGTACCAGTATATTTTGGTAGGACAGGGCAACCGTGTGATAAGCGGGAACTGACATGTCAGCGGGATCTTTTATAACAAAAATTCAGTGAAAAGGCGATTTCCACAAAATTTGACCTTTGACTCTGGCCTTTGACCTTCACCTCCTGGAGTCTGCGACACACAACTTCCTACAGCGGGGTACCTCCCCACCAGGTTTAAAGATGATAAGTCCAGCCCACTAGGAGGAGTTTTTGACAAACATTTTCGCATAAAAATATACATTTTCTGTTTCATCACGTGATCTTTGTTGTCTGTTGCTATGAAAAACACAAATTTTGGTAGTCCTAGATATCTTTAAGATATGTGATAAGTTTCATGTTACCGAGACGTTTCATTGCAGAAATACAGTACAAAGCAGTTTTCACCAAATTTGACCTTTCACCTCTGACCTTTGACCTTCACTTCCGGTAACGTGTGGTGGATAGAGGTTTTACCACTATCTACCACCGTTTATGAGATATAAGCAAAACAAAAAAGGACACACACACACACACTTGTAAACACCGTCAAACGGGGACACTTGTATTTCAACCTTTCAACAGGGGACGGGATGTAGAATGGTCTAGTAGTTTGTTTACTGATAGTAAATGATGTCCCTTGGTACAACAGAAAAGTAGGGCGCTCAGTATATTTTCAATCAATATTTATCTAGATGATTGTAGGTGTTTATATGACTCTCCACAGGGAACAGTGGATGTAACGTGATACACACGCATATCTGCAAATGCGGACGAAAAAAGGTACTATCTCGTTGGGGACTGCTCCTATATTTTCTTTATTTCAATACATATCTTAACGGAGACATCATTTAGCACTAAGGGGCTATTTAAAACTATGATTTAAGTCGGATACTGTCCCAGGTGTATGCTGGGTCCCCAATTGGTAGATGTGTATTCACAAAAAAGTCCCCGGTTGACGGCATTTGTCAACGCACCACACACACGTACGCACGCACACACGCACGCACACACACGGGCACGTATTAACCCTTTCTCCAGAAATGGAGTCCCGATCACTTTGGGGTTAGACCTTTAGACTAGTAACTTGAGAACACAAATCATTTTCATGTGAACCATGCTCTTTTTACCTGGCATCGCCATTTTTAATCAATTGGGCAAGTGATTGCAATTTTTCATCCTCCTCACCGAGCGATGAGATAAAAATAGATCTAGTGAGACTCATAGATACATAGTGAGGTTTCCATGAGAAAATTCTGCAAGGTCTTAATGTAGATTTCATTGAAATCACTAACTATCCAGCAAGCAGACTAAATGGTATCTAATGCAAGACTTTAGGCGCGTAGCAGGGGTTGTGTCATGGGGGAAGGAGGGGAGGGGGGCTCAATGTGAAGAGGGGTTGGGGACATGGAGTAGGGAAAAGTGTAAGGATAGAGAGAAAAACCACTATTTTAGGTGTTTTTTGCCTTGTAAGGCTGGGTAATGGGGGGTTCTAAGCCCCCACCTCCTTGTCTACGCCACTGCAAGAACCTCTCTAGCTTTGTCCATCTGCTGAGGCAGTCAACTGTTCCCCGAATACACTATTTTTTGTAGTAGACTATAGGAAACCTCAAGTGACTCAGCTCTTTAATTGAAAGCAAGTTAAAAAAGTGTACAGGACATGAAAGGCAACTTACAATACGAACACAACATATGACAAAGGTTTTCTTTTACTTGGTACAGGCTCTATCTTACAGAAGTAACCTTTATAAAGTAACACCCCTACACTGTATTAAAAAAACAAAAATAAAGCAGAGGCAGATCCAGGAAATTGCAGGGGGGGGGGTGGGGTGGGTCTTCTTGTGGATGGGACATCAGCTGCACAATGAGCGAAGCACCACCATATGTATGGCTGTTGGTTAGCCTCTGATGCCTATTAGAATTCAGGAAATGGCACTTCCCAGACCTTCCTAGACTTATTGGGGTGTGACTGTTATGTGCCAAAA
Source organism: Holothuria scabra (assembly GCA_037179385.1). NCBI lineage: Eukaryota > Metazoa > Echinodermata > Holothuroidea > Aspidochirotida > Holothuriidae > Holothuria > Holothuria scabra. The sequence goes on from CM074179.1 coordinate 78,119,641, forward strand.
TCCACATTCTGTGCTACTTTATAATCGCATACTTTTTTAAAGACGTATTTGCAGGAATGGGCAGATATAGCCTATATGCTTGCGTCACTACATGGGTTTGATGGGACGGGGAGTATAAAATGGCGGGAGGAAGAAAATACTATATCGACAAGCGTAAAAAAAAATGCCCGACCAGATTTGTTATCTTCCTCTTGTTGATAGGAATACCCTCTGTCACAAACAACGTGCATGTTACACAGTCGAGACCTTGCATTGTATGTGAACATTTGAAGCATTTTTTTCTCCGGATATATGTTGCTTTCCAAGGAAAACTTTGTGTGGATTTTTTCCCTTTTTGTGAGCAAGGATATTTCAACTTTTCACTTGGCATCCAATGTTCCGCCAGTAGACGTTTCTTACTGAGACACACAAGCAATATTATTTCCCGCTGGTAACATAGTGCCCTCACCATGGCCGGAATATGCATTTGCAGTAAATACTTACGAACGTTTAGGCCCGGCTGTTTTTGCAGCACTTTCAACGTGAAGATCTCTACGCACTGCTGTGCGATACTTCAGGGGAATCTGCTGTACCGGAAAGCCTACCTCCTTTGAAAGAATAGTCCAAAGCCAAAATATATTTTTGATATGTATAAGAGGGACATGTTCTGTGCATTCTGGTGACATTTCATTCCTTTTCCAGATTCGGTTCTCAAGATATTGGCAATTTTAAATATGGCCAATATTTAACATCGATTGAACTTGAAAAAAGCAGGCGTGGTGTCAGTTAGTTAGATAGTTGGATATTTTTTGGGACTGGCCATGTCCACAAACACAAACTCCAAACATATATTCCTGAGTGATGATTTAAGATGATTTGGTATATTCCAAGAAGTCATACGTCAAGCAACGCGAAATCTTACACGCTTTTAGGCTATGTCATGTGTAAACTGTATGTGACCGTAGCCCCACGTGTTGTTATAAACACACATGCGGCGTTATGCGAAAAACGCTAGATTTAGCATTCGTCCTCGCGCAATGTGTAAACAAAACGGGAATTCACCAAACGATACGGAAGATAGATTCTTTATAATTTACATTTTCCATTTTTTGAAGAATATGACACAAAACACTTTTATCAGATAATGTAACTACTATCACTGCATTTTTAAAAGTCATTAGCACTAGGCTACAATTAGTCTGGTTATCTATACAACTTGTACCATCCCGTTGATGGGGGAGGGGTATGCATCCCCCATCCCCCCTTTAGATCCGCCACTGGGGTAAATTAATGATTCAAGTTAGGGTTAAAGAATACACGATTATCAATACTAAATTTCTGAATGAAGGGCGTTTATTAAAATGTACACTTTATGCATTGCATTGTGAATACGAAGACGTACCAGGGATAAATCCTTCTTTAGATTGATCACGAAAGAATTGGTGAAAGTATTCTTTCATAATTGCGTCACTTATTTTTAAGAAATGAAAAACAAGATCCTGGGCAGAGTTCTTTTCAAATATCTTTTTATGAAAAATCAGGTATATAAGGTTAACTTTTCCAGCAGCAATAGTTTTCAATAATTTTTTTTTGTGTTCATTCACTCCAAAGTAAATTGAGACTTTCGCAATGGAAACTATTACCAATTAAATTATTGCACTGACCTCATGTTATTTTACAATCCCAAACATTTCAAAAGTGTAAGAAAAAATCCATAGACAGCTTACATTTTTCGCATTATCAAGGCAATGGCAAACTTCAAATTCTCCATGGAGACATTTCTTTAAAAGAATGCACCACTCTGCCTCCTTTGAATATCATTGTTCTAAGAGAATAATAGCCAGACGAAGTAAACAGAGACGCAAAGTATTTCATTAGAAATATTCATATTTAATGCTAAGCATCTGCGAATATGGCAACGTCTGAAAATGAATTATCAATCCACCGGCAATATCCACCGCAAAACAAGCGCATTCAGGCGATAGATAATAGTGACAATTGGAATCATTACTTTTTGGAGGTGAAGTGCAGTTTAAAAATAACCTGAACCATATTATTGTCATGTCATAATTGTGCTGAATAACGTCTAATTTTTACTTGTCAATTAATGTGCGTATCTGGAACCCAGTTAACTATATTTTATGAGATGCATTGTTTCTGGGTATTTCCAGTGCATGGTTCCGTAACCATGTTAAAACACTAACATGGATCTGCCCAAACTTCAGTCTGCGTGCAAATCAATGTATCAGTTCGGGGTGCCATGTACAACTGAACCCCTAAATGGTTGGCAGCTTCTTCGGAGAGTATCTATCCTGTGCTGTATGTAATCCCAACCCTTACCCATTGAAATACAAACGACAACAATTAGACTGCCGCTAGTCGATATCCAGTCCAATTCTGATCCAAAAACGGTTAGTTGCAGAATATATGACAGCACCACTGAAAGGGTCAGTACCAATGCAACTCTCATAGCATCTTCACTTTCTAATGCTTTGAATCCAGTAAACAGTTGTAATGTACTGGCAACACCGTTTCCTATAAATACAAGACTAGAAAACCACGTATGTGGCACCTGCCATGCAGACTCAAATGTCGTCCAAGCACCACATATGGCTAGCCCTACTAACCCGTGAATGTAAATCATAAGCCAACACTTAAGTGTATTACGTTGTGCCAATTTTCGAACAAGTAAATGCCACATGGCGAAAGAAAAAGCCGCCCCTAAAGTTATGATTGCCCCGATTTCCCTTCCTCGTAAAGGTGCATCGTTGGTCTGAAAAATGAAAGAAGGCTGGACTACTAGAACTATTCCAACCCAATCTAACAATAGTAGAACCAAATATGACATGCTTAATTTTTCTTTCAAAATAAAATGTCCGAGGATACCAACAAGAATGAGGGACCCACCGAATTCAATGGCAGTAGAATCACCGACACCAAGATAGTTGAAAGCCAGGACACCTAGGCCGCACAACATAACATTAAATATTGCACTTCCCAAATAGAGAAGCAAGTCAGTGTCAGTATATGTGTAAGGTGTATCCCACTCTACTAAGGGCAAGGCCATGAAGACTGCAAAGACACTTCGAATGAATGTAATGAAGGAAGTACGACTTGAGTAAGTTAATATTTTTGCTAGGTTCACTTGCAGCGTTACCATGACACCAAATGTAATGCAGTAAATCGTTGGCTTGTGTAGTTCCCAAAAAACAGTCAAGTGTTCCATGTTAGCTGCCTTCCGAGGTATGATATCAATAAGGATGAACTCCAACGGGCTCGTTGGCTTTCCGCTTGTTTAAAAAAGCACAGTTACTGCGCGAAGTTATATTATTAGTCTCCATTTAAATCAGTGGTTGCGTGTATTATTCATTCACTCATTCAAGGAGGGTTGCGTTGTCCTTCAAAAGTAAATTTCAGTTATTCCTAGCTGGGTTGATTTGATAACTAGCATTCACATTACAAGATCCTGAATTAAAAATTAGAAATAAATAGGTAGAATTTATTTCACGAGAAATATCAATAACATAAATGTGAATGTCTATGAAATCATGAAATGAAAGAAATACTGTACTTGATTAAAGCGGCTGAAAGTAAGTTTGTGTGAAAGGAATGATTGAAGAATTTGAAGACAAATTGCATTAGAAGAATTGCAATATGTCCATAAGAGCATATCTTGGATCACACTCAATACTTGAAGCGACAAAGTTTAAGCTCATTTAGTAGGATTTCCTCCTGATGGGATTATCAGGTTTTAAATTACCTTTAACTAAAAGATGCGTTATTCTGAAGGGACTTAGTAATTAAAAGTGCAGTGTTGTTTTTTGCATTCATTAACATAAATATCTGTATTGTACGCAATGGGTGGGGATAAATCTGTTCAAAAAATTGTAACCACGGAGTTTTGTATCCATACTTTGCATATTAGGAATTTTATGATTATACCCAGGAAAAGGATGTAGAAGGAGATGCAATTCCTGATACGATTATTTACTCAATGGGAAAAAAGAAAAGAAAGAAAAAAAGAGGCAAATTGACAAATAACTTACTACTTATTTGCCTTTCTGTTCTTTACTGATTTGTTGAAAACTATTTTGTTCTTAACTGTGGCCAAGTCCTGACTGATGTAGGTTGAAGTGTTCACTGTTCACCATACTTAGCAAGAATTTTGTTAAATTATGAAATCTATATGCGTTCTATTTTCAAAAACAAGTTATTAGGCGTTGGGCAAGAATGGTTACGGCGATATCGTCTATGGTGGATAAATTTTCGTATTTCACAGTTCATGAATGGAGCAAGCTATGAAATGTATAAGTTGAATTAATGCAATCGACTACCAAGAACTTCCTAAATCCTGGACTGCATGCTACATTAAAAAAGAAAATGTTAAAAAAGAATTGCTTAATATATACATATATATATATATATATCACGGCTTTGCCTAGCGCTTAAAATAGTCACTGATAATGAAATATCTAATATTATTAATTTTTGTGCCGTACCTTTTAAACTGTTTAGCTGTATTTCCGTTAAATAGCATGAGTCGTTGTTCTTTCCTGTAAAATTAGAGTAACCAGTTCCATGTATCCATACCGTTGCAAGTTAATAACACCTTATATCGCTCAAACTCTAACTTCATGCACTGAATAGTTCATATGGTACTTCAAAGAGCGTGTACAGAAGATCACTTTGAAAGTTATTTGCCACACCGTACCAGCATTGATGCAGATGTTTGATTACGATTGATTTAATTATCCCGTGTGATATATATTAATTGTAACTACACAATTCTCTAACCATCTGAAATGTAATCTACATCTCTTACGTTTCAATTGAACGTAAAGATTAATCATGTTTGTATGAGAGGTAATACCTTAGCGGGGAATGTAATTACATGCAGAACTGCTTGTAACAATATGAAACATTAAACACTTGCTTTAAGTTTCCTCTTGAATTTCTTTGAAAGTTTTTTTCATCTATTAAACAGCCACTCTTTTAACGACATTTTGGCGTCATATGTATCAGATAGGGAAGGGGCTTTCACCTGTTCGTCAGAAATCCAGGATTTTTTAAACTCTTTGATCTTATTATGTACATTTCTTTTGAAACACATTTACATTTTAAACACATTTAGGAATTAGGCACAATTGTTCGGGAATTGAACAAGGAGTTAAACAATTAAGAATGGAAAATTTGGAAGAAGATCATTATTGTTAGTCTTGTGACATCTTTTTAAAGTGAGTTAAATATCCAATTCACATGTGTTTAGTTTTGGGAGTGTCGCAAACCTTTTAATAAACGAGAGAGTAAGATTAACTGAAGAAAGTGTAGATAATAATGACTTTTGATAAAAGGGAATTCACTCCATACGGTGACGATGTATCATTCAATGTGTGGCGAGTATCTATACCGTTCGATTGAAATGTAACACTACTCGGGATAAAATTCACTCTTGCAAGTCGTTGCGACCAGGGTACACTTTTAGTGAAGTGAATTCCACTCTTTCGTTGTAACGATGTCTGTTTGTTGTTTGTAAACCTTATCTACACGAAAATAACAAACAAAATCGTGGGTTAGAGCATGAGGAAATTTTATTTCTTAATGAGCTCTAAAACTCTGTTTCTCGTTAAATATAGTTTATAGTTACCTACCTGATTGAATCTTATCAAATAACAATAAACGTTCTAAATAAAACCCCCAGGACATGACTAATGTTAACGTTTTGCTTGAAACGGATGTTGAAAAATACATTTCAATCATAATTAAGAGCAAATCAGAACTAAAAGGGGGCAAGAATTACCTCTAGCTAATAACAAGCTGTTAAAACCTAAAATTTTCACCCGTCTGAACTTTTGTTTGTCACGGCGGAAGGGGGTGGGGCGTTTTTCACGGCCCTCTGGATGCCTCGTCATTGTATACGTACACACATATATTGCTAGCCAATAATTAATTCCATTAAAGGTTGCTTAAATACTTATATATGTAATAACGTTCTAGTTTCTGTGAAATTCCCAATTTTTACCTTGATACTCCTACTAATATTTTTTGATGGCAAGTCGAATGCGAATATAATAAAAGGTTTTAACAGATGACCAGGTAACTCCGGAGAATACGCCCCAGGGATTTTCCTTAAAACCGGTATAGATTTGACTTAACTAGAAAAGAGAAGAAGTGGTAAAAATTACTAAAACTTTTTATTGGGATATACCATTGGTAATAAGTTATTTAACCTTATCACAGTCTTGAGTTTGGAGGAACAAACTGGTCATCGGAAGAGATGTTCAAAATAATAGAAGGGAGATAAGCGGTGGGTAGCCAGATAAATATGACGAATGGATTTTCTTTCCAGTTAAATTACATAATGGGTACACCTATTACTCTAGCTGATTTAAACATCTTTACAGGTGATATTCACAAAAAAATGTATCTCTGAATCCCCCACGGACGTCTTAGGCTGCCTTTCAATGTATGTACTTTGTTGATCTGTCATCCGCCATCCGTCATCCGTCATATGTCGTCCGTCATATGTTTCCGGTGTAATGGCTGTCCCATCTGTATTTTGAGGTTTTCCGTACGTCATATGGCTGTTTGTAGCACAGGCTTCTTTTTTCCATGTTTTATTAACACTGATCATTGGCTCATTAAATGGAACAACGACAAAATAATCAACAAAACAATCTTATATTTTACAAAACTTAAAATTTACAGGCGAAATAAAATCATACGCATTACTTTCTTGCTACGAGGATATTTCGCGAAAGGTACAAAGAAACTCTTAATCTGTCCAGCTCTTTTTGATTATTTTTTTTTTATTCAGTATATGTTTCTGAACTTCAATGTGAAATCTCAACTGTTATTTAAATGTCTGGAAATCTGGCAACATATTGTTAATCTTACAACGATGAATATAAAATTTCAAGTGGAAAATAGCAAAACTAAACCACTTATTATGGAAGTCGACAAATCCGAAACAAACATTTTGAAAAATAATACCAACTTTAGACTGAAAGATTTGCGAGAAAATGCTATCCCACAAGGCTGCTACATGTCTACACTGCCAAAAGAGGTAAATCACCGACTCTTCATAATCGTTACAGCAAGAGCACATTCTGTTATCCGTTTTATCTTGCTCAGGAACACATTTGTAGCTATAATACGATCAAAAATTTATACTGAAAATACTTCATTTGCTTCTTGTATGTTACTACATAAAAAGAAAATTTTGCTCCAGTTAAGAGCAGTATCTTTAAATTCGTTCTCCCATTTTAGGCAAATCGTCAACAATGAAAAATGACTGGTTCGCTAAAGCTTTGCGGCGATTTTTCAGTATAAATAATTTATCCTTGTACGATAGGTAAATAACCATAATATGCGGATGATCCGTAGCAGAGCTTCTTCCATCCCGGTGACATCTTTCTACAGCTGAGGAAATCGTGGTGCATCAGAGAATTTCGGAAGTACCATCGTAGCAAAAATGTCCTCACAATCCTCATTTGTCGATTATGGAATACCAACAATGAGAAAGTTATTTCTCCTTTACATTCGCTTTAGTTTATTGACCTTTGGAGCTGAAGTTTATAAGGCTTGTTCTAATGTTCCAACCCTGTCGGACAAAGAAATGATTTTAGAATTGCTGTCATCTATGGAGGCCTCATATGCACTAATTCGAGTAGCCTGAAATCCGATTGCTTTCCCCAAATCATCTTCTTGATGTTTAAGATTACCTTTCAGGTCATAAACGTCTCTGTCAATCATAGTTTGAAAACCTTCAATTGCAGTTCGCCAATCTGACTGACACTGGGTTTCGCTTAACACGTACTCATGTTGAGACGCTGCATAGTCAAACAGCGTATAGACAACGCCCCAGACCTGGAAGATGCATTCGCATTTTTGGATGAACGAAGCTGTCTCTCACCCCCTGTCATAATGAGAAAACTTTATAAGGATGTTCAAAGTACTAAACGCCCACGGATGTTTTCGCCAAGTACTCTGAAAAGCACAAAAACTCAGAAAATTTAGCGACCTGAAACACTACGTAGCTTAAGTGTTTCATAGCTGGCGCTCTTTTCAAGAGGCTTCTACGATCAACGTCACGACATACAGCAAAATCGTATCGTTTGTGTCGTATATACGTAAGGGATTTGACGTACGTCAAACGGCAGACGACACATAACGTATGAAGGATCATAAATAAATGGAAAGACAGCTATGCTCTCTCAGAAATATGAAATATGCCACTTTCTTTCACTTACACCTTACTTACACCTTCCAAAGAAGTACTTTTTAATGAGACTGAAGTGTGAAAATGAGTTTAAGTGGCTGTAGACATACCTTCTTTTCCTCAAGAAAATGTGTTTTTTCTAGCGCTCAAAGTCTTGCAATCAATACACTGAAACTGGTAACCTACCTGGAATTGTCCGTAGGCATCTGCGTTGAGTGTTCGCACTGCAATGCACATCTCCAGTTAACTATATCAACATTTATGTTATAACGAGGAGTCAAAAGTGACCACCAATGACGCATTTGTTCTCTCGAGTAACCATTTGTTATTGGCCTTGAGCTAACCAAATGGCATGTTATTGAGAAAATTCAACTTCGTTAATTTAATTCCTTCCTATTCAAGAGTTGGAGAAACCGTGTCATTCCTCAATTTAGTAGGCAATCCCAAATAACAACCATTAATTCATGACTTTTATTAAATGCTGGATCCACGGACTTCCTACATATGGAGAGAGCATACTGCACGGTAGATTGTCGCTACCGTACGTGTGACCAAAGGCGCACCAAGATAGCCGTTTGCTATAGTTTTGTGTTAAAATTTAGACTTGCACAAGTACTATTTCATATTTTGCTAGAAAGTCGAAATATTTTTTTTAAATATGTCAAAATAAGGTCAAAATCCTTTCACTTAGTGCAAACATATGCTTTTTTCCCAACTCAAGTTTAACTTTTGCTTAAATTATCACAGAGTCGTCGTTTCTTTTAAGTCGGTGACGACCATCTACGGATAGGACGTACACGTTACATTCTATGACCATGTATATAAGTCCGAGGCAGGAATGAAAGATAACAGTTGCAAAGTTCCTTACGGTTTAACAATTGTAAAGTCACAATTAGCAAAAGTCACAGGCTTTAGTGAGGAAAACGCTGATTCATACGTGATGAATGGTAACTCTTAAAACATGACAAACTTTAAAGATTAAAAGTTTTCTGCGTCCAGAGAAAGATATAAATGATTTATTATAGAGGTACTTCAACCTGTTATGCAGCCGAAATATCATAGATTGGGGTCGACTGAAGACGCGCTAAGAACTCCGTATTACAAATAAGCTCGATAGCATTGTTCAGGAGAGTTCAAGAACACTTTTTAAAATGAAAAGATATGATTTTTCTCAAGTTTGAACACTACTGTACTACGCATGTCGAAAATTTGTGTCCTTTTACACATTTGTAAATATGGAGCTTGTATTGCCAGAAATATTTAAGATTCAGGATTTCCTGCAGGTCTAAGGATATTTGAATATTTTAGGGACCATAGAAGAATCTGCGTTTCCTCTTGGCATATATCGGAGATAGCATGTCGACTGAAAATCGTTGTTGTTACATCATGTTATCTAAGCAATGCGGACTGAGGCTTCTCGGCGACATTCAAAGGGCTCCCGAAACTTTTTTATCTTTCTTAGACAAAATTAAAAGCCTTTATTGAAGAAAATTTAAGAGAAACGGCACTCTAGCGGCTCGGAAAAGTTTACCACCGACTGCCTAATGAGCGACCCCTTACTGCATTAACGGATGGAAGTTAGAGCGCGCAAAGCGCGCTGGAAAATTTGCCTTTTTAAAACTAATTATTAAAACATGAAGCTTTAATTAGGAAGGATATGGAATTTTATGAACGAAAAGTTGGAAAAACCGCACTGTATTTGAATGGTACCTTCAATGGCAAATTTCCGAATTTTTCACTTTTTTTCGAGCCAAGAGAAATCGCCTCTCCTTCCTGCATCACTGCTCTGCTACATTGATCATTGATAGCATTTTGACACTTCAATAACTAAAGGATACTTCGACACAGACTACTCAACTGACCGGTTGGAAAGGTATCTGATGGCAGGTGTGTATTAGACCATAAATCGCGACCCCTCAGACAGTCGGTTTAAGGCTTTTCAGTAGTAGCTAAGTTTTCCCAATTTTCTTTCAAGTGTGAATACCACTGTATCAGGGTTATATTGTGGCGCCCGAATTGTGACGAATTTTTTGCCCCATTGGAAAAAAATATATGAAGATATGGATCTTGTACTGGGTTTCCTGTAAGGAAATTTAGAAAGTTAAGGGATTACTGAAAAATTTGCACTTCCTTCTTTTATTGGTGGCAAGTCTGAGAATGATTGCTTTTTCCAAAGTCCTCCCGACCATCTGGTAAAGGGCTATTCCGACGGCGAAACCAAACTTGAAACTGCTTCCGAAAGATGCTCAACTTTCTTGCACGAAATCGTTGTTGCTGCATATTGCTATTTAAGGCCTACGAACTGACATTCTCCGATGACATTTCAAGTTCCCAAAATTTGTTGTCCTTTTTAGACAAAATTTCTCAAAATCAAGAGCTATCATTGAAGAAAATTTGGAATTTTATGAAAGACAGAATTGCAATATAGCAGCTTGCGTCTCTTGCTGATGTGGTGTCACATATGGTTGTATCCAATCTTGTCATTTTCAGAACTCGCTCATAATTCAGTTTACAAAACTGAAATATGAGCGAGGAATGTTGCATTATATATTGCATTCAGCAATAAACTTTACACTTCACTAAAAAAGAAGTTAGGTATAAAATAATCAAAATATTACCAGTTAAAATGACCCACTACCGTTAGATAAAATGGTAGTGTAACGAAATTAATCTTTGGAAAATGAGCTGGTAAGGACCTTCTGCAGTTTACTTATTATTAGAATACCTTTCGACATAGGATTATGATAAGTATAAATTCGGGCAACTTTATTGGCAGTAAATAATCCCTTCTGAACTTCAAGGAAGGATGGAAATGCATAACATAGTGGCTATCTAGCCTTTACAAGTTTCATTCCCATGTTTTTAGCAGCCTGATTAGCTTAAACAGAAATCAAAATCAACGTATGGCACAATTCTTCGTTGTAACAACTATACAAGGACTTCAATACTTACCTGTCGCATTATAATTTACACTTGAAACATACCTGAAAATTGTAATATGCGTTTTGTGTTTGTCCGATATGATTGTTTTTGATCACTGTCCCTCCGTACCAGGGTGTACATGTGGGTCTTGGTACATTGGTCAATCTAACGCTTGGCTTAATATTCACCTATATCTGCTCCACTAGGGCCACCCAAATGGTCATGATTTGGTCCAAACGTTTGCACACCTCTACTCCACAACAATCCACCGCCGTTGGAAACTGAGGCAAGACTAACGCTGTTCACAGCCTCTACGGTACATTACACGCTTGGGCTGAGATGCGACTGTGTGTACATAGTTCAGTCGATAACGCTCATAAAGTTATGACATAGGCCTATTGGCCGACAGCTGTTCACATATTTCCAATTTTGTTGATGTGGCCAGGAAGTTGCAGCTCCCTGTTGTGGCGAAGGCAAGGCTGCAGGAAAGTAAGTAAATAACCCATTCACCCGAACTTAATATCAGGCGAGGTTCGTGTATTTGGATACGTGTTGTGAGGAAAAGAATTTGCCTGAAATAGTCAGCGTTGAATATTATCGTAGAAAACAATATCCTTGTTTTAGTGTATTTGTTATTGTTGATGTGACGAAAACACGAGGGCGGGGCTGAGGCCCTTGAAGTCCCACCCCCTTGGATCCGTGCCTTTGTTGTACGACCGTGAAAAAACCCTGAGTTAGAGAAAAAATACATCAAAAGACGCGAATTGCCAAATCCAAAATTGAATTCTAAGACTAGAATAGAAGCCAAGTTCATGTTTTACTGGATCTTCATCCTGTCATTTTGATGAAATATTTATGTATATAGTGATACCCATGCAACAATCATGATCATGAGGCTAGGTACTCTCGCTCCACACGCCCTTAATGTTAGAATTGACCTTTTGTAATTATCACCCCTTTTTGAGCCAGGTTTTACTCCTTTTACACTTACCCGTTCGTGCACATATTTTACTGTGTAGACCTAATTATTATTTTTTCCGGACCTAGATTTTGTCTAATTTTTTCCCCTTTTTTCCGACCATGTTCGATTTGTAGGTGCACTTTTTCATCCAGGACGCTCTCTTTCTTTTTTTGATTTGTCTTTCCTCCTTCGCACTCATGTTTTCTGACAGTCACTTTCGTTCGGTTGTGTTTCTACAGCGATCGCTTCGGATTTGATGTTTGCCGTGTCCAATTGTTACTGTTGGTTATTCAGTCTGGTTTTCGCCACCTGATGAAGGGTTTATACCCGAAACGTCGTGGAGTTTTCCGCAAACTTTTGAACACTTTTTACTACCTCTTTTCGACTTATATATATATATATATATATATATATATATATATATATATATATATATATATATATATATATATAGTCCAAAAAGACGCATCATATCATTATATATATATATATATATATATATATAAATATATATATATATATATATATATATATATATATATATATATATATATATATATATATATATATATATATATATATATATATATATATATATATATATATATATATATATATATATATATATATATATATATATATGGTGCGGAAGATTAAAGTGCTCCGCTACTGGGAATCCAAGACTATTGTCACGGATAGACTGTGTATGGTTATTGAACCTTACACGAAAGGAAGTACCAGCTTCACCGACGTACAACTTATTTTTACAAAGATTACAAGAATCACAGTTAAGGTTGTGTCGAATGATCGGAAAATTAATGTCAGGGACGCTGATACGTTCTTCGGTAGCAAGGTGCTTTCAGATTTTGCAGCGTCTTTTATTGCAAGGAGTGTTGCCCTTAGAGTCGGGGGTAATTGATGTGGAGGAGGTAAGAAGTCTTCTGAGGTTAGGGGGCTGGATCAATGCGAGGAGGGGGGAGGGGGGGTCAGAAAAAATGCCCGAAAAAGATGGATCGTCCTTAAGGGAGACAAAGCTATGTTTTATGGTGCTTGCAAGATTGTGAATAAGGGGGTGATACTTGAAAACCATGGGAATACGCGTGCTGGGGGTTTTGGATTTGTAGGATAAAAAGTCCTGGCGGTTGATAGAGGAAGCTTTTAAAATACCTTGTTTGATAATGTGGATGGGGTATCCGTTTGTTAGGAAGTAACCGATGAGGGCAGAAACCGAGCGATCGTAGCCAGCGGGGTCAGAGCAAATACGTTTGATACGAAGACATTGACTGTAAACTATTGCCTTTTTTAGTTTTTTGGGGTGAACACTATCGAAATGGAGCAAGAGATGTTAAAAATATTAGCATAACTCGGGGCCATTTTTGTGCCCATGGCGGTGCCTTTCGTCTGATGGAAGAAGTTACCCTGGAAAGTAAAATAGTTGTGCTTGAGAATAAAGTTAATAATTTTGGAAAGATCGCATGCGAGAGTCCTATCTGAAGTGTGGTCAAAAACAAAGTTTTGGCATGCGAGGACGCCTTCCTCATGTGGAATATTAGTATACAATGCCGTGACATCCATCGTTACAAGGAGAGCCTCTGTTGGGAGAGTGCCTAATTCGCAAATGTTTCTAAGAAAATGTGTAGTATCTTGTAGATAACTGGGAATTTTGTGAAGCAAGGGGTTAAGAATACTGTCAACATGACCTGAAAGGCCCTCAGTGAGGGTCCCAATACCTGAAATAATGGGTCTAGCCGGTACTTTCACCGAATGAGTCCTAGCTAGGTGACAAATATCGGCACCTGATAAATTATCTAAATCTAAATTCAAATCGTTATCACCCCTGCTACAAGAAAAGTAAGTAAATATATATATATATATATATATATATATATATATATATATATATATATATATATATATATATATATATATATATATATATATATAAACGATAACAAGAAACATGCACAAAACACACGGCATACTGTTAAAACGATCTGAAATTTTGATAAAATACTGAAGACAAAGATCGTGTCAAATCTTCTGAGGCGACAAGATATTAAAAACGGTAAAGAGTTCAAAACTTAAAATTTTTAAAACTGCAAAGCTCAGATGTTAAAAACGCACTACGTTTCGGGGAGATACACTCCCCTTGCTCACGTGCTAAGAAATAACAGTAATGGAAAAAATACTAGCTATTAGGCAATGCTCTATTGAGGCTTACATCTTTTACGTTAAGACCTATAGGGGCAAGAGTATTCAACCGGTAAATCCATTTCAATTCAACCTCCTCCCTAGTTCTCTTATTATTGTTACGTAGCTTTTCGATACCTATTAATTCGAAATTTTTACACACCTTAAAATGCTAACCAATGGGAGTTTGACCTTTTCTAAACTCCTGTCGGTGACCCCTATGTCTACTTCTAAGCTCTAATCCCGTTTCACCCACATACTGCTTATCGCAATCCAAACAATTAATCAAGTAGATTACGCCTTTGGTGGTACAGGTCAAATCCCCCCTCACCTGGAAATTCTGACCTGTATTAAATATATATATATATATATATATATATATATATATATATATATATATATATATATATATATATATATCACTAATTCGGCACTTAGGGGGGAAGTTGTTGTTGAAAAGTCGACCTTAAGGGTAAAAAATTTCGGGGGCGAAATATAAGTTTCGCCGGAACGTTTCTATACACTTTTTCTATAGGAATACGTAAACGGACAAGGGCGCCCTCCTAGATTTACGAAGTAGATTCAATAAAAAGTAAAATAAGGGTAGGTGGTGCCACCATCTGACGTCACGTAACAGCCGTCGAACCGCACATTTTTTAGGAAACGACCGAGTCATACGTGTGACTCATGCGAAAGAACATTTAGGCTTTATAGTTTGGCCGGGGTTGTAAGACATTAATGTTCCACAATTTAGCTCTACTGGCCGGTGGATGCAAAAACGCTTTTAAACAAGCGGGGTGTGAAATTAGTTTGATTCTTATGATCAAGCTAGACCGGTTTCTGCTCTCATGCGTTATAATAGTGGAGCTTCATCAGTAGCAAACCTTTTATTCTGTGTAGGTTTGGGATATTCAAAATGTTTAAATATTGTCTTTCTCGATTGCTTCAATTAGAGCATCGAGGAAAGTATCGCCCAAAGCTATTTCTTCAGAATTTGAGTCGTTCTCAAAACGTGACCTCACTAGGAGATCTTTCAGATTTTTTGCCCGTTTATAGGCAATTATCGGGTTTTTCGGAAATAGCTTTAATTGCTCATGTTCGGAAATAAGGTGCCAATGTTTGGTTAAGGCATTTTTGATATGCGCTGTCCGAACATGTGGGGTGTAGGTCAGTTTAAAAACTAGTGATATAGTTTTTGTTTTTGATTCCGTAGTTAATAGATTGCCTCTCTCTGTATGCTTGATAGTCTAGGTGGCGGATTCTATTTCAGCACGGGAATAATTTCTCATTAATAACTTCTCTGTGAAAGAGTCACATTTCTCTTGAAAATCACTCACATTATTGCACAGGCGGGCGTATGTCAGTACTTCGCCTTTGATAAAGCCTTTAAAAGTGGCTAAGGGGTGTGAAGAATCTCGATCAAGGTATTGGTAAGTTTCTGTGGATTTAGTAAAGACTTTTGTGTCTAGGATACCACAGAAGCGGAAACGTTTACCTTTAAATATTTTGAGATCTAAGTAAGTGACTTCCTCAAAGGATATTTCAGCAGTGAATTTGAAAAATTCGTGAGAAGTATTAAGGTTTACCACTAGATTTTGAAGTTCCGTTTGGGTTCCTTTGTACAACAATAAAATATCATTCCTGTACCGAAGCCATTTTATAATGTTCGGATCTGTAGATATTATGCCTTTCTCTAAGGGATGCATAACAATATCACAGATTTCAGGGGAAGCTTGACTGCCCATGGCGCAACCTATTTTTTGTAGGTAGAAGTTTCCGTTAAATTCAAAACAATTTCTGGTTAGAATTAGTTCGACAAGGTTGCGCATAGAGCAGGGAGATATTTTCTTTATCTCGTATAAGCTTTGAGGAGCTTCGGAGTAGGCTTTCTGAACAAGATCTAAAGCTTCGTCTTGTGGGGTGTTTGTGTACACAGAAACAACGTCCAAAGTGGCGAGAATGACATTTTCTGGGAGAGGTGTAGCTTCCAGTAAGCTAAGGATATGTTTCGTATCCTTAACATAGGTGTTTTGTTTTACCACGATAGGAAGCAGGAAATAATCCACAAATTCAGATATTTTTTCTGTGGGGGATCCGTTACCACTAATTATTGGTCGACCAGCAAATTTTGAGTTAGCCGGCGGGGGTTTATGTACTTTAGGGAGTACGTAAATGACCGGGGTGCGGCTCGTGTGGTTTAGTGGATTTAAATAGTTGAAAATCTCCTCGTCAATCTCTTTTTTGGAGAACATATCTCGAAGAGTTTCGAGCACTAATTTTTTTGTGTCGAGGGTTATATTGCTATCAAGTTTTTGATAATGAGGACTTTCTAATTGCCTTTCAATTTCGGCTTGGCAGTCCGTGCGATTTAGAATTGCAATACCTCTGCCTTTATCAAAGGGTTTAAGGATGACAGATCTGTCTTTAGCCAGTGATCTGAGAGCAACCTTTTCAGCCTTAGAGATGTTATTTTGGGCATTATAGATAGGTATTTCCGCAAGTTCTCTTTTAGTAGCTTCGAGATAGTCTTCAAGGTTGCGACTATATGTCACCTGTGGTGACCAAGTCGACGGTAGTCGGAACTTATGAAATAACCTTTGCTCTTTATCTTGCATAACGAATCGTATTCTCATTTTTCTTGTTAGATCCTTTAAGGACTTGAGAATATCGATTCTAGAAGGTTTTTCGGGTGTAGTTATGAATTTTAGACCTTTTCCCAACGCAATATTCTCTATATCTGATATTTTTCTATCAGAGAGATTTTTGACGTACTTGAGGGAGTCTTTCGCCTTTAGTTTAAGGTTGTGGGCATTAAGTAGACTACTTTTAGCCTCGTGTTTCCTTTGGCGGGTATGAGATCGGTTAATGCTTTTAGCCGCTTTAAGAGGACGGACAAATTTGCGTTTTTTCGCGGGTTTATTTGCACGTTTAGTCGTGGGGTTATTGGTATTTTCAATTACCGGGCTATCCTATCCTACAGAAGAAAAGGCTCACTACCTCCACAAACATGCTTGTGTCTGTGTCTTCTCTTTCTTTTTCTATAATCCCGGTAATCGAAAATACCAATAACCCCACGACTAAACGTGCAAATAAACCCGCGAAAAAACGCAAATTTGTCCGTCCTCTTAAAGCGGCTAAAAGCATTAACCGATCTCATACCCGCCAAAGGAAACACGAGGCTAAAAGTAGTCTACTTAATGCCCACAACCTTAAACTAAAGGCGAAAGACTCCCTCAAGTACGTCAAAAATCTCTCTGATAGAAAAATATCAGATATAGAGAATATTGCGTTGGGAAAAGGTCTAAAATTTATAATTGCACCCGAAAAACCTTCTAGAATCGATATTCTCAAGTCCTTAAAGGATCTAACAAGAAGGTCATTTACGTACTCTCTAAAGTACATAAACCCCCGCCGGCTAACTCAAAATTTGCTGGTCGACCAATAATTAGCGGTAACGGATCCCCCACAGAAAAAAATATCTGAATTTGTGGATTATTTCCTGCTTCCTATCGTGGTAAAACAAAACACCTCTGTTAAGGATACGAAACATATCCTTAGCTTACTGGAAGCTACACCTCTCCCAGAAAATGTCATTCTCGCCACTTTGGACGTTGTTTCTATGTACACAAACACCCCACAAGACGAAGCTTTAGATCTTGTTCAGAAAGCCTACTCCGAAGCTCCTCAAAGCTTATACGAGATAAAGAAAATATCTCCCTGCTCTATGCGCAACCTTGTCGAACTAATTCTAACCAGAAATTGTTTTGAATTTAACGGCAACTTCTTCCTACAAAAAATAGGTTGCGCCATGGGCAGTCAGGCGTCCCCTGAAATCTGTGATATTGTTATGCATCCGTTAGAGAAAGGCATAATATCTACAGATCCGAACATTATAAAATGGCTTCGGTACAGGGATGATATTTTATTGTTGTACAAAGGAACCCAAACGGAACTTCAAAATCTAGTGGTAAACCTTAATACTTCTCACGAATTTTTCAAATTCACTGCTGAAATATCCTTTGAGGAAGTCACTTACTTAGATCTCAAAATATTTAAAGGTAAACGTTTCCGCTCCTGTGGTATCCTAGACACAAAAGACTTTACTAAATCCACAGAAACTTACCAATACATTGATCGAGATTCTTCACACCCCTTAGCCACTTTTAAAGGCTTTATCAAAGGCGAAGTACTGAGATACGCCCGCCTGTGCAATTATGTGAGTGATTTTCAAGAGAAATGTGACTCTTTCACAGAGAAGTTATTAATGAGGAATTATTCCCGTGCTGAAATAGAATCCGCCACCTCGACTATCAAGCATACAGAGAGAGGCAATCTATTAACTACGGAATCAAAAACAAAAACTATATCACTAGTTTTTAAACTGACCTACACCCCACATGTTCGGACAGCGCATATCAAAAATGCCTTAACCAAACATTGGCACCTTATTTCCGAACATGAGCAATTAAAAAAGCTTTTTCCGAAAAACCCGATAATTGCCTATAAACGGGCAAAAAATCTGAAAGATCTCCTAGTGAGGTCACGTTTTGAGAACGACTCAAATTCTGAAGAAATAGCTTTGGGCGATACTTTCCTCGATGCTCTAATTGAAGCAATCGAGAAAGACAATATTTAAACATTTTGAATATCCCAAATCTACACAGAGTAAAAGGTTTGCTACTGATGAAGCTCCGCTATTATAACGCATGAGAGCAGAAACCGGTCTAGCTTGATCATAAGAATCAAACTAATTTCACACCCCGCTTGTTTAAAAGCGTTTTTGCATCCACCGGCCAGTAGAGCTAAATTGTGGAACATTAATGTCTTACAACCCCCGGCCAAACCATAAAGCCTAAATGATCTTTCGCATGAGTCACACGTATGACTCGGGCGTTTCCTAAAAAATGTGCGGTTCGACGGCTGTTACGTGACGTCAGATGGTGGCACCACCTACCCTTATTTTACTTCAAAGTTGTCAAATTTACAGTCGCAATCGCATCCCATTTGTGGTGAAACATCATCCTACCACTAGAAAACTTTCGAAACACATAAAGTCTTGTTGGAAAATACTCAATGAAAATGATTCACTTGCTGAACTTTTCGCACAACCCCCTATTATTGGTACCAAACAACCCCCCAACCTCAGATCGTTACTTGTACGTTCTAGATTAAGATCTACTAATACCCAACAGGGTAATACTCCATGTAAGAAGCCGCGTTGTCAGGTTTGTCAACACATGTTGACCGATGCCTCCCTTACTTTTCATGGTATAACTGTCCACCCTGGTCCTTACAATTGTGATTCCTCCAACGTAGTGTATATTATCTCATGCAGCAAATGCCCAACTGTGTGCTACGTTGGAGAAACCAGTACGACATTTAGATTGAGATTCAACAATCATAAACAAAGTACGCGTAACGCGAATCCCAACGATTCCCAGTTGCGGAACATTTCCAGAGTAGCGGGCACACAGGTGACGACTTGAGGTTTACCATTGCCCTCGGTAGGTTCCGATGCAGTGAAGACCGTAAGCGCCACGAACTAAAACTAATTTTACGTCTTAATAGCCACAGGCAAGGTCTAAATAGAGATTTTTCTTATTTATCAGGATACAGTTTCTTCAAGTAATTCAGTAATTCTGTTTCCTTCTTTTGTACAACTGTGCTACCTTGTCATTTACTCCCGCTTCTTCAATTATTTACTACTTACTATAGCATCTCACATTCTGTAAAGTTACGCCATTTTTTTTAAAGTCGGATGCTTTGTAATTTAATATTACTTGTAATGTATAATTTAGTGCTTTATTTTTTAAGTAGATATGAACAGTTTTTATTTGTCAGTAAGACAGTTTTATTATTTGAAAATATCTCACGCACTCGCATATTGTCGCTTGGATAAACTGTTTAGTTACCATGGAGTTTTGAATATGTACATACGCTTCCATTCAAACAACGAAATGAGGTACGCACACTACAATTTTAGATTGTCTCGTCACTTTACAATATTTTGGCTAATCAAGCTTGCCATGGTTATGATGTGCGCGCTTTATATTAATTACTATGTGGGAACGTGCGTTCTGTGTAACTGCGTACTTTTCGATCATCATCATTATGACGTCACTTTACAACTTTTCAAACTTATTTTAATATTACGCGGTATTGTACGCATTCAACTCTATCTTGTTTGTATGTGACGGTTGATTTCCATAACACAGTTGACAAAGCTGCCAGGAGGCGGCGAAAATTTCTGTTTCAATAAATCATTCGTTGGATCTATATGCACACTCTGTTTTCCATTCTTCCTTATACATACATATATATATATATATATATATATATATATATATATATATATATATATATATATATATATATATATATATATATATATATATATATATATATATATATATATATATATATATATATGTATATAGATGAATGAGAGGCTTGGATAACAACGATATTTCGGTGTATGCCCAGGATCCAGAGGATTCTCAGAATTCTAGTTAAAAATTATTTAAAATTGAAAATGAAAGTTAAAACTAGAATTGCAACTGCACATACAATGATAAAAAGACACCGTGATTCGAGAAGCTTTCGGCTATTTTATTCAGCCTTCCTCGGCTCGAATGAAGCGAAATAAAATGCGTTCAAATAAAATTACTACCAGACCAGCAAACGAACAAAGGCTAAAAGCAACCCACTTTCTACACCTACAACCTACTTTCTACACATTTGTTGATTGGTGGACTAGTCACACAATATGTGTAAATTCTACACAACATTTTTTAGGGTGTATAAATTTACATATTACCTAAATTTGGATACTATATTTTAAGCAAGGCCGGAAATGTATCTCGTATGACACTTTTCAAGGAAATGCTCACTAATTGATTATGTTATGATGTCGTTTACATTCTATCCCTGTTACGTTTTGGAAACGTTGTGTGATTTATATTGTTGTGCTAAGGAATGATTAATAAACCAGACAAAAAATTATTAGAAACATGTATTATATTCCATCACTGAAGAAAATTGACTGGCATAAATTTATTTTTCCCACATTCTGTTAAATATGACGGTTTAACAAAACCCACTTAGAAACCATATTTAGTCACTGTGAAGAGTTCAAATTAATCCGTTCCTAAGGGGTACAACATAAACAGTTTCATTTTTTCCCTCATTTTCATGTGAGTACAAAACAAATTTATCAACCCCGAAGTGTAAACAAGTTCATCTTCACAGCAAAAGTACAGTAAACACCGCTGTGCTTTCTGCCAAATACGATATTATTAATCATTGGCTGTAGATGAGCCATGAACAATATTATGCGATGGTTCAAGGGCGCCTTGCTTTTATACTAATGAAATTTAAACGACTCGTATTAAAGTTAATTTTTTTTTGTCCCTTGTTGATTAATTGTAGCAATACTACGTTGTTTGTAAACGTTGATGTCCTCAACTGACCTGTTCAATCGGTACACTTTTCATTTAACCTTAAAAAGTATTACCTCTTTAACGTCACTAGCAACCCTTGAAGAGATTGAGACCGAAAAAACTTCCACAAGGAATGCTCTGACTAAAACGAATGCAACTGACACATTTTCCAAATTCCTAAAAAAGTGAATTTTTTAGAAAGAAAATTAAGATGATTACTCACGTTTGCTAAATTAAAGAAAGAAAAAGGAAAAAAATCCTGTGTTAATTTTTCAGTGAAACACGAAGGTAAATCGTGATTAAACTCCAGCACGAGTTTAACATGTATCTTCCATTTTGTTAGGCTTAAGGAGAGCTTGCATCCCCTGTGTATGCCTTGAAGTTGTTATAAGAATATCTTACTCTACCCAGTATTTCGCAAACGTAGGCCCAAGCTCCACTCATCAAGACACAACAAATTACTACTATAGAGCCAACAATAGATACCCAGTCCAATTTTTCATCAAACAAAGTAAATTGAAGTACATACGAAAAGACTACAGAGAGTGTAACAGCCGTCGTGACGTTTTTAGCCTCCTCGTTAACTAAGGCTTTCACAGCAAAGAATAGTTGCAGATCATTTACAAACCCATATGCCACAAAGATACAGATGCTAAGCCAAGTGTTTGGTAACTTCCAAGCAGACTCTCCCGCTGTCCACGCCCCTGTAAGTGCCATTCCGACTAAACCCTGAACTGATATGAACAAAAAACAATGCAAGTTATTCCGCTGCTCCAATTTCCGAACACACACATGAAAAAGCGAAAAGAAAAATGCACCAACAAAAGAAACAGCTGCTCCAACTTCTTTAGATCTCACTTCTTCATCTTCGGATACCCCAAAAAGGAAAGACGGTTTTGCCACCAGAGTGATACCTAAACTATCAATCAAGAGTAGAATGAAATAAAAAATGTCCACTTTTTCGTCAAGAAAAAAGTGACCAATAACTCCAACGAGAATGACACTCCCTCCAAACTCTATAGCGGTTGAATCGCCTACTCCCATGAGTGTAAAACTCAAAACAGCTGTGCAACAAGCACCTACACTACAAATCGCTGAAGTTAAATACAGTAATAGATCCCTGGAATCACATGCAGTAGCCTCATAAAACTCTATCAGAGGTAGAGCAAAAAGTAGGAATAAACACCGAACAAAGTTTATGTATGAAGATGCACTTGAGTTGGTCAGAAACTTTGCTACGTTGGACTGAACGGTAATCATAAGAGCGTAAAGGAAACAGTACAGTAGTCCGTTTATTTGTGACCATTTAACACCCATTTTTGCTGTTCATTTACGACGTCAAACCTTCCTGCCTTTAAACTGTTCAAGATCCTTCTTCTATTTCTATTTCTTAAGAGAAATTTTGCGAGAACTTAGCAAAAATCAAACTTCAATATTTTCTATAATCCTAATTGTTCACCAAATTTGTATAAGTTGTAGTTGACGTCCTCTTTTCACAAAGTGCTACGTGCTGAAGGAACAATGTGAAACTCCTTTGACGTAAAAATTGCTTAACAAGTCCGTTGGTTTGGTGACCACCTGCGGAAATAAACATTGTTGATAGGTTAATATGTTTTAGTCAGTGGCGTAGCCATGAGGAGCCTGGGGGGCCTAGGCCCCCAGATTTTCTCCAGGCCCCCCAGGTTTTTTCGTGCTGATAAAGTGATTGAGAAAAAATAAAATGTTTGAACGGAAAGAAACTTTGAAGGATTTCCTTCATAAACAGTAAATAAATAATATGTGTAACAATTACGAAAACATGTATGAATCTGTGTCAAACACAAATTTTGCGTACGTATGAAATCAAGTTATAACTTCAAAATTCCTACTTCCACTAAATTAGATACCGTATATAATCTGCACTGTCGCTTATTGCGTTTCACTTTGAAGATGAACCAAAAATCTCGACGACAATCTTGAATGTGACTTTGTTACGTTTAGACACTCTCTGCCTTTCGAATGACTGGTTGATTTACTGAAAACAAGGCAACCACTGAAGACCATTCTTACACAACCTTTCCTATACTTTATCACACACAAAATATGCCGTAAAGGTAAGGTACTGCCTTCGAATAATTCTTCCCGTCCATCCTTACCAAGTAGGCATACGTCCTGCTTCACTCCTGCCCATGACAAGTGCCACAGTAGAACAATTTTTTTGACAAGTCTTCTTTTTAATAGTTGGCACTGGCGTCCTGGCGGATTTGTAAAATGTCCACAAGGTCCGTATTTTTTATTTTCCACATGATCATTTACATCTGCATCTGCCTTGCGGTTTAAATATTTCGAGAGATTTACTGGTAGTAGTTTAATTTTTACCACGTAATAAACCGATGACTTAACAAATACTGCACCATTTTGCATCTAGACACGATTGAAAACCGGAAAAATTGTTTCTTTAATACTATGCATGTCACTTGTAAAATCTCTAGAAATACTAAAAATGAGTATTTTGAGACTTTTCATGCTCCCCAAAAAGGAAAATCCTAAAACGTAGGCCTGTAATCAGTTCAGTTTTGCGAAATACAGTTAGCACCGTTTTGCATCTCGGGAATCTCACGCAAAGAAAGTTTCTCAGAGGGGGACACAACTGCTTTGGTTTTCCTGTAAAAGCTGAAATCCATTCGAATATTGCCGCATTTGCGATCTACGTCCTCCTGAAGTTTACAATTTTTCCCAATGGCAAGGGAAAGGGTGATAACCGGTTCGCTTTAGTCTCATCCCCCAGGCCACAGCTCAGAAATGCCCAGTTTTGGGGTCCCTAAAAAGTGTATGTATTACCATTTTTCAAAGACTGATAATTTTTTTCATTATTTGAGGAGTGGCAGACATGAGACTTGTATTTCAAGGCTGGGTACATGCAACTTAAAACACGTGAGAAGTGCCGTTTTCGGGCATCTGGAGGGTTTGTAAACTCCAAAATTTTCCTCGCTCCGCGTCAACCTATACTGGCGCTCCGCTTAGATAGTCTTGACGCGCCTGACCCTCGGAGGCCCCCACTTGTTACCTAAGCCCCTTCCCCCTAAAATTCAATCCTGGCTACGCCACTGGTTTTAGTATGACATGTTTACATTTAAATTAGGCATTGAAATCAAATATCTGTTCATAGCAATTCTAATGTCAAGCACTACAGAGAGGCTCCATTCAAGACGCATGCGTCGTTACGTTGTTGACAGGCCCATTTCGTTAAATACATCACCTTTTTGAGGTATTTGCAGTCTTTTGTTTGTTCTGAGACCGGAAGTAGCAATGAACGGCTGATTTAGAAACCTTCTGTTGAAAGTTGCAAAATGTATCATTTTTTCTGTGGAAGTTGTTATTAATTTGAGGGGAATCTACTTAACAAAGTGAGACTGTATACTAAATATCAAAATAGCAAAACTTCATTAACGGTAAATTGATACAGCCCTCCACAGCAGTTTTGTTTTTTTCTTTTTCTTGTTTTCAAATTAAATGCATTGTCCTCCTTTCAACTGTTTTGTTTGCGGTTGGAAAAAGCCTCACTGCAACCGACTACGTTTAAATTTTTAAAGCCACACCACACAGTGTGGAGTCCAGTTAAAATGGCATCCTAATCTCACGTGGGAGATCCGGGGTTTGATTCTAAATCCGAGTCATACAGAAAACTTTGCTAATGGACCCTTCTTATGTTGCAAGCAAAGCTACGGGTAACTAAGGGAGTATGGGTGTCGATTTAATGTCACCAATTAGAAAACAGGCTAGATTCAATCAGAAGGTTATAAGATTAAGAAGTTGTAAAGTAGGTCTTGAAACCTATCTTAAAATAACCGCAAACGTCATTTCTATACAGTGAATTTAATCTGCAATATTTTGTTTCAAACATTTGAACACTCAAAATAAATTTGAATGGTCGGATGATACCTATACTTAAACTGTTATAAACTTACCAACTATCTTTTACACGTCGTTTAGTTAGAACAGGATATTATCACAAAATTAACAGACAATGACGGCCGCTTGCTGTATATGTACACATTTTAATTACTCCAGTGAGCTACAATTGGAAAACGCAGTGCCTGGCTAGACTTGGACCAATAGGTTGGAAACTGGGCTGTAAAACTCCATCTAACTAACTTACTAACTCCAGGGCCTTAATGCTCCATACGGATGATAAGAACTATAGAATTGGTGAAACCCTGTCCGATAATTTGAAAAACTTTTCAAACAATGCAAGAATGTCTGTGCCGCAAAGAAAGCAAGAATGTCTGTACCGCAAACCAACGAACCGATGATTGCTTCTTCTCCAAGGATATCCACAAACTACAAACAAAAGCCGGACTAACGGTAGATTCTCTTTTGACTCCAGCTAGAGGTGCTTTACAAACATCAACAAGATTTACCTCCCAATTTCACGTTTGGACAGGGTTAATTTATTTAGTAATTGTATTAAATCGACGTAGCGCCATAACAGGTCAACAGACACAGTAAATGAGTTTTTGTAAGGAGCAAGAATGTCTGTACCGCACATTCTGTAGCATTTTGTCATTGTCATATTTAACATCGTTACAATGTATTTCTTAAGAAGAGTGTGTTACTTTTTTTTATTTAAGTAAGCAATCTGTTAAAGGCATGTTCTGGAGACAAAATTCGTTAACTTCAAAATAAACAGGAAAATTTTCTCTTTCAAAAGGTGAAAACTGCATTTCAATAGCTTATAGCATTTGGAAGATACAAATTTGTAAAATACTGCAGATTTTTCTTGGGATTTGACGCCTCATGGGAGATCTGTGATGTCATTGTGGTACATTAATTTGACGCTGCATTCAATTTTTTTATAATTATGATGCCGCTGCAGACAATATCAATGAACATTGTTGGTTGCGCTCTACATATGTTGAAGGGTAATGCTAGAACTACAGAAAAAGATATTCAAACATTCCAGCAGTATCAAATTTCAAGGACAAACAGGGTGTTAAATTATAAAGAAAAACAAAAGGAATTTGAAGCAATGTGCCCACATTACATAACTTTCTGTGGCTTTGTTGAAGAGCAGAGGGATTTTTTAACAGAAATAACCCATCGTCAAAGTAAGATATCTTGAGTTAGGAAAATTGTATTGTGATAGGGTTTGAAGGACATGGTGTGGAATATTTTTGTTTTTCTTACAAGATAAAGGCAAAAAGCCACCAGAACATGCCTTTAACACAGTTTTTATTTCAAAAGAGACATCAGGATCATATTACAACGCTTTGAACGTTCAGTAGGGAGGTAAATTTTAACACAAGTTTGGGTCAAAGTATGGTGATGTAAACCTGGTGGTTAAAAAAAAGAAAAGAAATAGTCAATACAGGGGCGGCTGAGCCAATTTTGAAGTGCGGGGACTAATTATCGAAGCGACCCAATATGTCCAATAAAATAAATGCAGTTTAAGGCGGCCCAAAATGCAGTTTATGGCCGCCAAAATGCCCACAGCAAAACAGTGCGGGGGCTAAAGCCCTCCTAGCCCCCCCCCCCCCCATCTCCGCGGTCCCTGCAATTGGTTTGTTTAAGAGTGCAATAGTTGGCTGAGTTCATCTTGCAATGATAGATTTCATTGTTTTGTTGTGCAAGGGCATGTGCCAACTAGCTACATATTCGTTTTCCTTCTTTTTTGTTCAAACACGCTAGATACAAATTTAAACAACAGATTACAAACTGTAAGAAATGCCGTCGTCTCCCGAGTTTTTGAGAAAGTCCTAACGTCTAGGACTTTAAAGTAATTAAGAAGGAACACATAAATAACATACCTCATGTGCCTGGAGACAGACATGAATAGGAAACAAGGAACGAACCAAAAACATTATAAATAGTCGTTTGGAGCTTTGTGAATAATATCTTTCAAATGCGCTGAACTGATGGTTATCTGATTGTGATTATGCAATTGGACCAAATGAAAACTGGACAATTAATTCTATTTTGAGCTTCTTTGCCACAGAATCTTTCTCTTTCCAGGTATCAACATTTCTGAAGCAAATGTGCTTACCCTATGGATTTATTTTCAAACAGAGATATGCAAAACGCCAGAGCTTCCAGTAGGTATCGACCTTATCTTAGTGTGCCTCGTGAACCGTACCACTGGGCTCTTAGATGGATCCTTCTACCACTACCGAAAAATTTGTGTTTTGCAACAGGTGTTGCTTTACAGACAATATTATACTTGCCGCAATTCCTCCCGAGACATAAACGTTGACATTGTCATGTTTTCACTAGAAGTAAAACAACTAAGAAAGCGATTTGAGTTGCTTAGAACTGCTAGAGTTGGTGTTTCACCGTTTACTTGGGTTCAACGAACCTCATTTTTCAGCAACCATTAATTCACCTATCCATATCCATTCCTTACATTTCAAATACTAGTGGTAATTCAGCAATGAACATTGACACATAGCATGAAGAACATGAACTTTTTTTTATCACAAGTGCGGCTAGACGTTAGTTCAAAACCTGAAATTTGACACTTAACTGGCGATAGAATGGCTTTAAAAGTTTACCGACACATCACTCATTTCAATCTTCCGTTTGAAAATTACTACTACTGAATCCAATTGACTTGCTCAATTATTGTACTGGAATCTTATCTAAAGAAGCATTGACTTAACTCGTCTCGGGCAAACTGATATATCATTAACTCGACTTGGCTTGAGACGCTCAACTCATAACGGCATCAGGTTAGTAAGCCAGCCAGCCAGCCAGCCAGCCAGCCAGCCAGCCAGCCAGCCAGCCAGCCAGCAAGCCAGCCCGTCAGTCAGTCAGTTAGTTACATGGGGCCCAGTTTCCAACAAATGTTATCAAGAAGAGCTGGCGACGTAGCTTTTTGGAAAGCTGTCCCAAGACAGAAAACCGTTGTTATGCACTCGGTCTTTTAGCCTGATGTTAGTTGAAATGGTCCGTGGCGCAAACGGACACTATACATACACGAAAGTGCAGGGGTTTCACATTTTGAAGACTAAAGATGCACGAATATGAACCAACACACTGCACAAGAACCTACTCAGTGGACAGCGAACAACAACGCAGTGGTGCGAATAAAAAAAAAGCTGAAACCAGCTACCAATAATGAAATAACGGCTGTACGGAAGTTTATAAATGCCATCTCCAAGGTCGAAGGGTACTTCGAACTTTCAACGGTCATTTTCGCAAACATTTGCGGGATAACAAATGTTTTGCTGGACAATGGGGATGATTCACGTACGGGTGGATCCGTTCTATCACAATGCTTCAGCTGATCCGGGGGAAAACTGTCACAAGAACGCTACAGCGCCGAAAAGGTCCAATAATATGCGTAGTATAAATATAGCGTACAAAGTGCTACTTTCAACGGTCATTTTTCCATTGCGACTTTCAACAGTCATTATGGTAAATATTTCGAAAACTGTTTCGCGGGACTTTGGGGATGATAAGGGGTGTAGGGGTGGCTCCATTCTATCAACATGCTTCCGCTGAGCCGCGGGCAAATTGTCACAGAGGGCCCCAAAGCCCCGAAAAGGTCCGATAAATTATTTCTATTAAGTGGGGCCTGGGGTTGGGAAGGGAGCGTTACTTGCAAGGATGGCATTCTCGTAAGACCAGGGCCCTCTAACTAAAAGTAAAAAAATAAAAAATAATGCACTTTCTTTCGCATGGCAAGTTTCGAATTAATAACAAACCCACATTTTGCGCGATCTTTACAGAACAGTGCCAGTCAAATTGGGTCCACTATTACTTTTAGGGAATGGTTATCAAAGAGAAAGTTTTAAATCTTGAAATGACAATGTCACCAGCAATTTTTTCTCAGAAAGTTAAGGTGCAGCTTTGGTGGGATCCAAATGCCACCGGAGTGGTAGTATCCAGAGGCAAAGGATTCCCAGGAGAAAATCCTTTAAAGCACGTGGAATAGAATGAAGTATTCAAGATTAATTAGCTAAAAATAGCGAAGACTTAAATAACAAATCAATAAGGAATTTTAAGAGAATTGAACTCTGTAATGCAAAGAAATTTTAGAAAATGATTCGAAACTGCATTGGGGTAACCAGCATGGGGGAAGGGGGCGGGGTCCCCCAATGAAATGCGTTGCCCCCAATAAAATTCGTAGGTCGAAAAAAATGCACGACAATGGGTAGGCGGTGGCATTATCTGATACTACGTAAAACGAATGCAGTCCCTTGTTTCAACTTTGAATTTTTATACGTTCTTAACGGCTAACCTGTCTTGTAGCTAGATACGTTGCATCTTTGTGCAGTGGGGTGGGATTAACCTTTCTACCTTTGTGATCCAATCGGGGCATATTTTCGGGCATCGGGAGTGGGAGGAAAAGCGGAAGCACGCCCCGCATCAGCTTCCGTAGACTATTGACCCCGTGACCTTAAACTATTGCCTCTCTCCTTGTTGTGGCCGAATTTTCGGGTAGCCACTCGCAGTTTCGAGCACCACGTGAAACAGTTTAGACGGGCGACAGACGCGATCTTCGTGTGGGTCCAAAAAGACCCAAAACTTTGAAGAACCAAATACTTTGAAGTCAGTGGCGTAGCCACGGGGGGCCTGGGGGCCTAGTCCCCAGATTTGTTCAGGTCCCAAGACGTTTTGAGACCTGATAATGTTATTGAGAAAAAATAAAATGTTTGAAAAAAAAATAAAATTTGAAGTATTTCCTTCAAAAACAGTAAATAAATAAAATGTGCAACAATTAAGAAAACATGCATGAATGTGAATCAGACACATTTTGTGAGCACGCATGAAATCAAGTAATAACTTCAAAAGCCTACTTTCACTAAATAAGATACCGTATTTAATCTGCACCGTCGTTTATTGCATTTTACTTCGAAGATGAAACGAACGTCTCGACGACAAACTCTAAGGTGACTTTGTAACATAAAGACCCTCTCTACCTTTCGGATGGCTGGTTGATTTACTGAAAACAAGGCAATCATACACTGGAGACCATTATCTTACACGACCATTCCTATTCTTTATTATGCACAAAATATGCCGTAAGAGTAAGGTACTGCCTTCGAATAATTCTCCCC
Organism: Holothuria scabra; assembly: GCA_037179385.1. NCBI lineage: Eukaryota > Metazoa > Echinodermata > Holothuroidea > Aspidochirotida > Holothuriidae > Holothuria > Holothuria scabra. The sequence goes on from CM074179.1 coordinate 78,150,388, forward strand.
TTCCATCCCCAACAAGTAGGCCTATGTCGTGGCTCACTCCTGCCCATAACAAGTGCCACTTAAGAACGATATTTTAGGCAAGTACTCCTTTTAATAGTTGACACTGGCATCCTGGCGGATTTGTAAAATGTCCGCAAGGTCCTGATTTCATGTGTTTCCCACATGATCCATAATTCTGCTTTGCGGTAAGTATTTTGAGAGATTTACTCGTAGTATTTTAATTTTTACTACGTAATGTACCAATGACTGAACAAATACTGCACCATTTTGCACCCAGACACCACAGAAAACCTGGAAACATTGTTTCTTTGGCACTATGTATGTCACTTGTAAATTCTCTACAAAGACTAAAAGTCGGTATTTTCAAATTTTTCATGCTCCCTAAAAAGAAAACTCCTAAAACGTAAGCGTATAATCAGTTCAAAGTTTGCCAAACATAGCACCATTTTTGCATCTAAGAATCTAACGCAAAGAAAGTTTCTCAGAGGGGGACACAACTACTTTTGCTTTTCCCATTAAAGCTGAAATCCATTCCAATATTGTCGCATTTGTGATCTACGTCCTCCTGAAGTTTATAATTTTTCCCCAAGGGAAAGGGAGATGCCGGTGCCCTTCAGTCTCATCCTCTAGGTGATAGATCAGAAATGCCCAGTTTGGGGTCCCTTAAAAGTGTATGTGTTACCATTTTTCACAGATTGATTTTTATTATCATTTTTTGAGAAGTGGCAGACATGAGATTCGTATGTCCAGGCTGGGTATATTCAGCGTAAAACACGTGGGAAGTGACGTTTCCGTCCATCTGGACCAAAATTTTCTGGTACGCTCCGCGCGAACTGATGGTGGCGCTAGCTTAGCTAGTCTTCCCGCGCCCGACCGACCCTAGGAGGTAACAGGCCCCTTCCCCCACTTGTTACCCAGGCCCTCTAAAAGTTCAAATTCTGGCTACGCCACTTTTTGAAGTACTGCTCTGTTAGGTTTAAAAAGGGGGAGAAACTTCGTGCAAAGTTTCAAAAATGTCAAGTATACAGCCTTAACAGGCAGAGTTAAAACTGCAAATTTTGTCTAAAGGCGGGACAAACCAATCACTTCATCAATAACCTCTCTGTTACATCTCTATCGAATAAATATAATATTAAATAGCTGTAAGTATGGGTGACAGTTTATAGCTATACCCCTCTCTTCAAACAGAATATCCAAGCCTCATAGCCCTCAACAGACCATTTAAAATAATGAGGACACGATAAACTTTGTAAAAAAAAACCAAAGAGCTAAAACAAAACCTTTAGTGCTAAGACACTTGCACTTAATATCGGAAACTCCGAAGCTGTGTCAAAGTTTCCGACATCACTGGTCATAGTCTTCGAGAGGGCACCCAAACCAAATTATACATGCACCTATTTTTGTAGGCTTAAAAGAGACGGTGAACTGGAAATAAATCACGAGGAGAATGAAGATTGCTCCCTAGATTGTCTTCGTCGAGACGCACCGAAAGAGCAAACATTTTATCAAATTAAGATCAGGACAAACTAGAAAGACCAACTACTGATGAAGTTCGACATCTAGAACCCAAGAGCACAAACGTGTCGAGTTTAAGGTCTTAGAAATCCAACAGAACAGTTCTTCAAAGTATCTGCGATCTTAAACCCACCCACAGCTCAAAGATACGGAAGCGTAGAAGGGCCATTAAAAAAAAAAAGAACTGTCTCAGCAAAGTGACATTTTTCGTAAAGTTGACATTTTGACGACTGAATGGACTCCTTAAAATGGCGAAATTCGGATAGTTGTCATTTTGACAACATAAAACATCTCGTAAAAATTGAAAAATTCGGAAAACTGAAATTTTGCAGACCAAACAACATTTCGTCAAAATGATGAAATTCCGAAAGTATTATTCAGCCGAGTAACAACATGTTGTCAAAATGTAAAAATTCGGTAAATTGCCGTTTTGCTGAGTAAGAATATCTTGTCAAAATGGCAAAAATTTGGAATTTAGTCATTTTGCCGAGTTAGAACACATCGTCAAATGGCAAAATTTGGAAAATATTACATTTTTGCCTATGTAAAACATCTTGTTAAAACGGAAAAATTTAAAACATCGCCATTTGGCCTAGTTAGAACCTTCAGGGCGAAATTCTATGGAAACGTTAAGGTGCCATCAAATTACGAACTTAGTCATCGCACTATCTTAACATTTTGCAGAAAAATGATAAAATGCAAACGTACAATATTTCGATAGTTCAACACTTTTGCACAAAGTTGATAAATTACTCACTTATTGCAAGTGGTAAATTTAGAATATTGTCAATTTGTCAATTGCAGAAAAATGACGGATTACGGATCTGCTTTCTAGATTCCTATTTCCACATTTAAAAGAGGTAGAATAAAATGCGCCGTCATTAAAACTTAATACACATGTTTTCAAAACAAAACATTTCTGTATATCTGTGTGTTTGGCGCATGCCTCACATCTTGAGGCATTATGCGGGGGTAAAACTTCCAAACTGTAGTTAGGGCAATCTCTTTCTTTCATTTTACTGTCTTAACGATTTAACCTTTTGACTTTTTCGGGGTGCACTTTGTCTCTTCCCCTCTTGCCATGCTACTAGTTTGTTATGTGCACAAGGTGTCGCAACATATCAGACTCTACAATTAAATCACCTTTTTTTGTTCTGCTACCGTCTCAAAATGACCCCCATAATTACTTTTTTTTTTTGTTGTTATTGGGACGTTAATATCAGCAAAGTCTAAACGCCCTTAAAATTGAACACAACAGCCACAGATGTAAAGTTTATAATAGTCTTTGCTTGAATGCTATTCAAATCCGGGCTTGGTTTAAGACAAAAACAACAACTGAAGCAGGGTATCTGAACCAGGTGGCACTCCGCTTGGAAAGTAGTATTCCTGCTTGTCCCCCCCCCCCCACATCAATCTTTGCTCCCTCAGTCTCCAAATAAAAAAGTCTGGTTACGCTACTGCAAATTTGCAATGAACAGCGCACTCGTTTAGATATCAGGCTCTATAGAACAGAACAGTAATTTCTGCACAATGCGTTTAACCAATGTACTTGTTTGATACTTTCAACCATTATCCTTCAAGACCTAGAAAATAGTGTCATTTATTCCATTGAAAAAGTAAATAGAAAGGTAAAAATTGGAAACGCCGAGCAACAATTGGGGCAAAAAAAACAAACAAAAAAAAAAAAACAAAACAAAAGAACCTATTTGAGATTTAGAATAATGATTGACCCATTACTAAGTTTGATACTTATGAATACATAAAGAAAGTTACCGGGTAATTTTCAATTCTACCACCTTTACAATCCGTTGTTGGGAATCCTGCATTCTGATTGGTTGAGCACAGATCTGTCATTTCACTACTCATGGTCAATAAACTTAATGAAAGTGATAAAGATGAAGTTTTTCACACATTTTCAGTGGTAGGAATAAACCACATTTGGTTGATCATTATTGTCTCTTAAGCCGTCTCGAATCCAAATTAGCAACATAACGAACTCTACTTGGCCTTGAACCTTATTTTGTCAACTTGGTGTCTACTGTTTATTCACCAAAATATAGTCAGCCAAATGCGACTTATCCTTTAAATATCAGTATCATCACTTCATTGAGATGTTTAGTCAATTTGAAATATCCAGCAGGTGCACTTTCGTTTTAGTATTGTTTAATAAGCCTATACCGGCATAAAGCAGTTTACCCACCCGAAAGGACAGAATCCAAGAGATGAACACATCGCTCTAATATAGTTTCAATAAAATGATTGCTCCGATAAAAAAGGCATATTTTAAAGGTATTTCAGCCAATAGGACTTGCTAGCGGACGGCACTTTACAAAAAGTAAGGGGTAAAATTTAGTCATGGGGTGGGGGGGGGGGGACTCGCTCTGTAGTGCAGGGAGATTAGGCATTCAACATTTCAAATAAATTTACCCTTTTCAATGGCAGAAGAAATCCTTTTTGGTACACCCTTTCAACGGAATATGTAAAAAAGCACAGGAGGATCGTTCGCAACTCCCGACCCCCTCCCCCCTTCGTGACACCCACTGATCATTCACATCGAAAAGTTTTGAACAAAGAAGATCATTTGCTCATTTAACACCAAAATTTCTCAGTTGTTCTAATTAAGGCTAGTTTAATCAGGTATTCTTCGCAATGATATATCTGGGTGAAAGCAACCCATGAAACGCAAATTTTCATTTGAAATACATAATTTCTGACGATTTCAAAATTTTGTGACGTCATAATTCGGGGGAATTTCCCCACATTTTGCGTCATTTCATGTAACAAAAACGCGGTTTAAGACGAAATTATAGACCCAAATTAAACCAACTCTTTTTCCTCCTGCTTCCTATGACATACAACTACCAGAAACGCGTTAAGCCATTTCGATATATTTGTGGCTAGAAGTATTAATCCTTTAAATTATGTAACTTTGGGGTGAAAAGTACATTTTTAGAGACATCAAATAAATTAATGACTTACGACGAAATTAAAGAGTGTACCCAATCAAAAAAGTATTCACTGGATGTGTAAAAGTACTAACATCACAAATCTAAATTATCCACGAGTACTACAACAAGCAAATAACCGAGAAGTACACCAAACACACACACAATTTAACGCATTTGTAAGGTTTATGGTCGAAACTTTTCGCTATGCGGGTATGAAAATTTTATATGTTAATACGTTGCGTTCACGTTCTTAAAAAGGACCTACAGTATAGTATGCAACTAGTGCTTTCAATTTACCGGTAGACTATACGCACAGACATATGGACTTCGTACTCGAGTTTTATGTCACTGAAAAGTGATTTCAAAGAATAAACACAGTTTCAAGTTTAGCTGTCGATGTTGAAATGCGGTCACTGAAACATTTTATAGGATTCCCTTCTGGCCTACGCGGGGAATTACCCTTCAGCCCTTGCGTACACTCCCCTTTATGCCCTCACCAAAACAGTTCAAAATTACAGTAACAAACTACAAATAAAAAAACTCCTACATGTGGATCCCTGCTGCATATGTAACAGGTATTCACATGTATTCTTTGTTTTCCTTACTGAAATTAATTTACTTGGACTTTCAACAGTGAGAAAGCGGTTCCCATTCGCATGCTGATCGAAACAGCAGCCCCCGCATAGACAAATATATTCTGCCTTCTCAAAAAAGCACTTTTGTTTTATCTTTAGCTAGCAAATAAGAACGACAATATGACAATTATAGTCTGATAAATCAGTTGGTTTAACCTTTGAAAGCAGGGTAACCTGTACCTTCCATGTATGCCTACGGCAACCTAAGACCCCGTACCAGGAGGACACTCATTCTGAACTAAAAGAGGCGGTTTAACCCTGGGTGTCAACAATCTATCAGAGGCACGCAACTTGTTCTCTCTTTTTGTTTTGCATAAGCTGTTGCCTATCACAGATGTCCTCTTGTCCTAGGACACCCCCCCCCCCCCCCCAAAAAAAAAAAAAAAAAAAAAAAAGCTGGAAAACTCCAGTTTTTTGGGCCGGTCGAACAGCGGACCAAACAAACTGCCACACGGGCAACTGCTTGACGTGAAGTGAGACTTCATCCTTAGTTTTCTGTTCGGTCAATATTGCACATACCAAACGCTTACAGTACAATACGCTATACCCTGTGAACTACTGTTCAAAAAGGAAATCTCACTACTCCTAGTACTGTGTGCAGCTGCATGTGTAGTTCGCCTAAATACTCAAGTTTGATTTGCTGTACGTTGTTTCAAACTTCTGATATTATTCCCTAAGTTACGAAATGTAAGATACCATAGTGAGTCCGTTCGAAAGGAATCATTGTAATCTTGACAATTTGCAATTATTTACCTTGCCTGTCAGGGTGTTACACTTGAGACACCAACTCCCTCAACTAAGCCAGTGACGTTGCATGATCTCGTTATACCTAAATAGCGCTTTTCACAATGCGAAATCTTTCACATCTTAAATGGGAATATTAGAGGCAACAGATCAGTTGGAAACTTAAAAAAACGATCAAAGTTAAGGGACTATTTTCCACACGTTTTACCGATTGAATAAACCCACTTTGATATTTCATTTTATTTAGTCCGTAACAATTTACTTTTTTTGTCATTAGATTTCTTGTCAAAAAATTCGACATGTTCTTAATATTGTTTTGTTTGTTCAATTAAAATTTTATTTTAAACAAAGAATTAAAAAAAAATAGTGTATTTTGTTTGCGCTGAATTCCTATTCTTTGTTTAATGTTAAATAATTCTTTTACAATTTCAAAATACCATGTTTTTTGCTTTTCCAATTGTGGTCTTGTACGTTTTGGATATACCTACAGAAACAGGAAAGAGTAACTTACGTACGTAAAACCTCGAAATGCGGATCGGGTAGCGATTAAACAGAAGACGGATGACGCATGAAGGATTTCGGATCTAAAACGCATATATGGGAAGGAAGCATTAGGAAGATGAGCGTTAAAATCAGTTAAAAGTTATTAGAAAGGAAAAATTATGACAGGCGAAAGATTTGATTCTGCCATGACTCGATTCTACAGACAGGAATTGCTTGTATCGTATCTAAATATGATGTCAGCTTATTAAGGGTTCATCAAAGTACATTGTGCAACGGCTAACCTCCAGCATTTGTAAGATATTATATTTTCGTAATGTTTCAAGGCGTTTCTTATTACGACGGTGGTAAAATCATGACAGGATGATATGGCGGTCGTCAGAGCTTTCATAGATTGTTATGTTAGGTCATACTTAGTTCATATTTTACCAGTGTTACTTTGTAAGATTATTAGGATATCATTATATTGTATTATAACAAGATTCGTATCGACCTTTTCTTAGATTGAATACGCATTTTAGGAAGTGCCAATGTCAGTGTCAGGACTTCAACGTACTACCACTATTTTTCACGAAATTTTAAGAGAAGAGAGATGAAAATCTGTAAAAATTATTGATGTTTGGGGCAGAAAATCTATCAAATAAGTACTTTATGTTTCGAAAAATACGAAAAACGTGTTTATAACTACAGACGAGTATTACTTCTTGATATTTTCAGCAGTGTAAGACACCCCTAGACTTTGTTTACGCCGAGTACACTAGGTAGAAATTCCCAAGTCAGCGATATGCGGCTTTCTTTCGTTGAAAATCGGCCAAGTAATGACGTCAAATTTCAAAAGGCTGAATCCTGTCTGCAATGTCAAGATAACGTGAGGAGTAGGGCCTACACCACATCTAAAATTTTAAAATGCATCTTAGTAGGGGAATGTGCCTTGAAGTAATATGACAATATGCACAGGAATGGCATCAAATGATGGTAATGATGTAAATGATATTAGCACCAGAATAGCCTACACCATAGTGCTTTATTATTTAAAAAAATCGCCCAGGATGGCGATCAGGCCCTGTAGTTGACGACCACCTTTTCAGAAGTCCTGGATACTCCATTGATGAAGAAAGCACTCTCGCACAACAAAGTCAATATACACCAATAAATTCACACAAGATTCATGCGCACATACGTATATACACACGCAACCACACAACACCCTATTTGCTTTTCCGCCCTGCCCGCCTGCCACCTGTCAGCTTATCCGGCGCCTACCTACATAAGCTCGCACACATACATACCTAAGGTAGGACCATAAAAACCTCGGTAGAACAGTTGTTACGTAATTGTTGTATATCAATTAATATATTTTTTTTTCATCATCGGGTTAAAGAATTTTTTACATTATCGGATTATTGTTTACGTTATCGTCCAAAGAACGCTCAACATTATCGGCAATTTTCCTTTACATTATCGGTTCAAAGACCTTTTACATTGTTGGTTGTAACAATTGTCATCTCCATTTACCTTGCCAAAGAAAGAATTTGTAAAAAGGAGACACAATTAATGCTGGAAGATGGAAATTGTGAAGTCACAAAAAAGAATACATTACGCCGGCAATGAAGTGATATTGAGTGAGAAAAAGTAGATACAAGTATAAGTTTAAGATAACAAAAAAGAATGTTGCACGTTTTGGTAGAAATCTCACGGAGGCTAAGTGAGCCGAGTCTTACAAGCAGAACAAAGCTTATATATAAAAATGAAAGGTGATGGCAGTGTTAGGTTTACCCTCTGAAAGAAGCAAAATAGTCCGGCTAGGATAGTTGCACGAACGAGTAACCCATCAGGATGCGTAAGTCCTTGTTAAGACCCTCAGTGTGACTTTTACGTCGACAGATCCGAAGTAAGTAGTAAATTTTAAAATCTTCCGAAGAACTAAACCACGTGGAAATTAGCGTACAACGAGTGTTTTTTTTTTTATTCTGTGGGCTCAGCAAGTTAAGTTTTATGCCACGAGGAACCCTTGAGAATGGTCACAGATGGATTTGGAATTGTTATATTGGGTGTAGCTAGTTGTCTCTACCACAAAATTACATTAGTAACACCTCGTACACATGCCTTCTTGTTACGTTACATACGTGGTAAATAAGCGCGCAACGCTCCCTTTTCTTACTGAAAGGCTTCGGCTTAAAGCACACATGTATTTGGTTGAATACGTCTCTTTGATCGCATAATACAAAATAAATAGGAGGACATAGTATTTGCCAGGCATGTAATTATAGCCTAAAAGTCTTTATTTTGAGTGTTTGGTTGACGACGAAATGTTTTACTTCATATAAACATTAACATAGTTGTCACATGAACAGAAATTTACCTGGATAAAATGCATAGAGCTTAGCCACTGTTAACCCTTTACCGTTGTTTGGGTCCTTTTGGACCCAGGCGGAAAGCGCGGCTGTCATCCATCTTTACTGTCTTACGCGGAGCTCGAAACAGCGAGTAGCTACCTGCAAATTCGGCCACAACAACGACAGAGACAATAGTTTATGGTCAGGGGGTCAAAAACCTACGGAAGCTGATGCGGGGCGTGCTACGTCCGCTTTCCCACCCACACAAGAGGGGCGCAAATATGCCCGGATTGGAGCACAACGATAAAGGGTTATCTGAAAAGAAAGAGGGGCCAAATGGCGGACCTCATATAACATTGCTGTCTTCTAGGAACGGTGCGCGTTTTGTTTTTACTTTTTCTAAAGACTGTGGTAAAAATAGCTGGTATATTATGCATACTTAACACATTCACGTGACGAAAATGTGCTGATATTTATTTAAACAACATATGACAATTACTTGCTTGAATGCTTATTTAAATCGAAATATTACGTTGGGGTGTGTACTCTTCTATTAATTTGTTTAGCCTTTGTTTCCATTAACATAGAAATATAAATCGTTGATCGATTGATGGAGCTTTTTTTCCGGGGAGCAAAAGACAGCTTCTAAAATTTCTTCTTCTAGTGGGGGTAAAGGAATTACGGAACCTAATTTGCGACTAGCAAACAGATGTATGAAATATGGGGCCTTCTTTCGATCAAAATTTCGCATTTTATCCGAAGTTAAAGTAAATAATTTGGGTGTCTGCAATTTGGGCTCTACAGGGGTTTGAAAAGTTTACGGATTATTGATGAAGTGTTTATAAGGCTCGGTGATTTACAATTCTGTCTGAAAATTGTCTCTATATCTTACTTACACCTGAAATAATGTTTCTTTACTGTAACTCTGACTATTTCGGATCCGCCACAGAACATTAATTCATATATTTAAACGCAATATTTATTGACACAGAATGATATAGTTTTTTAACTTAGGCTGTAATCTTCTATTTCATAAATAAATGTCTTAAAAATAGAAATGCAAATATTTGTAGTTCCATAATAATTTTTTCACCCACCATGAAAAAAAAGAGCGATATTCCGAAAATTGTCCCTTTGCCGAGATAGAACATCTCGCCAGAATGGCAAAGTTTGGAACATTGCCATTTTGCTGAGTTAGAACATCTCTTCAACATGACAAAATTTGGAATTTTTCATTTTGCCGAGTTAGAACATATCGTCAAAATGGCAAAATTTGCATAATATGAAATTTTGCCTTGATAAAAGATCTTGTCAAAACGACAAAATCTGAAAAATTGCCATTTCGCCTGGTTAGAGTTTTAAGAAGAAATTTTACGGAAAAGTTAAAATGCCATCAAAATTTGGTTATAGCATTATCTTAACATTTTGCAGCAAAATGATGAGAGTCTTAAGTTATTATCTTAAAAATTTGCAGAAAAATAATGAAATACAAACATTCAATATTTCAACAGTTACACATTTTTGCACAGAACTGATGAATTACTCACTAATTGCAAGTGATAAACTTAGTATATTGTAAATTTGTAGAAAAATGACGGATTACGGATCTGCTTTAGATTCCTATTTCCACATTTTAAAGAGGAAGAATAAAATGCGCCGTCATTCAAAGTAAATAAACATGTTTCTGCATATCTGTGTGGTGGGGGCAATCTGACCTATTCAGGCCAGAAATCAGAGAGCCCCTCAAATTCGAATATGGGGTTGCTTCAATCTCTTTCTTTTATTTTTTCTGTCTCAACGATTTTACATTTGCCCTTTTCCGGGGGAAATTTGCCTGTTCCCCTCTTGCTTACTTTGGTAATAGTTTGATATGTTTACAAGGTGTACCGACATATCAGACTCTACAATTAAATCAATTTAATTGTTTTGTTTTCTACCGTCTCAAAAGGACCATTATAGTAACTTGATTCGTTGTTATTGGGACGTTAATAAAAACGCAAAGTCTAAACGCGCATAAAATTGAACACAACAGATGCAAATCTAAAGTTTGTCAGTTTTTACTTGAACGCTATACAAATCCGGGCTTGGTTTAAGACAAAAACAACAACTGGGATTTGATTATCCCTTTTAGAAGCAGGGCATCTGAACCAGTGTTTAAGCCGAGACCAGCATATCCAAGAACGAGAGCAGAAGGTGTCGAGACCGAGACCAGGGCAGAATTCGAGACCGAGACCGAGATCAACAAAGTCGAAGACCGAGACAGAGACCGAATGTACATATTACGTAGAAAATTAATATGTCCAAAATTTTTAATACTCTTCAGCATAATGTTATTACCTTATGATCCCACTGTTAATATATTTCTGCTTCTTGTTCGTAAGGCGCCTGCACTCCTGATTGTACCATAAGCTCACCAAATTGGGTCAAAAACAAAACTATGATACAAAAAATTTGTATACAAGGGCAATTCATTAATTTTCTGCAAAAAGAGGAACTAATAACATTCAATAAATGCGTAACTCGTCAATTTTCTGTGGAATTTGAATTTGCTGAAATATTGTAAGTTTCCATTTCATCATTTTTTGCAAAATGGTGAAATAATAAGTAAACATTTCATCAATTTGTTACAAAATGTAAAGATAATGCAAATTCTTAACTTGATGGCACCTAAACATTTCCATAGAATTTCGCCTTGTTTACAAGATGATATAACTCGCCAAGGTGACAATCTTATGAATTTTGCCATTTTGACGAAAAATTCTCACCTGGAAAAATAACATTTTTCTAAATATTGCCGTGTTGACGAGATCTAACCCAGCAAGATGACATTTTTTTCGAATTTTGCCATAATTCGCCAATAGTACATTTTTCTGAATTTAACGATTTTGACAAGATGTTTAAACTCGTCAAAATGTGGCTTTTTTCTGAATTTTGCCATTTTGACAAGATGATCTTATTCAGCAAAATGACAATTTTCTGAATTTTGCTATTTTGACGCGATGTCCTTACTCAGCAAAGTAACAATTTTCTGAATTTTTAAATTTTTTTGAGACAATTTAACTCGGTAAAATGACAACTTTCGTAATTTTAACGTTTTGACCAGTTAATTAACAAGCCAAATTTCGTATTTTTATCATTTTGAAGACTTAGTTTTAGTTGACATAATGTCAGATCTTCGAACATTGTCATTTTGCTGAGAGAGTTTTTTCTTGCGCATGTCCCTTCTACGCTTCCGCATTGCTCTGCGTATGGTTCTAATATCGTGAAGGCGATAAGACGAAAAAGTAGAAAACGTCAACAGCAGAGGGAATACGACTTCTTGGAATCGGTGTAGAACAATACCAGGAATGGCAAGTGGACGTGACGTGACTGATTAAAGTTTCTGATCGAGAAACGGCAAGAATTATTCTTGACAATTGAGTTTCCCACCGTCAATTTCGTACTTAGAGAAACTAAACGTTTTAAAAGTAAAAAAAAAAAAAAAGACCATTTCTTTTCCAATAAACTCCTCGTTTCCAGAGCATGCTATGAAATAAAACGGACAAGTTTTTCAAGTATACTCTCCCCTGTAAATTTCAAAATGTTCAGTAGTTGTACGTATATAAATATTTATGTTTATGTCTTATTATAATTTTTTAATATTTATGTTTATGGGAACACCATTTTTAACATACCTAATGATTAAAGCACAGCTTGCATTCAAAGTTCATATCTCACTCTTTGAAATATTTTTTAAACTGTTACGCATAGTATCCGGACGTATTTCAGTGTAATGTCTCATCTCTTGATGCACTTAAAGGGAATTATAGCTGGCACTGGGTTTAAGGGTTCTAGTCAGTAGGAACAAAACTTGAATTCAGACATTTCTGAAAAGTAATGGAAAGAGGTACTGACAAAATGTCGAAGCATTCACGTAAAATGGCTGGGTGAACTCTATCTGGCCCAGTGGCCACTTACTACAAAACTGTTCCCACAAAATTGACAAAATTGACAAAATTGATTGAAGAAGGGACATTCCGAACCCCTGCAAGTCCCCCAAAAATGACTTGCTAGCGGACGGAACTTTACAAAAAGTAAGGAGTGTTATAGTAATTTTGGGGACTCGATCTGTAGTTGCCGTGAGATTAGCCGTTCAACTTATCTAACGAAATCAATACTTTGTTATGGCAGATGAGATCCTTTTTGACTTTTTGAACATCCTTTGACCGTTTCTGTTAAAAGCTCAAACTCAAAAGGGGGTCGTTCGCACCCCGACTCCCCTTGGTGACGCCCATGTAGCTGTCAGTCAAAGAACTAATGGAAAATTTCTGCAGAATACTGAAAAAAAAATCAGTTTGGGTGACAGATCAAGCGCTTTTACCACAGATTTCTTAAACATTATGTGCTATAATCGGGCACAAGAATGACTGTTTTTGAATATAAATATACCAATTTTATCTAATGCAACATCTTGAAACCTGAAACTGATGGAAACTTTACTTTGCAGCCATTTAGGCTTAAATTGTTGTAAATGATATTAAGCTAAGTGAATTACTACCTACCTATAATTTCAATCCGTGTATTCAGGGAGTTTAGATACGACTTATTACAACTCTGGTTCAGACACAAAGTATATGTTTATACAGGGCATGGAAATAAAGGGTATATGCATACAAGTTACGGACATAATTATAAAATGTAACATTTCATTTACAAGAATGGAAATCCCCCAATTTTCCTTGCTTACAAAGCCTCTGCAAACTCTTAATTTCTGACACAAGGTCATTGTTCCCCGAGGAGCTGTAAATTTCCCTTTCATGGACAACGGTTTATTTGTTACCAAAGGCGTACTTCGAAAAAGTTGAATTTTAATCCACGATTTTTTGGGTGAGTTGCTAGGTCCGAAACAAAAGGTCTCCCTCACGATTTTGTGAAATTCACGATGATTCTGAATGGAATGACGGAATAAAACGTGCCGACTTTAGCATCCTCTTCCTGGTTTCCTAAGTAAAATACTAGTCTTGTTCATTAGTACGTGAATTGCACAATAATTATAAAGGACAAGACTATCAACGTTATCCAACGCAGTGCTGAATTTCGGGGTCTTTTTGATGGAAAAAATATTATTTTTTTTAATCTGATTGTGACTTTGTTGACTTAATTCAGTCGTTTTTAAGTGATTGAAGTATGCATTCGTCATTTTTGTAGATGGAAATATCAGTTTATTTTGAAATTTGTTTAATGCTAAACTTTGGGGTTTAGTCTTGCTTGGTCTAGGCGTAGGCTAGGCTAACAAAGGACGAGGACCAGATCAGGACTTAACAAGAATGGGCGGGTGCATCACTGTGGGCTGTAGGCTACTATTGTGTAATTATAAGCCCTTAGAAGCCTACTTATAACTAAGATTAGGATGGGCCTGACATTTGTTCTCTTTGATTGGTCTTGGTATTTCTTAGCTTGTTGTAGGCTCAGGTCCACGGTGACATGAGCAACACTCGGTTCTGTCCAAAGTCTAAAAGTCAAGCCTTGAGGTTACCTCTGCTAGCCTAAACATTGGTTATAGTCTAATTGGCCTTGAAAAAATCAGACATCTGGCCTAGCCAGGCCTAGCCAGTCTGCAGTAGCAGAATTGGAACAAATACAACTTGGGTTCTTGGAACAGAAAGTGGGACTTTTGGCAATACAGTCACTCTAAGAAAGGTCATGATAAAGGTAGGCCGATATAGTATCAAGGCACACATGTGATAACTAATGCAGAGTTGGCCAACAGTATAAGTCCAGTCACAAAATACAACAATGCAAATTGCTATTGTCCCATCCATTGTATGGGGAGATAGGCTTACCGCAGTTGACTCTGATGTAAGGCGGAATTTGTCTGGAGCCAACAATACCGAAAGTTCTTGTCATGATCTGCCAAAGTTGTGTGCCATTTTTTTTTTCAAATTTATTAAAATTGCTATAACCTTCTGTGTGCATTGCATTCAATACAGCGTCAGTAATCCAGGATTCCTTATTATTGTGCCCACCCAATACTCTACACAAATACCAAAATTTTGTGAATCCACATGCAGGCATCAATGCAGCTTTTTTGACTCAAATTGAAAACGAATGACGTTTCCGAGCCCAAGGGGGAAGAAAATTAGGTATTTGACTAAATGAAGTTTTTTCAAAGGGCACAGACCGCATGGTTCAATTTCTTGAGGCTAGTTCTGTCAATTCAGAGATGGAAAAGCTTAAGCTTAGATGCAAAGAAAAGGACCCTGAAGATCGCTCACTCTCCAGCTATGTTCTTTTATTTATGGTGCGTGGTTTAACAAACATCTGGTATGGAATTTCCTATGGCTTACTTTGCCTAAACAAATGTCACTGGAGCTCAACAGACAGTAACCACGCTAAAATGCATAAAAGCATTATCAAAAGTGGGGCTAAATGTGCTTTCCTAACGTCAGGTGGTGCATCTAGTAACAGAAAACACCATGAGATACCATCGGGATATAATGGTAAAGGAAAACTGGAGTAAAAAGCACAAAATCTGTTTGAACTATTCCATTGGGATAGAATTTGATTTTCATTTGCACTGTTCCACAATTGCTGAAAACAATTAAGAATATTTTTTGAAAATTCCAATTGGGAAAACTAAACACGGTAGTTGAGTAGTCATAAGCATTCAAGTTGAAGAGCAGTTACCCCAAACTTATTATGAAACAACAGCTAAATATCATAATTTTCTACTTCTTTTTTTCTTCCATCATACTTTATGACTTAAATAGTGCTTATGCAAAGTAGGAAGCAGTTCCAGAAATTAGACCTTTTGACAGGAAACTATTTTAAATTTAAATATAAGGAGACTCCTTTTCTATTTGTCAGATGTATTTTAACAACTTTGCTTACATTTCTCTTCAAAATTAGTATAAACATTTAACCTGAAACCACATGACTAACGAAAGATGTGCTTTTGCTGTAGTTTGGGCTTTTTGAAAAGGGATATCTTCTTGAAATTATCATTTAGTTAAAGACTAAAAGCTGTAAAGGCATATTTCCAGCACAAGGTACTCTTATTCAGTCATTGGTCTTATGAGAAAAATGCTGCATTGTTTTTTCAGAACCGACATGAAATGTGTACTGTACATAACAAAAAAATAATTACATAAAGGTGAACAGAGCAGGGGCAGGGACGTGTCATTTTATCGTGTGCCCTGGTCCCTCTCTGCAAGAGTATGACACCCAGAATCTGTATTACAGAACCTTTTCCATGGCAAAATCTGAAGCATAACATAACTGATTGTGGCATTTGAAATAGCTTTAGTATCTGAGGTGGTATCTGAATGGCTTAAAGGTACAGGTGATATATTTCATTTTCATTGATACAGTACAATCACGGAGCTACTTCCTTGGAATCTATGTGCGATTTTGTTAAGTAAAATTGCATAGGTTTATGCTTGCAGTATGACATTTGCTCTTTCGGACATTTTTATTGCAAAACAAACAGGCATTTTTAAATGTTTTGTTGTTGTTGTTGTTGTTGTTTTACAGTTGAAAGGAAAACCATTTCAGTGGACTCACTTACTGCAGCTATACTTGTGGGATCACGGAAAAGAGTGATCCATCTCTGGATTACGTCTGGTTCCCAAGCTGAGGTTTGGGCACCTCTATCTAACTCCTTGGTTTCGAACGAAAGTCAACCTTAAAGCACAGCCAGAGTTAGTTAGCGCATTACAGTAATGAATTGTGTTCTTAGCTGTATATGTTTATATACTGTTTTGTTAGTTGGGGATCCATAACATTTCACATTAAATCCCATATTACATTCTTTCAAAAGATTCAATTTAAAACCCTTTTCCTACTGAGCAACTTATCATTTTGGATCCGATCTGGTTGTGTAAACCAGGCAGAAAATTTGGGACACTTGCATTAGAACTATGTTAGACTCTTATGTATTATATCATGGAGCTACCAGTCCAGAGGTGGTACTTCCATGATTACATTCTTTTGTTCCAAATTGCTACATAAAACACCAACAGGAAGGCAACCAGTTTCATTTTTAAGGGTTTTATATTCTATTGCTACTTGATCTGATTTGATATTATTTGGATGCTCCTAGGCTGACCAGTCAGCATGAGATGTTGACCCATACCAAAGTAAACAACAATTCAAGTGATTCTCATTTCAGATTTTTTCCAAACTGTGGCAAACGCCTTAGGAAGAATGACGAAACCTGAGTATCCGTCAACTGCTGATTTCATATTGAAGGTGGACAAATTCTTCAACTGCCTCAATGTATATTCCCCTTTTGCATGTTAGAGAACGAAAATTTATACTTTGAAGCCTTTCACATCGTTTTGACACGAAAGAATACAAGTGCGAAATGCTCTTATTCATTAACAATAGCTAACTCAACAGCATGCGTCAGAGGTGTGGATATGTAATATGCAGGGTTGCTGAATCTTTGGCCTGCTCAAGTGAGTTGTTAGTTGGCAGGCATATCTCTGAAAAGGTGAAATATAATATAAATCAGTTTTTCTTGCTTTTTGATGCATTCATTGGCAAGTGCACTCTCTAAATATAGTTAATTGATTTTAATTATTCTCAATTTCCCTTATGTGGATTTTTTCAGTGACTACAGGAATCTTTCCTAGGGTTACTTACTGAATGGAAAGAGGAGACACGGAACATAACAGGTTAACCAACAGAGAAAAAAAATATGGAAAAATTCAGTCTCAGGGAGGCCACCCTTGATGGATGTTACATAATCAGTAGGAGGTATGCATTGAAGATGTGTGCTTGGAAGTGAGAAGGTACTTTCAGCATTGCTTCAATATTGATTATCGATACAGCTGAAGGTGTGCCTAATGTGGATCTCAATTCCTGCGGGAGAAAATAGTAATGTTGCAATTGTTATTGGGCATTTGAGCAGACATTGCAAAACAGAAAGTTCTTTTGAGTGTTGGTCATGTTTTGTAAAACTCTGTTTTTTAATAAATGAGTGAAATACTGCCTCTTTTAACAGAAAAGGTCCCCTTTTTCTTTTTTACATTTGCTCTTTGTTATTCATCTTCCTCTTTGATGCTAAATAGCTTGAATTTTTTTTTTGTCATAATCTCAGACATACTGCAAATGGAGTATCTTCTTTAAAAATAACCTTTACCAACCCCATCTCACATTGTATTTTTCGTTGTGTTATGGTTTGGTACACCTGTTCTTTCGGGTGGAAACATACTGTTTAACAAGGTTTTTCATGATTGGCTGTTGCCATTCTGTTGTATCGATTGCATTCTTTGTTAGGTTTAAGGATAAGGTTAGGAATGAGGGCCATCGTTAGCCAGTTAGGAAACATCCTGTTAAACAGTGCGCATCGCCCCGTTCTTTACATAAGAAAAAAAAGGACAACGAGTCGTGTTTTGTCACTGTTGGATGTGCTACACACCCATATTTAATGGACATACCATTTAAGGAACTGTTCCAAAAATTCATAGGTAAAGGTGTAACTTCAAAAATTTAAACAAAGATCACTTAATAAACATCTATCACGGAAAAGGTTTACCCCTATAATACAAAAGTCCTTTTGAACCACAGTATTCTGAGGTGACAACTGGATGCGATTGCTGAGGTAAATAGCTGCTAATTTTCCTTTCACAGTTGGGCCACTTGAGTCACAAATAATTTACACTCATACATTAATTTTGTTTTGAAAATCATGTAAAACTCAATCAGTTTGAATCTATTGTTCAACCATAAAGCTTCAACCTTTCCTACCAGGTGGTAACTCCATGCTTAACCTACAACTCTAACCTAGCTGTACAATATATAATTATTAATAACGTAACAATTAATCTTTAATAATATCATTAGTTTAAATTTGAAATACTTTAATTTACTTGAACTTCAATCTTTCCTCTGATAAAATTTGACACTTCAAAGCCGTACTACAATACTGGAATGGTTTCAGTTGTTAAAAACACTACAGTTTAATTCTAAACCAGTAGCATTACTACGCACTGGAAACCATGATGGAACCAGCATTAATAAACAACGTAAACACTTGAAATTGTATTGCCTAACATAATTAAATTTGATGTATTCTTGCTAAGTCTTCAGACACGCCTTTTCCCAATATTGTGGTCCTACGTACCCCGCGCTTGAGTATTGTGGGACCGTGGGTTAAGCGGGTCGGTGTTTAAATTTCGATCCACCTCAAAACGCAGGGTTAAGCAGTTTTAAACACCGTGTTTGTTTTAGTCAAGCAAGTTCACAGGTGTATATGGCACTGATGAAAGTTATTTTATTACATTTAACAGTAAACGATATGTGAATAATCTAACCTCGTTAATATGGTATCACTACCCAATCAACGAAACACGGGGTACGTGAAAACACAGACTGGAAAACACGGGGTTAACCTGTGGTTTTGCCCGATTGTAAACACGAGGTAACACCGAGCGTCGCGGGGTTCGTGAGGCCAAGCCTCAAGAATACTTCTACTAAAATACAATGCTGAAAATAACACTCCCTCAGGCCTAGAATTAAGAAGCGCGCTAGTGCTATTGCACACCTTCACTTTTTTTGGCACATCTTGCTGAGAATAGCTGACAATACAAGTCTAAATTTAAGTTCTGAGTTCTGAGAGATGATTTGTAGCACCCCTGGAGAATTTTAAACTCTGCGCCTGCTCTCTCTTGGAAAGTTAGAATTGTATCCGAGTACAACCAATATGCCTATTTACAGAGGTGCTCACTGTATCCGGAATATAGTTGCAGTTGGCATCATGCATGCAGTTAAGTCATAAAAGTGGAATTCCCATAGTTCCAGACAGCATTTCTAGATGGCTACTACCATTGAAAACAAACGAAAACAAACACATTATACTAGCAACTGCCATTATCTGATTGAAAATTGCTTTTGAATAAGTACATCACATGCCCCAATGGACTCGTGCATGCAAAGATATTAACTATATACATCGAGTCCACAAACAAACACACATAGGCTATCCATTCATCCACACATACGCACAATCATATAAGTGCATACATGCAGTTATCCAACAGTGTACAAAAAACTTCAACTTGCTCTAAGAAGGGTTAACAATTCACAACTTGAAGCCAAGTATTCTTTACCAAAATGGTTAATTGCATGGGATCGCCAATACAGTAATAGAATGACAAAATGGAATACTATGCATGCGCAACAACTCACCTTTCCAGCTCTGTCCTAAAACTTTTCTCATTCTTCATAGACACCTGCTTGTACTTTCACCTTCATGATCATTATGTACACTCTAATAAAAAATTCACACCTCATTCGAACAAAACATTTTAACATCTCCAGAAATACCTTTTCTGTGCCTATGGAAGAGGGAGATGGTGCTTTCTCATCCCCAATTCTCTTAACCACCTATATCTTCCTGTAACTTTTAAATCAACGCAATCCTGCATATTTACGTTATGTAAGTAGGGGGTGTTATGCGTATGCACTGTTAATCTACTTACAACTCCAATCATTTAAAAAAGATGTGTATACAATGTCCTTCGTTAGCAAAAGGCCACCTCTGCCTTGAAAAGGTAAAAAGCGTCTTAGAGTATAGATCAGCCGCTTTGAAGCTTTCCACTTTCTTAAATTTCTTCAGCAGTTTGTGGGGTAAATGGCGAAAAGCATAACCCAGTGTCTGATCCTCTTGCTCCTCTAAACCTTCTTCATCGAACTTTAACGTCGGTGTCGGCATATCTGTTTCCATGAAAATTAAAAGCATCGACTTGTGGACCTCTTTCAAGATGTGTTGAAGGAAGAATTTTTTGAAATCCGTCTCTATTGCACAGAGTTTTAAAGGTGCCCTTTCAACTTTTCTGTCTTTTCGGCAGTGAACAAATGTTTTCCACATTAGGGAATTCTTCCTTTCAACCCATGCTAAACCTACTTTCATTTTGCCAGAATATGCACATGTTCTTCCCCTTTTATTTCCACTGTAAGGACATCGTGTGCAAAAGGTTTTTTCTAATTGCGTAAAGGTCTGGTGATCCTAATACTATTTCAAACAACGGCCCTGTGAATGTTTTTTATCAGCTATAATCTTTGAAAGACTTGTTTTATATAACAGATTATGGTTTTAGGAAAATCACACTACATATATGGCTGTCTTACAATTTGTGGACCATACATGTGGGTAATTTAAATAAAAGGGCATTCACTGTAGCCCTGTGTATTAACTCATCGAAGAAGTTTGATACTATTAATCATAGCATTTCACTAAAAAATTAGATGAGTATGGAGTAAGGGGTGTGGTATTTAATTGGTTTACAAGTTATCTCAGAAATAGGCAACAATTTGTCAGTTACATAGCTAAAGATTCTTATATCAAGGAAATTCCTTTTGGTTTCCCACAACGCTCTATTTTGGGACCTTTACCTTTTTACCATATATCAATGATGTGTGTGTGAATCGTCAAAACTACTTTAGTTTGTACCCTTCGCTGATGAAACTACTGCCTCTGCTGTGTCTATTGTCACATTTCTTATGCAAATGAAGCCCTCTTCGTTGAATCTTTGAAATTAAAATATATATGTAGCTGAATGGATAGCTGCCAATAATTTATCTTTAAACATTGATAAAACACATATGTTGATTTGTGACAACAGCAGAGGGGATAATCATGACTTTTCTTGAATTTTAAAGGTACAATCATCAACATTAGTAATTAAGCAACATTTTTAGGTATTACGATTGACAGTAAGCTTTCTTGGAAAAATCGCATACACAGATTTGCTAAATCTATTTTCAGAATGGTTGAGGTTATGAAAAGATTAAGATATTTCCTTCCCAATAAAGTTTTGTTACCTACCTTTAATTTTTTAATCGTCCCTCAATTCACTTACAGTGTTTTACTCTGGGGCGATTTTCCCCAAAGATACACTGACAAATTTTTGTTCTCCAAAGGCGTGCTGTCAGTTTTGTCTCAATGTTCCACCTTATACACACTCACTTATTTTATAACCTTAATATTATTACTTAAAAGGACCACTGTCAATACCATGTTCCTATAAAGACACCACAATGACCAAGTTCCTCATGATTTGAATTCGATATTCCTCCCAGACAGTACCCATCATTATTATTCTACAAGGTAAAAAGATAATCTGATACAACCTTTCAAACGAACAATGTTTAACCACTCTCAGGGGAGAAGTTATAGTATGCAACTCTGAAGTTTTCCTGGCACTAAATTTAAAAATTCAGTTTTTTTTCTTTTGATACGCTTTCATTATTTTTATGTAATTATTTTTGTGTACGTTCATGCATTTAACAAACGAAATAAAACGTAAACGAAAATATACAAATTTCTTCCATAAAAAACATCCATTGCTCTATTGTAGCAGTCTTTGCCATTACCATGGCAACTGCTTTCTTGGAAAAAAAATTTGGGTACTTCATTTTTGTTGTAATTAAACAAAAATGATCGATTTATTTGGGTTATCTTTAAGTAACTTGGCAATGAAATTTTAAACTTCTTACCAGTAAAAGTTTGAAGGACGTTGCTTTTTCAACAGACATGCTACATAGTCAACCGCCTAGGATGGATTTCATACCTCACCTTCATATTGCATCCCTTTAACAAAGTTTTGTCAAAACACATGGTATTAGTTCAAATAATGCTGACATGAGTTGTATCAATAAATAAAACGCCATTTTGAAAGACATTTCACTTAAATATTTGCTCGTGCAATAATTACACCATCATTGATACTTTGGCCATGATGATATTGACTACAATTCTTTTATGATGTGATATGGCTACATAATTAGAAAAAGTAAGAAACCTAAGTACAATCTTTATTTCTCTAGTTTTGCTACTAACGTCAGACATTTGCATGAAGTCAAAATCATTTAAAATTGTTGAAGACAGAAAAACAGCAATGCATATGTGTCAGTTTGATTACTCTTGGAAGGGTCTAGTTGTTGATATGAATGGAATTTTTTTTTTATGAAACTTCAAGCTGTAAATTGAATTCTGTTGGGTCTGATCAATGTTATTTACACATTCCTTATATATACAATAAAATTAAGAGTATAGTTATGGCAAACTGCAGCTTTAGGTACACGCTATTATTTTGAAATTAATGATATCGATAAATGAAAAACGACTGTCGTGGTAGTTCCACTGTACATAGTTAAATTGTAGATTTTCCATGCTCATCTCCTGCCTTCGCTCCAGCTTGCACAGCTTCCTGTGTGATTGACGTTTCTTTTAAAAAAATCAAACAGAGTGACATCAAACATTTCAATGGTTGATTTAATTTAACATATAGGCTACTGCACAGCATAACACAAATTAAATTATGTTCCCAACAAAACAACCACCTCCCTTTGTCCTTTCTGTAAGATCTATGAATAAGCTAGGAGAACAACTTTTTTGCTGCAACAGCACTGAGCTAACATTATACTCACGTAGATATAAACACTGTGACCTAATTATAGTTTCATTTCTGCATTCATTTCACTCTTGTTTATTTTAGTTTTGAATCTAAACTATCGTGAGTGGTCTATGAATTATGAGGAAAGTTGAATGAATTGAAAACCTGTATAACCAGCTACACTGTTAAAAATTTCCCGTAAAAATTACGGTTAATTACCTGGCAGCAGTTTTTCCAGTGAAAATACCGTAAAATTTACATGCACCGTAAATCTATTCAACACCGTAGAAATCACGGTTAACCGTAGTTATTAATCCGTTAAAATAACAGTCTAAAACCAAATTTTTCACCGTTTTTGTCCAGAGCGGACCGTACATTTTCAGTAGTACGCTATATTGAAAACCTTAGTAGCAGCGTGGTTGAGCAGAAAGGGCTTTATGCAAGATTTCGAAAGTGTGGGGGGGGGGGCAAAACCTGTATTTCCCCTTACTGACACGGATTTTGCTTGTATGCACTTCAGTCGTTGGCAACAGATACTCGTGCTGTCCGAATTTCCGAGGACCTTCTTTTGTTTTGCTTGAAAACCATTTTTATGGTGGTTAAGTTTTGAATCTCAATGTATCTCTCCAGCTGGATGCTTTTCATCTTCCTCTCGAACCCATATATCCCCCAACTGAGTGATTTTCCCCCGGCTAACTTCGGAGGTGGGGTCTGTGCCCCCATCCCCTTAAAACATGACACTGTTGAGCAGGATGATGTTGCACCTAATCCTGAATTTACAATGATATTTGTACAGTATTGAAAGCTTAGTTTCATTGCACTGTGAGGAAGCAATGGCTTGAGAATCCATTTTAATGTAAAAATCTTCAATGATTATGTTCTTATACAAGCTTCCAAATCAAGGTGTCGTTATTGCATGGAAAACCACTTCAAGCTGACAATATTACCCCACCCACAAACATTTTCAGCTCCCTCCAATTGACAAGTTTGTAGACTGCAAAATACCAAAGTATGACCAAAACAGATCAAATATGAAAAAGACTGGAAATTCAGGGTAATTTATTTTATTTAAACCTTCTCAACTACAAAGTAACTAAGGAACACCTCTCTCATCTGGTGAATTCCTTCGATTTACAAGGCAACAAGTAAGTAACTGTAAGATACATATTATAAAAACAGAATCTTTTACTGCCGGGAAGCTCACATCAACTTTCAGTAGCAATATTTAAAATTCCTATGTGATTCTTTTATTTTCAAAAAGGAGAAGAAGAATTCTTTGCATTAGTCCATCAACCATTCACTGTAAAAGTTGGTTAGCTTATTTGTCAACTCCAAAATCTTTGGACTGACAGCAGTTCGTTTTCTCTTTGATTTCTCTGTCTTTGATCCTCGGTATGGATTAGTGCCAGCGAAGAACCTGGAATGATAAACGAAAATGCACTTTTCAATGCTAGGTTCAAAGAATTCCATAAATATAATGAAAAAGTAATAATTCATTTTCGCAGTTTTTCCTCTGAAGAGCTGTCTTCAATTTACTTGTGGTTTGCAGACAGCGAGGACACAACAAGCTTTCCAAGGGGCCTTAAGCAGGGCTTGGTTCAGGAAGAGAAATGCCATCAAAAATTGGAGTTTGAACAAATTTGTAGGTTGCAGAATGTTTCCATCTTTTCAGAGCATTGAACATGTAAGGTCCCACGGAACAAAAGTACAAAAAATGACTATTCCCTTAATTAAGAAAGTAAAAGTTAATGAAGACATAAGAAAACTAAGTATTGCATATTCTGATGTCAACCTTACCTTTATTTTAAACACACTGACAATCCTATAATCACTTGAATGTTTATATTGTTGTAACATTGTCTTATGCTTACTTCTAAATAGAGTGAACAGGAAATAATTTAGCATTGAAATTTTGCATAGCAGGTTTGAAGATTTTTGAGGTAATTTATACATTGTTTGCATTCAGACACTTCGCTGAATAGTTGCAGATTGCACACTGGTACATCCCACACCTTGTTTAACAGAAACTAGTATCCACTACTGTACAGTAATTACACCAATGGCATGTCTGGAAAAAGATTGAAAGGTACAATATTTTAAACAACTGTACAGAACAGTACAGAACATAAGTGTATGGTGCGTACACCAATTTACATGAGGCATGGCAATCTCATAACAACACTCAAAGCTTGTGCTTCTCAACAAGTGGGCTCCAACTCACCCACATGGGCTGCAACATCCTCCATCCTCCACAAAAAAATAAATAAATAAATAAATAAATAAATAAATAAATAAATAAATAAATAAATAAATAAATAAATAAATAAATAAATAAATAAAATAAAAATTATTTAAAACTCTTCTAATTATTCCTCCCAGGTAAAATGCAATAATATGATCCAAAATGTTTTTGTTTTACATGATTATGGGTAACTTGCTACAATCAAAAAATTATGGATTAAGCCTTTCTCTTCAAAGAAAGTTCACCTTGAAAACTTGGATGTGAATGCCCAGTATTGAACCCCTAATTACCAGTGTTCAATTTTGGAGACCAGTATGCAACTACCTTCTTATTAGACCCCCAAAAATTATTTTGTAAAGTAAAATTCAAATAAACTGGACATACCACAGGAATATGAAGTATCTTCATTACTTGTGGCCAGTTCAATTCTTGGGCAAATTTTTTAAATGCCTTTTACAAGAGATTTAACCTGACTGTTTTTTTCTTTTTGTTCATATTAGCGTAGTTCAGTATGGTCAAAAACACACATTTCGGTACGTAATTATTGACTTTAGGATATTTCGTAAAAAGCTCAGATTGTTCTTGCAGAATTATGCAAAAAGACTTGACAATAGTAACTTCTTTAGAAATGACCAAAAGACTGTTCAACATATCCTTGACTCCGCAGATGTACCAGGTGGTTGAATACTGGGCAGCAAATAGAAGGGGTGAAAAACAGTTTTTGAGGGGTGGAAAGGTAACGAGTGCGGAAAGTAACGGTCCGTTACTTTTCGCCCTCGGTATTTTCCGCCTGTTACTTTCTGCCCCTAAAAATCTTGGGGGCCGGAAAGTAATGCTTGAACTTAGACTACATGCGTTAAAAATAACTGTGAACTTCAAAAATTCAAATCCAAGTACAAGCCAACAATGATAGGCCTTAAAGTTGTCCAGCATCATCATCGAAAAGAATGAAATGTAGGACCTTTGCTCTTAAGTCAAGTCTAGTCACAGACTCATCTAGTCTGCTTATCTATCTGTAGGCTTAAGTTGAAAGTTGAATTTTCACAGCACTGAATACCGTAGTGGTCCGTTAGTTTCCCCCTCCGTAGTTTCCGCTCGTTACTTATCGCCCCTTAAAACCTTAGGGTAGAAAGTAATGTTTGAACTAACATGTGTAAAAAGTATCTGTTAACTTCAAATTTCAAATCCAAATACAAGACAACAATTAAATTTGTGGATAGGACTAAACTTTTTCAGTATACGGCCTCGTCGAAAAAGATTGAATTGTATAACCCTTTTTTCAAACCGCAACTATGGTCAGAGACTCGTATTTTTTTAACGTATAAGTAGTCAGCTTGTCAATAGGTAGGCTTGTGCTTATTGTGTGAACAACTGTTCACAGCACTGAATACCATATACCTGAACGTAAGTATGTATTAGTAAACTGAAGTCTACAGTGAGAGTGTTGCTTGGAAAGGCGTCAACATAGCAGTAACAGGTGTCGCATTGAATAGGAAAAGACATCAATGAAGTTTGAAACTTTAAGGGAAAGTTGATAGAATCCTCACTTGACAAAAGTACCACTGATATCACATTCCATTCCATTGCTTTTTGCTTCCCAAAACGATAGTTTATGCTAAAAATAAAAGGGGCGAAAAACACCGTTTTTGAGGGGCGGCGGAAAGTAGCGAGGGCGGAAACTAACTGTAACCAATACCGTATACCTGTACACAAGTATGTATAACTATACTGAAGTCTACAGTGAAATGTTGCTTGTAAAGACTTGGTTGTAATGTATGGGCGGCCATTAGGGCAAAAAAGACAACACCGCGAAACAGAAAAGACAAATGTGAAACGGAAAAATAAACAACGCCGAAAGGAACAATCAAACGTCTAAAGAAAAAGACAAACATCAAAAGGAGAAAACAAACCCCGAAAGGAAAAGACAGAGGCAAAAGGAAAAGTTAAAATCCAAAAGGAAAAGACTAACGTAAAAGTGGAAAACAACAAATGCCAAAAGGAGAAGACAACACCGAAAGGAAAGGACAAATGCAAAAGGAAAAGTTAAAACCCAAAAGGAAAAGACTGACGTAAAAGTGGAAAACAACAAATGCCAAAAGGAGAAGACAACACCGAAAGGAAAGGACAAATGCAAAAGGAAAAGTTAAAACCCAAAAGGAAAAAGACTAACATAAAAGTGGAAAACAACAAACCCCAAAAGGAGAAGACAACGCCGAAAGGAAAGAACAACGCCGGAAGGAAAGGACAAATGCAAAAGGAAAAAGTTAAAACTCAAAAGGAAAAGACTAACATAAAAGTGGAAAACAACAAATGCCAAAAGGAGAGACAACGCCGAAAAGGAAAGGACAACGCCGGAAGGAAAGGTCAAACGCCGAAAGGAAAAGACAAACAGGCAAAAAAGACAACACAGCAAAACAGGAAAGGCAAACGCTAAAAGGCAAGATGAAAGATAAGTACCAAAGTCAAAAGAAAAAGACAAAGTCTAACAGAAGCGTACGAAGGGGGGGGGGGGGCATTGGGCCATGCCTCCCCCCTCACGGATGCCAAGGTCCTTAAAATACGTAGCCATACTTTAGTAACACGGATTTTACTTCAAAAGATAGCATGTGTGGCACCAGAGCATGTAGGAACACCCAATTTCTCAAAAATTTTCATAGGGAGGGGATTGTCTCTGCAAGGCCCCTCAGTGTTGCCATTTTTGTTCTTCTTCTTTTTTTTTTAATTTTTAAAAATAGCAAAATTTTGTCAAATTCCAAATTTAACTAAAAAATCCAGCTGGTGGCACCGATTAACTCTAAGGACACCTACCTTTTTAAAGAATGTTCAAAAGGGAGCGGCTCATCCCTTTCCCTTCCTGCATAGACGCGTACGAGACTGTGACAAGGAGGGGAGGGTGTCCAGGTGCGTTGAGAAATAGTTTGCCATTTATCACGCAAGAGGAGATGCTAAGGGTAAGATCATTAACAGACGGAAGTTCGAGCAATCACAGAAAGTTTCATCAATTTAGCGGATCTTCATTTAACCAAGAGTCACAACAGAGAAGCATTAGCATATTTTCAATTCCGTTGTATAATTTCCTCGGAAAGAATAAAGACAATTTAATGTAATAGCGATAGTACATTTTACCTAGTAATTTTTTGATCACTCAGCATGTTCCTGATTTTATTCTTATTGCAAGCAAAAAAGCTAAATATAAAGACTGCATGTTTAGATTCTCTTTACAAGAATAGAAACTCAATTTTCGGTCATCTGAAGAGTCGCGGTTATTTCCTAATGGTTGCGCTCCACTAAGATAGTCATTCGGGCAAAATCATATTTTTGGGGTCAAAGTAGCTAACAACTCTCTGATCACTTTGCAGTTTGCGGACATATTTTGAAGTGATCGTTTAATTGCAAACTACAAAAGAAGATAGAGACTTGTTAGATTCTTCATATAAGTCTGGTAAATGCTATTTCCGGCCATCTGAGTGGTCTGACTTTTCGAAATTTCTCTTAGCTCCGCTTAAGATAATATTTATGGCAGAATAAAGTTTTGTGGCAAAGAAAAAACTCAAACTAAAATGCTCCCGTTCGCATATACCGATTTATGCTCTTTTTTACTCCTAGAAGTATGCAAATTTAATGACAAGTTTTACTTTGAAAGGTAGCGTAAAGGGTATAAGATTGTATGTAAAGACGGTTTCAGTTTTATCCTCATGAACCACCACAATTTAACTTTTAACACTGTTCCTGTCAAAGTCGAAAATCTTGCACTATTTTGCATCTAAGCTCCTTGGAAAGGCCAAAAATTTTCCCGTCCTCTTGGCCAGCGATCACTCATACTGCATGCCCCCCCCCCCCTCATGGAAATCCTGTGTACGTCACTGAAGTCAAAAGGATCGAGAAGACGACCGTCGACAGAAAAAGGCAAACGCCAATGAAAAAGTCTACAAATATTAAAAGAGAAGGTCGAGCGCAGGAAATTCCCTGCGCTGGAAAAGAAAACCCCAAGAAAGACTTAGTCACACTGTTCGGTGTGTTTATTGTCAGTTCCTAACATTATTGTTATTGTGTTAATGGTCCACTTACAAGTTACATACGCAGCCTAACACTGTGCACACTGTGGCCTAGTATAACTTTAAGCCTAACGTCAGTTCGCTCGAATAGAATGCTTGTGCATACAGTAATTCCACATTTCAGGATTAATTTCACAAAGTGAGAATAAACTTCATCAAATCCGGTGATCATTTCCCACAGTTCACCGGTTTTCAGATCTAGTAACTGTCGGATATGTAAAGATACGTTTCTCATTATAACTTGAAGCATCTCAGATATTTCTTGAACTGTTTAAAATTGCCAAAATGTCTCATACTTGTGGAGAGCTTTTCGAATAGGTGGAAGCACTTTTTCATGACACCCAGTGTGGGTTAATACCACGGACTTCCTATACATGGACGGTGTCACGGACTTCTATACATGGACAGAGCATACCTTACGGCAGATTGTCGCTATCGTAGCGTGAGAAAAAGCGCACCAAGATGGCTGTCTGCTATGGTTTTGTGTGACAGTTTGGACTTGCTCAAGTATATCTACAGATTTTGCAAGAAAGTTGAAATATTTTTGAAATATGGCAAGGTTAGGTAAAAATCACTTCACCTTTTGCAGGCATATATTTTTTCCTCATTCAAGTTTAAATTTTGTTTTAAATATCTCAGCGTCGTCGTCAAATCACACAAATTATAGCCTCATGGCGGCCATCTTGGTGCGCCTATTTGTCCAGTCGGTGGCGACCATCTACGGATAGGACACGTTACATGCTCTTTCCATGTATATAAGTCCGTGGACAGAGTATACTGCAAGTTAGAAAGTCTCGCCGGGTACGTGTGAGTATAGGCGTAGCGAGATGGCTGTCTGCTATGGTTTTGTGTGTGAAAGTTCGGCCTTGCTAAAGTATAGTTAGAATCAACAGATTTTGCAAGAAATTTGAAATATTTTCGGAATAATGCAAAGGTAGGTCAATATCACTACATGTACTGCAGGAAAATGATATTTTTCTCATTCAAGTTAATTTTCTGTTTAAAATATTACAGAGTTGTCTTCAAATCATACCACTTATAGATTCATGGCGGCTATCTCGGTGCCCTTTTTATCCCAGTCGGTGGCGACATTCTGCAGATAGGACATACGCGTTACATGCTCTGCCTATGTATATAGGAAGTCAGTGGTTAGTACTCACTCTCTCTTCTCCATTTGATGTTCTCTTGTCCTTTTGACGTTACTTTGTCTTTTCCTTTGCTCGTTGTCTTTGTCACATTATGTTATTCGATCGTTTCCACTTCACTTTTGCCTTTTCCTTTGACTTTGGTTTTATTTTCTACACGGTTGTCATTTCCTTTTGTCTCGTGAATTTTCCTTTCGGCGTTTGTGTTTTTTTTTTTCTCTGTGATTGTCCTTTCCTTTTGACTTGGTCTTTTCTTTTTGATATTGTCTTTTCCTTTTAGCGTTCACTTTCCCGTTTTACTGTGTTGTATATTTTGCCTGTTTATCTTTTCCTTCTGGCGTTTGACCTTTCCTTCCGGCGTTGTCCTTTCCTTTCGGCGTTGTCCTTTCCTTTCGGCGTTGTCTTCTCCTTTTGGCGTTTGTCATTTTCCACTTTTACGTTAGTCTTTTCCTTTTGGGTTTTAACTTTTCCTTTTGCCTCTGTCTTTTCCTTTCGGGGTTTGTCTTCCCCTTTTGACGTTTGTCTTTTCTTTAGACGTTTGAATGTTCCCTCCGGCGCTGTTTTTTCCTTTGGGGTTTTAACTTTTCTGTTTCGCGGTGTTGTCTTTTTTGCCCTGATGGCCGCCCATAGTAATGGGTGTCGCATTGAATAGTACAAGACATCGATGAAGTTTGAAACTTAAAGGGCAAAGGCAGTCATCCCAAATTGAAGTAGTGTAGTAGACTGCATGTCCAGTTTCAAAATTGGCTATTGGGGGTCATGTGAAAATGTCTTTTCTCTTCAAATGTGAAATTAACTGGAAATAACTGCTGGGTTTAGGCCTACCTTCAATATGCTAAAGTAAAGTCATGAAATGTAATGAAATATACTTTGAAGTCAAATAAGAAGAAAATTGTGTTACTAAGCTTCTTCTTCAAAATAAGTTTTTGGGCGACTGCTCTTTACCTTTAAGGAAAAGTTGATGGAATCTTCATTTGAGAAAAAATGGCACAGATAGGCCTATCTCATTAGATTCCATTACTTTCCGCCTCCCAAAAAGATGTTTTCTGCTTAAAGTAAAAGGGGAGGTAAACACCGTTTTTGAGGGGCGGAAAGTAGCAATGGGGGAAACTAGGCCTAACTGTAGCTAACCGTCTAAGCCTAACCTAGGCCGACCCGTAGCCAGAATAATCAACTTGGGGGGGGGGGGGGGGCACATCAATATTGGAGTTTAGTTTCGCCAGCCTGGGGGAGGGGTCTAAGCCATAAATTTCACTGTTTCCTTGTACTTGGATTTGAAATTTGAGGTTAACAGTTATTTTTATCACATGTTTGTTCAAACATTACTTTCCGCCCCAAGATTTTTAGGGGCGGAAAGTAACAGGTGAAAACTATCGAGGGCGGAAACTAATGGACCCCAGTCTAGGCCTAAATGACTTCGAACGACAATGTACAGTAAATTGCTAATCAGTAGGGTCTACATAAACGTTACACTTAGGTTACATATCTGAACAACACATTACTGACTACTGTACTGCACATTGTACTGCGTCCAATAGCCTAGCGTTAACGTGGCGGTCGTCGGCTAACGTTAGGCTAGGCTTCAAATACTGAGTTCCACCCCCGTGACATAACGCTAAGCCTATTTACAAACAAGTAAGAACTGAGAAAACCAGCATTGGGCCTAAATATATTAATATTATGGTTTATAAGCTACCAATCGTACTTACCAGAAATGCAATTTCTCAGACCAGTTGAATAAGACAAAGGGACCTCTCAGTTTTAATTAATGTTTTGATGATATTCTTCGACACCAAGCAGTCCGGGTTTGGGTAACTCTCGATATTACCAAGGCAATGACGCGTTGGTGGCCGGCTAGTTGTGGTGGCGCTTTGTACAGTACGTATATGACCTAATATTACCCATGAGTCTCCAAATACGGTATTGTTCAGTAACTAAGCTAACGTATATATCAACTCCACAGTGAATACGGTTATAGCCCCGTTGACCCTGAATACGGTTCAGACCGTAATCTTATTACATGTAGGTCTCACCTTCCAACAATGACGAAAAGAAGTCAGAGTTACGATCAAAGTTGCCATTACAAAAGTATGTGTACATTCGAGTGTTTTCTGAGTAACAAACGCCCGTAGTGGCGCTCGGTTGTAAACAAAGCAATGGGCTGGAAACGCCGCTTTGCCAGAACAAGAGTATTGAAAACACAGGGCTTTTGGCTGTTGTTGTTGTTGTTGTTTTTTTTTTTTTTCAATTACTCTTTTTGGACATATTTTTTGGCAAATTATTGTTATCTTTGTCCGCGCATTTTGGAACATATCTTCGAACTAATGAATCTTTCCGGTACTAGTATTTTGTCGCTTAATGTTATTCAGTTTAATGTAGTACTGTATAGTCTTATACCTCGCACCTGCGGTAAAGTGGTACATTCCACATTTAAACAACTGGTCAAAAATTATTCAAATATTTTTTTCATTTTGTCCGGTGGGGAGAGTTTAGAAATAAATAAGTAAATGCATATGTCAGGGATTTTTGGAATTTATTCTTCATCGAAAGAGGGAATAACAAAATTTAAGGGAAAACAGAACGTGGTTTCATAGTCTTCATGGTGGCAGTTGATTTTCATAAGTCAATTCTTCAATGCATCAGCGTGATTTCTTCAGAGGGTATATTAAATAATTGATATATATGAATTAAGACAGAGGTACGAAAAATTCGGGAAATAAATAAAAGTCTTAAAAACAAAATTAACTGACATGCCAATAATCGTAAATAATAATCCTAACTTATTCACCGTAAAATTTTCATGAAAAGTTCGAAATGTTATGTAAAGTATATTTTATTTTCGAAATGGTACCATATAATTCGGATGAAAATTGCAAAAAAGTTGCGGAGGGTAACTAAGTGACAGAGCCCAACGTATTGGGCTGTATTTTACCTATATTGTGGGCTTGACTCGCTAAGTTAACAGTGACATGGACCAAGCCAAATTCATAACGCACCAAAGCTTTGCAAAACGTAATGTAACATACTATGACATGGCATGACAGAGCATGACACGGCACGTCTCAAAACATAGCATACCAAAGCAGTGTACAGCATAGCATAGCATTGCATAGAAAAGCATCACAATCTAAACACTACGCAACATAGCATAGCATCATACTTACAGGTGTCATTTGGCCAGACCTGAAGTTGGTTGGTCAGTAACGTTTGCATATTCAAAAACGAACTGAACACGGTTACAGCTTCGTATAGTTCGTGTTATCAAATGTAAAAATAATGATAACGTTTAACGTTACATGCCGAACACTTTTCAGTATGAGTTGGTACACTTTCCTCCGTGAAATAAATCTGGAAGTGCTCACACTTTGAATTATCCTCATACTTTTATGGACAATCTAGCGTGCACGATGTGTCATCCGCTACATTGAAATGTGCTATCCTAAATATTGCCATGGTATTCAAAATACCTCCTTCGAAATTGACATACCAAAGCTAAGTTTTCGTTGTCGTGAAAGCTGCAACTGGATCTTACGTGGCCTCAGTTTGGGTGATTTAGCTGTTGACTGAACACTTATAATATCTATGGCCCTGGCAGTCGTTACGACGATATCACATAATGCACTATATGCGCTATACCCTTGAGAACGGTCATGTCCTTGTCACCATCTTGCCAGTCCTTTAGACTTCAGCTTCTGTGAAAATACTCCATTTTGCTAGCTCATAGACAATAATTCGTTTCTAATTCGAAGTGAATGTGCTTCATATGTGTGTTTTTATGATAACATGATTACCCGAAAACGAAACAGAAGAAAGTATGTTTCAAATGTTACACCATCTTACATTCTGACCTTTTGGAAAATGCATCTATCTTTTTTTTTTTTAAAACGGCCCACTTATTAGAAATGGGAACAAGAGACCGATTTTTTAAAATAATGTTTTTGAATACAT
Organism: Holothuria scabra; assembly: GCA_037179385.1. Taxonomy (NCBI): domain Eukaryota; kingdom Metazoa; phylum Echinodermata; class Holothuroidea; order Aspidochirotida; family Holothuriidae; genus Holothuria; species Holothuria scabra. The sequence continues at coordinate 78,184,838 of CM074179.1, forward strand.
GATACATATTTTCAGTATTTATCCTCTTCGGAACTGGTAGGGTTCAGACAGCCTAGTATTTTGGGAAATGGCAGACCCAAACACTTCTTGCATGTAACTGATGAATGTCTTATATTTATTCTAAATATTCTGAGGTTAAAAATGTTATGAAGAAAATGTTGATGTTATTGGGTGTTTTTACTATTTAGGGAATCATATCTTTATGGGTATCGTCGTTGGCCTGACGCATTGACTTTTGAAGAGACTCTTAAGCGGGTTTTATGCCATCGAATAATTTTTAAAAAACTAAAATTTGACTAAAGATGTAAATTGATGGAATTTTTAATTGCATTATCATTAGTCTACATGGGAATTTTCTTTCAAGACTTCCTCATCAAAGGGTTTTGCATTATTCTGGGATAGGGGGAAGTTTAACGGATTCTGTCCAATGTTACTGTTTAAATCAAGAGAAGAAACTCATCAAAGCAGTAATTTAAAATTCCAAGTTAGGAAGCGTTGTTCGAGCTACTCATTACACCCCAATCCGTCTGTAACCACCTTAACAGCATCACAATCAACACTCACCACCACCAAAACCACCACCACCACCATCATCGTTGTCATCATCGTTTTCATCATCATCGAAGAATATCGTTGCTTGCTTCCTGGAAACTTTTAAGCCTCAGCTTACCTTCAGATGGTGAAGAAAAGTGAAGCGAGTTCAAGTATTAACCAATTTTGATTTGATGTAAGAACAAAATACATTTCTTGCCGAAGACGTTATTTCATTTAGGTTTGCTTGTTTATTGTGTTTGTGTTAATGAGATACACGCGTTCAATTGCGGTGTTTACATAGTAATTTTGTGACGAAAGTGGGTATGTTTCCACCAACCTGTATTGGATATTGGATTCAAGGGTTCGGTCACAAATTCAGCATTGCGTCACTTGTCGTTTTAGGCTGCCATGGTTCTCGGCCGCTACTGAACAACCGGTGATATTATTGTTTTCCATACATAAAGTTTGATCTCTCAAAAACCCCTTTACACGTTTAGATCTTTCTACATTGCGAAGGCATGGATCTTTGGGATGATTTGGGTCGTTGGTGTCAAGCAAGGACACAACAAAGACGCCACAGAAAGTGAGTAGATTATTTCAGATCATAGTGTATGGACAGACACAGTTATTAGCAACGGCGGTAGCACTTGTAATCAGTTGCTGTGGTGCTTTGGAAGGTAAGTTACAAGATGGTTCGTCTCCTTTTGGAAATGGACGTTTAAAAAAAACTTCACATCAAAATGGTTACTAAAAACTTCATGGCGGTTGATAATACAGGCTTTTTTGACATCAGCTAATAATTTACTAATTTAATAGAATATTTGATCTTTTTTCTTTGTTTTTTTTTTTTTTTTGTAGCATATGACACATCTTTCTTCGATCATGGCTTTGCAACACAATATTCAACAGCATCTGGGTGTTTTATATGGCCTTTTGTTCGGTTTTACCATGTCAGTACAAATTAACCTAACAAAACTGTTACTCTCACATATTCATGTTTCCTGTGTCACTTTCTTTCGATGCGTCGCCTTTACTTTTGTTTTGCCTCTAATCGAGTGGGATGATGCAAACCCATTAACCTCCTTAGATCTTGCATTTTATCTCTTGTTATCGGTTATAGGAGTGTTGCCTTACTGTTTCACAGCGGCGTGTATAGGTTTTTTGGGAGTAGGAGACGCCACTGCAATTGATTTTGGCTTGGGTCTTTTTTTCACCGCATTTATTGCACATATATTTTTGATGAGTCACTGGACGTGTTCAACACCCTATATCTTATCGGTGGCTGTGTCGGCATTGTCCTTGTTGCGAAGCCTTCGTTTGTGTTTGATCTCGATAATGTCACATTTGGTTCAAGGGAGATGGGAGCAGTCGTAGCTGTAATAAGTGCGTTCTTTAACTCTGTTTGGTGCATCATGGTGAGGCAACTTGTTAATCGTAACATCATGTTGTGCTTCCTTGGAATCTTTTTACACGGAATGGTGGGCATATTTATATCTGTTGTTTGGACAACAATTGAATCCGCTTGGAAGACTCCTCATACCTGGAGCTTAACTCTTATTACGATTGGGTATGGATTGGTAAATATGTTACAGAGTGTGGCTAAATTTAGAGCTTTAGAAAAATCTCAAGCAAAAGACGTAGCCCTTATGGCAACTACGTCAGTCGTAATTTCGTATATTGCTCAAATTGCTTTCTTTGGAGAAGACACCGAACTTATATGCGTTGCTGGTGCTATCGTCATTACTATTTGCGTGTTATGTTCTGCCTTTAAAGTAAGGACTTAAGGAAGTGCCTTATCGTATCCTATCTTACTATCTGGAGGGGGTTGCTATAAAGGATATGTCATGGTTATGTTTAATTTATTTGGCGGATGTTTGTTACAAAGTTTTCATAATAGATCCATTTTCTGTTTGTTTGTTTTTTCCCACTTTTTGCTGTTTCCACTCTTTGTTTGATTTTCCCCACTTTTTACTGTTTCCACTGACAAAACCTGAGTTATTTATACCCCTTTTCTGAACTTCGTGGTTGATAAAAACCATGCAATGATAAATACACGGTATAAGATTATACCGTTTAGTCTCCCAAAGGCAGTTGTTTAGTGGGATTTGTATTGAAATAACTTGCGTCGCCTATTTATTTTCAATTTTCTTTTATAAGCGTAAAATAGAAAAAGTTAATGTTTCAAAATGGGTCATACACATAACCATTTTCAATCTCACCACTTTTGAAATACTAGCATGAGGTTTGCAGACTAAAAATTTCGTATGGTACTTTTGTAGATGTTACATCAAGTGTAAATAATTACCTTTCCCCACTGACCACATTGTTTATTTTACCGACTATACTATAAAAACAGGGATCCAGCAGAACATTTTTCATACTTAGTGACAGTATAGCTTCCTGAAGAAGTGTCTTCTGGCACCTTACTCAACATGTTAGGTCTACTGGGCTAGGGAAACGTTTCCTTATCCTATATGAATGAAGTGGGAATATCTCAATGAAGTTGGCTAAAAAAAAAATTATCCCTTGACCCCTAAGCTACTTTAAGACACCGATCACTGAAACCAAATGGTCTTGAATCTTCTTAGTATGTCTATGCAAAAAATGGTCATTTACTAAATAAATGTACACATGTGGAAAAAAGTGAAAAATATTTGCCTAGAAAACAGTTTTTCTTTTTTCTACGGATTTTCAGAAGAACTATAAAAAATCAACCATCAGTCTGATAGAAAATCAACAGTCATCCCTTCCCCCAACAAGGAAGGTCATGCGGATGGTTGCAGTCATTTTGTCTAAAACCATACTTATTCATACCTCGGCCCATTGAAATGGCATCATTTCTTGAGAGGGGTGTTTTTAGGCATGGAGACTTGGACAATATCCTCTAAAAGTCTCGCCTAGGACGTCCACCACGTAGTACCCAAGCAGTGACGTTTAACCATGCCCTCTTACAAATGCCATTTACAGTCTCCAAAAATACGTACAACAGTTTACTTAAAAAAGTAGCATATATAACACACTTTATAGTAAGGAAGAACTAAATTCTCTCATTTTTTTTAATGGTAGTGTGACATTACAGTGTTTAAAACCTTGTGTTGCAAAATATCAAGTTAGTTATCAGACAGCTTCACTTGACATTTTCTATCTACACTCTGTAAGGAGTGGAATAATGGTAGTTTTTCGTAACAGTTGGAAACAAATGATTGGAAGCGTATTACATTGTTAACCTTACATCCTAAATAAGAATAATAATATATTGCTTCAATTTATTCCCCAAATCAAAAATTTATGTTCAAAGTCAATGATCGTGGTACCATCATACTAAGAAGATCTCACATAACCAGTAAGCATCCTTTTACCAGATTAGGAAGTAAAAAACACTGAGAGTACATTTTGGCATCGATAGGTCAAATTTGCATCAGAAAACTCTGCCCTTTGGAAGTGGACGTCATGACCTAGCCAATAGCGCAACGGCTTGGCCAATTTTTTGATAAAAGAAATTCGCAAACAACAATGGATGGTCACTAGGCCATCAATCTGTAACAATAATGCCCTTCGTCAGTTATGTAAGAAGTAAGGACTTTACGGACAGGTATAAGTTTGTCCAATTTTCAAGAAAGTGGATTCTCTAACGTGATTGAGATGTTGAATAGGTGCAAAATTTACTTAGCCACCTATACCGCACATTCGAGTGGTATTGTGGGGCCGTTGGTGTGATCAGCTGGATGGCTTAACCTTCATTTTACACAAGACTCGCTCTCAGTATAGAAGTTCATGACTATTGCTTGTAAAGAACACTTTCACTATAGCCAGATAAAGAGCTAAATATTGTTAACTTTTATTACAGAGAGTTTTAGTTCTGTCTAATCAAAGCAAAAACAATCAGTCATATTCCAAGCACCTTTAAAAAGGTGCAACTTGGAAACTATTTGCTATTGTTTTTTTTTTACATTAGGAACAATGATTATTTGCTGGTCAATGATATATCTTTCATTTTGTGTTGAGTTTATCTTTAAGTTTAAAGTGGTAATGAACACAACTTCGTTATACATCTTGTGTAGCTTTTGTACTGAAAGTTAGATGCCAACGTTTTTTTTTTTTTTTTGACGATGTAAATGTTAGAATGCAGTAATTATCTGGTAGCAAGAATGGCGTTACTATTCTTAAAGTGAAAGCTCTCGTAGATACATGATACTTGTTTTAGTTATGTGTAGATACATTACTCTTTAAGCGTAGTCGGAGTTGTTTTTCAACTATTTAGAGAGAGAATTGCTAATTAAACAGCAGAAGTATCAATTGTTTCAGGACGAAGTTAACTTTTTCTGTAACGGGGTGGTAAATAGGAAACTGACTTTAGAATTTCTTAAAACTGACTTATGCTACAAAGATATGTCATTTCTCTGGTTTTGTTGACATTAAAGAAGATCAATTCACAGGCAAGTAATGGCACAGAGGGATATTCCATTTAAGCAATGGGCAAACTAAAAAAAATAAATATTAATATTTTAAACACTAAGCTTTCCTCTGCTTAACTAAAGTTGCATTTTTTAGACTCCAAACGACCTTGGTTTAAACCTGCCTACTTATATATCAAATGTGGCAATTAGAACCATCCTATCGAAAACTTGCAACAAAACAAAACGTTTGGAAGACTATGAAGCCAGCTTGAACTTGAATTCTTTTCTTCAAAAAGACAAACGGAGAAGTTGAAATCATGAGAATGTTAATGCTATGTCGAGAGTCCCCATGTTTGATAAGTAATTATGAAGACAATGAGTGGAAATATCAGCTTTGGCTGAAAGAAGGACGTAAGAAAAAAAAAAAAAACACGAGCTGCAAGTAAGACGAGACACATAAATGACCCATGTCAGGTAGCTGGTAGAGGTAATGACCATGTACTTCAAATACAGAATATAAGCAGTGTCCAGGAGAAAAGGGCTACCACCACACCAAGTTGAAACTCATCAGTGCAGAGAATAAGGGAAGCCCCAAGAGAACAGTTTTTTTTAAAAAAGGAAAAAGAGTAAAACTTCGAAATAACCCCCATAAGGTCACCAAAGGAAACACCTAAAGGAAACACCCGGTAGTACCCGCCGAGAAAGATTTAAAACCCCTTAAAGGTAATTGAACTCTGGAAATAATCTAAGAAAAGTACCAATTAGGGTTGAAGTCCTGATGCCGGATCATATTGTCGTGTTGTCTTCTGTTAGGGGGTTAGAAGTGTACGGGAAGCTAAAGTGCAGCCCACGATTCTTTTGGGAAGTGATGGACCTTTCCTTCGGTGTGAAACGCTGTATTTGATGCTTAATGATCATACACCCCTTTAAAGAGTGGTGAATGCCATTTTCAGCTATCTGAGAGATTAGAACAGAGACGAGTCTTTTTGTAGGATTACCATATACGAACAGAGAGTTTCCTGGCCCAAGGTGTAACGATGTTATTGAATTAGTGTCACCAAAAGATCAAGTCTGGAATCTCGTTTCTTTTGTCGTCGCAATGAAAGGTGGATTAAAACTTGTCTACTTTCTGCGTGTAACCGCGTAAGCATTAGTAAGAACAACAACTAACATGATCACGTGTGGTTTTGCGTTTGCTTTGTGGCATTAATGCCAACCAGTGACGTAATTGTGAACATTCTCATTTTTTTGCAGAGACTAGTTGACCGGAAATTTTTTTACTACTGTCCTGCACTGCGGGCAAGGCTGTTAATGCACCAATCAAAGTAAAACGAGCGAATAGATAAATGATACTCTAGTTAGTTAGTCGACACACTAACACGAGTGTGTAATAGAGTTTCAAAGGGTTCAAAAACTGTTCATGTCCTCTCATTAGTCGTCTCTTCCGACAGGCCGGCAATACCGTGAGCACATTCTACAACCCCCAGCTCAGGGGGATAAATGTCCACTAATGTCACTCAAAAGAAAAGATAACAAACAAAAGTGTAATTATAAACACAACAATGTGTTGGTATAGTGTTTGTTAACATCACACATGATCATTCTTTTGTTTCTCAGATAAATAGATACAGTTTTGTTCTATGATACTCTGTGTATGCACCTTTCAACGAGTATTTGCCAAGTGTAACCTAAGCATACATGCATCTCCATCTTTCGACCACGGACAATTTTAGATGGCATTAACATCGCAATTCTCTCACAAGTTTAAACAATCACCTTCTAATTTACAACATTTGATTCAACTTACCCTGGATTTTAATTAAATTGGGTAATGTAATATTTCATGTAGATTCATCTGCGTGTATGTTAGTTCTAATAGGACAAAGTTGCACATGCATAACTAAAGTAAAGATTGATGAAGTGTTCAAATTTTGGGACATTACCTTCATTATTTTCAAATATACTGTGCCATGCTACCACTGCGTTAAACGAATTCATATATGTAAACAGAAAATTTGTCAATTCTTGAACCTGTCGATTGGTTGTGTAATTGACTCATTTTTAGCGTCATCTATCAATAATTTAAAATGATTTTTCTTTTTTGTTCTTTGCCTACGAATAGTTCGTACTTATACCTGGATGAAATTCAAAACGCTAATCATAAACCACTGACATAAACAAAGAGCAAAACAGTCACAGCAAACATTATTAAAAATAACAACAAGAAATACCTCCTCATTTCGTTTTTTTCAGTATTTTTCATAAAATTGTAAACCTAATGCACATCTGAAAGAATATTTTTTCTTTCCCTAATTTAAGATATTGTGACATGACTCTGGAGAGCCAATCACGAAACAGACCGACTAATGTACTAATCCAAATGAGGGATGTTTTTATTCCTCTTTATAAAACAAACTGTACCTTATGTAGTAAAAGAAGGATACAGGCATTGCAGTTAACCAATACGTTTTCTAGGCTGAAAGAACACCCATGCCGAGTACCAATGCTTCTCCGCTGAAAACACTGCGCAATGTGCACTGTAAAAAACGAGGTGTGTATAGAAGTGTAAAGCGTTACGTACTACTAAGTTACATCTACTCCAACATGGCCGCTAAAGGTCATCATGACGTCGTACGAAATCTTTTACATTTTTGTAGTTAACGAATTTGATAATATTTACTTTAATGTAAATCGTCATATATCGACAGTATCATTGGTACAAATTCTTTCTCATGATGACACTTCTCTTTTTTTTGTTACACCTTGCTCCTCTGCCTGATTATCTCTTATCGCTTCTGGGAAGAAATGAAACTGAACACAGACACACTTGATTAATTCAGGTCTTACATTCGCTTTTTTTATTGACAATAGCAGATATATTAAAATACACAAGTGGTTGTAACATTGGGATTAGCAAACCGGCCAGTCAAGCGTATGTTAATCCCTTTTCACGCAGTGTGAACACAATGAAAACATAGATCATAGAACAAACTCACATACCAGTTACATTTCACACTGCCTTTTATCTTCTAGGGTTGTTTATGCTGCTTTCTAGAGAAGAAACGTCACGTACAAGATATATTAAGGAGCTGGTCGAGGTTTCTCTATAATTCTTTAAAAGGTCTCACATTCCTGCTTGTTTGCTTGTTTGCCAGTACTAACAGCACTTAATTCCAGCACGTACTCAGTATCACACACGGGAATATTGTTAATGCGCCACCCTTCCAATCCTCTCTGTGAAATGATGTAAGTTGTAATGCATATGATAATACTATCGAAAATGTTCTCGCTACAGCAAAGTTTTTCGCTCCGGCGCTGACTAAAACTTTTGCTGCAAATATGTACTGTAAAATGTTCACCGAACCATACCCTACGGAGACATAAATGTTCAGCTAGGTAGTGGGGATCTCCCAAGCGGATTCTAAAGAAGTCCATGCTCCTATGAAAGCCATTCCCTGTACCGCCTTTAACACAAGACAGTACAAGGCATTCCGCTTTTCCGATTGCCGAATATGCATTTGGAACTAGAGTAGCAAAGCTACTGTCTTTCAACCCTTCTGATGTTACCAGATCAGTTTTTTAATTCGTCTTAAACAAAACCATGGTGTGCACTTAACCCATACCCAGAAAAATCCAGTTGGGCGGACCAGAAGCTAAACACTATTCATCTAGCAGATGATCTGCATCAGAGGTAAATCTCAATAGTTACTTCATCACCGTAAAGTGAACCTCAAGTCAAATTAATAAAAAAATACGTATTAAGAGAATAAAATGCTGATCTGTGTACATTCAAATTGACATCATTTCAGGTTGTAACATGTAATAAAGACCACATATCAACCCACAGATTCAGTTTGACCAGGGAAACAAACCTGGTGATGAGTCAAATAGCATTACAGTGACCCCATGGTATTGAGATGTCTCTACCCAGCAAGGAGAGATCTGTGTAATAGTTATCGTACTACTTATTACAGGCCTTACGCACTGAAAATAACACCAACGTTATGCAAGCAAACTTAAAAGTGGGTGTTTCTAAAATTCGATTTTCGACGATGGCACTACTCACAGGCTAACTCAGTGGCCACGAAGTGCATAAATAACCGTTTTTCGGCATATAAACATTGAATAGCCTAGGTATCCTAAGTAAAATATGAATCTACATAAAACAAGTAGGTCTACTAGACAATTGAATCTACCTCTGCAGCTAGTTCCGCTGGGATTGTCTTTGCCTAACATTTCAATGAATAACGACTGATATCTGATCAATAAGAGTATGGTTCTGCCAGTAAAGTATTTTAAAACTAAAAAGAAGATGCCATTAAATGAATGAGGTGTTTAACTTCTTTGATGGGTGTGGCCGAGTTACCTTAAATTCTAATTTCATGCTAATGGATAGAGTGCGAATTCTTTCTTGGTGCTGGAATTTTTGTCCTTCAATTTTTTGTTACATTGACTTTCAGTGGTAATAAAAGGTCCTATGAAAACAATTTCAAAAAGAGTAAAAAACGAAAAGAAAACAGAGAAAAAAAAGAAAACATGTGAACATGCAAACGAACAGGGGTCGTATCACTCCTGAGAGCTGATCAAGTTACTTGGAGGGCCCTGTTACCTTTTGTCGAACCGCAAATTCCCAACCAAGGTATAATGTCTGTCAGACTTAGGCACCAAAGGTTGCCCCCTATAAGGGTTTGCCTCTTTCGCGGGAGGTTGCAGACCCCGACCCTTTGTTCCGTATGGCAATGTCAGCTAAGAAAAGATATGGTTGCCCCCCCCCAAAAAAAAAAAGCTGCATCTCTTCAAAGACTTTATATGCCTATATCAAAACACCCATAAAATATTATTTTACTTGAAAGTTTCACCATAAAAAATATTTACATTTCATTTTAAACAAGTTTGTGACAAAGTTCTAAGTTTGTATTTTACTTATTACAGAGATTTCGCTGGTGTCTTGGCAGCTCCCCAAAATATTTCTAAAGAAACAAAGCTGCCTGTGACCCTTTAATTTGATACAGCACAACATATGTCATCTGTTTTCTCAAGTAGTACCATGAAACATGGTAGATCGAATTCTAAGGAGCAGCAACAGGATACTGAAACTGTTGCAACATGCAGCACCACTCCTGATATACAAGCTGGTTTATCTAAAACGCCAAATCCAACTTGTTGGGTCGATTACAAGATTTAATGCTATTGGCATATATCAAAGATAAAAAAGCTGCTTTAATTTGCAAGCCTCGAACAAAAAAAAAAAAGAAAAAAAAACAGCGTGGAAGGACTCTGCCCAAGAACTATCTATCAGCTTGAAATTAGAAGTTACAAGAAATAATTAAGAAAAGTGAAACAATTACTTCGAGACCTTGATACTTTCAAACCATTTAACTTTGATGACATGAATATGATATTAGGTGATGATACTACCCTCACGCCAATGTATGCATGTGACTCAGAGGGAAATGTTATGAAACCGCCTCCCCCTCCTTAACCACCACGGAGGAAGACAAGTCTAGACATCGTTCATCAGTTTTGTCAAATGACACGAGGAAAATTATCGTCGAAAGTGAGCAGAAGCTTCAGAGCACACTTATCAACATGAACAAGAGAAATAAACAGCTTCTGCCGCGCATTATTGACTAACTTTGAAAAATTTGATTTTGTTGTTTCCCCTTTTTTTTATTTTTTAGGTCACCTTTGAGAAGTGTTCACAAAGAAATTTGTTTGTTCTTCAGACAAGCTTTAACAAAAAAAAATATCAGTTGACGAAATCATTTTTTCTTTTAAAGTTTACTTAATTACTGTTAATTGTCAAACAGTTGTTGTAACAACTGCATTCAAGAGCGGTTATATATAAGTTAAATACTTTCACTTGAAATTTGTTCTTTCACTAAATCTTATAAAATGTGAATAGGTGGTTATTATTGCTGCATAAAGATGGACAGCTGGTCATTGGATAGTAAACATTTATAGCCTATTATGAAATTTTTGAAGAAATTTGATGGTGGGACATTTAGTGCCATTTTAACATATTGTGAAGTACACAAAGTTGTCAGTTTTCTGTGGGATCTTTGTCTTGTAAGCAGTTGTTTTATACAGTTCATTGGACAATTACATTAGTTTGTACAAACTGAAACACTTTCATTTTTGTCAGTTGGCATGTTACGATATTAATAAGGAAAAAGAAAAAGATGAACAGCTTTTCTTTTTGTTGAAAGTCTATTAAGATACACTGTGTGATAGCACTTTGGAAAGTTGAACAGTAAACTTGAAACCTTATTAGGTAAAATCCAGCTGTGCATCAGTCCTGTCATTTCAACAAAATGCCTAGTTAGGAATTTAATCAATTATTGAAGTGTTTCACAAACCTGGAATTTTAAAAATATATACTTTGGAGTTTGAAAAGTGAATTTAATTGATGCAATTCATATTTTTATAGCCCATTCAATTGATTAGATATTAAATTTTGAAGTTTAAATTCTCTTAAAACGAAACAGTCCATTTCTCAAGAACTTGTGAGTTTTCTGTTGCAAAACTCACATAACTGTACTTGTTTTACTTCCTTATCAAATTTAAAATGTTGTCTGGTTGCTTCCATACATGTTGCACATAGGGAACGTAAGTAATTTGGTCCCCCATAAAAGAATTAAAGAGTGCTATACACATAAGTGTAGGGTGCAGTAGCTACAGAGGAATAAAGAAATATGTTTCAAGAGCATCCGGATTGAAAATACCTTTCTTGAATTGTGCTTACAATACATGAAATTAAAACAAAACTGTTTTCAATGGAAAAGTACTCCATTACTGCAATAAAATGTAGTGATGTAGTGTGTGAAAAAGGATAAAGGAACATGTGGCACGCCAAAGGGCTCACCATATGCGACGATGCTCTAAAAATACACGTTCTTGTACTAAAATAACACGTTCATGTATCAAAGGTATACGATGATGTACTAATTTGATACGGTTATGATGTAAATTTTCACCAGCATATACTAAATCTATAAGTTCATCATGTTAAACATTTCGATGAACATGTAAAAACACATGTTGTTCATGAAAAAAAAAACAAAAAAAAAACGTATGATCATCATGCTATTGTTGTTTTCTCTTTTGCATGCCCTACTGAGTGAGCCGTCAGCGTGCACGATGTCCGCCGAAAGGCTCATCGATAAGCGTTGCTCAATTAAAAATACGTGATGTAGTAATAATACACGTTTATGTTCTAACTGCTTACGATGATATATCATGATTGCTAACCATCATGTACTGGTCTTATACGTTTATGTACTGTTCCATAATAAATGTGCTAAATGCATGAGTACATGTACCATTGTCATCATAAAATCTTCCATCAGTTGGTCTTCGTTAAGAATGCAAATTTTATCTAATCCAACCTATTTAGTTCCGCAGAACTGAAGGCCAAGGAATCTTCCCAACAAGTGTCCAAATGCTCTCTCAATTACGTTTCTTTGCTTGCATAGTTTGCGGTTGAACCTTCTTTTGTACAGATTCAAATCACCATTTTGTCTGGGAGGAGTCATTAAAAAATGGTAGAAGAAGGAAGGCGGAGTCATCAAAATGATGGTAACCTGGTGGCTATATGTTTTCATGACTTGCCGTGGCAGAACAGTTTCTGAAGATCCGAGAGTCGCGCAACTACCGGGTCATCCCGGTAGTGTACTTGCATATGAATAAACATGTCGGAATGAAATTACTTTCACATTGTATTACAATGTTTTATCTAGTCATTTTGGGTTTACCCATAGAGTTCAGTTGTTAGGGTTTTGCTAAATTAATTCCTAGATGCATGGTAAAGAATTGGAGGCCAACGTCACGAAACAATTTGAGACAGTGAATGCCATTTCACCATTTCTTCGACGTCTTCTTCATCCGTCTTTTGACGTCAATTTATAAAAAGGAATCCAATTTTTAGAATTCTTTTCGCTTTTTGACGAATTCTCAATGAAAATTTGACCAACCTCATGTGTATTATGAAATTTTTTCGGGACGATAGTATTTTTTTATCAACAAAATCAACAAAATCTGATGAAAAAAGCTTGCTTTCTAATATAAGATATTTGTGACTGTTTTGAATTTGGTGTCAAAGATTAAAAAATGGCGGTGACTGCGAAATCTCTTTATAAAATGACCCAAACATGCGCAAAAAAAAATGGTGTAATGATCACTTTCTTTTAGCAATATGAGATATTTAATCAAACAGATAGTTGCTTTGAATGTTGATTAAACATCTTCTTGTGATTAAAAAAAATCTCGTCAGTTCTGAAAAATTCACTGTCCATTCTATTCGGAAACAACGATGAATAACGAACTTAGGGATGCAAAAATACTGTACGGTACATGCAGTGTCTTTATTGAAGATTAAAATCACTAAACTGAAGCAAGCTTGCAGTACATCATACAAAACCCCTGAGGTGCAATAAACCGAAAAAAGACAAATATGTTGCTGGTATAGTTGATAACTTTAAAAACGATGATATGTTCTTCGGATAAAATTTTTCGAGGCGTACAGATCTCCAAAAGGCATACAGTTTTGAATGGCAATCTAAATCACAAGGAACTTGGGTAATCAGATATTGGAAACACGGCGTGATTTACATGGCGAAATTCGAACCAGCAATGATTGGATTAATTTCTTTACCAAATGTCCTCCACTTTATGAAAGTGTAGACCCTTAAGATGAAGAAGAGATTTGTTTAAAATTGAGAAACATGAGTACCGGCATGTCTGGAATATTTATTTCGACATTTACGGTTACGACGAATAATGTCACAGAGACGCACTGGGGTTATCGTACTTTTAATGGATAAATCGTCACTTTGATACTCGCGAAATAATGGTGCAAAATATGACGGCAGTTTATAGTTTATTCCTCCCAGTTCCGTGTATAATAAACAAATCTGACTCACAAAGAAACGACATATAACAAAACGCGACACCCGTTTAGTGTCACATGTATAGGAAGGCGAGACAACGCTCTTCGTATAGTTTCGTTGCGAGCTATCGAATCATCGGTTGGTTGCCTGTTTTAAGACCAAAATTGCTATTTTAAATATAATCGCATTTCCTGTACAACATAATTCAAAATTTCTTATTTAAAAGACTCAACCAAATGGGATGTTTTGTCAGGAGAGGAGCTCGGCCATTGATATATTTGGTACAGAAAATGATTATGGAAAATCCCAAACCCTCATCTTCCCGTCAATGGCATTTTTCATGTTTGTGAGTAGATTCCAAGAAGTCAATAGTTTTCTTAGATTATTTACATCAAGATGCTTACTTTATTTACATTTCATCAAAAAAAAAAAAATCAAACATGAGATGCTGGTCACACAGAATCCGTAATCATTAGATGTCCTTGGAATAGCTTGCCGAGCAGATACTGTGGATGGCGCTCTCTCAGAAATCTTAAAGCGTACTCTTAATACGAGTTCTGTAGACTTTAGGTCTAGATCGTACTTACCAATCACACCATCCTTTACGGGGATAAAAGTATTCACAAGAAGGTTACATGATGTTCACGACTACTGATGTTTTTGAACGTCCAGCAATGACGCACACACTCGAATATAGTGACACCATGGAAAAGTACGTAAATATGTATGTACTCTAAATAAAGTCGAGACGATCCCTATAGTAAAAAGTCCATTTTTAAATAGTAACATTAAGCTTAACCCAGGGAATTTTGTTGATAATATAAGCAATATCCTGTCGTCTGATGCCAATCATTTTAATCTGACAATTTCTGTATGCTGCAGCATACATCTCATCTTAGTTCATTTGGCAAGCTCACTTCAGGGTTACCGAAGTGTATTAAGCTCTGATGATGTCACACCATTTTGGATTTTAGCCACTTATGGAAACGTACACATGGAAAAATGGCTCCTTTATTCCCTTCACTTGCAATTACGATAAAGAAAACTATGAAACTTACCAGACTTACTTCGCAAAATGTCATACCATTTTCAGGAGAGATTTTTAGCCAAAAGGTACAAGAATCACGGTAGGGTTTTAGGTTACCTAGGCTGAATTTGCACAAATGGTCACAAATTTGTCCAGAATCCATCAACAAGTTCGAAACAAACTCTTAAAGCTGACATTTGTCAGGAAACATACATTCCGACAAAGATTCTTAGATAAGTTATTCCAATTTTCCTGAAGGCGCTTAATCCCACCTTGTTAATGACACGAATTTCTTTGGAGTACACTTGTTTAGCATTCGGCCATCTTGAAACCCACTGCATGATGTTACCTTTTATATTGCAGCACTGTGATACAAGATCCAGCACAATGTCATTCATCGGGCATGCACATACTTAAGTGATGGAAAAGTATGTACGTATAATGAAAAGATAAGCAGAACAAAAACACAATGTTCTCCATAGCATTTTAAATGAAGATAAAATGATAGCAAGAAAGTTACCAATATATTTTAGAACTTTTATTTGTCTTGTCTCTTTTAAGTGATATTTCAACATAGCTTCACCTTGAACGCGAAAAATGTGCAGTTTCAGACTTCCTTAGTAAGCTCTCATTCCTTCTGTTTTCTCGGAAAGCTAAAGACAAAAGTTCTAGCCAAAGGTCACTCCCTTGCAATCGCTATCCACTAAAACGAGTTTCTTTTGGATAATTATTTAACTTTACATTTTTCTTCAATTGCCAATAACATTGTACTACGTAAGACCCTGATTTTTAAACGGGCGTCTTTTTCGCTTTGTTTAGGCAACCTTGAGGACGGTCTCCCATAATGCATTTCACTGCGAGTGCTAAGTGTGTAAAGATTGTGCAATAACGGGTCACTAATGCGAGGTGTGCTTCTCAAGTGAGTTCTTAAATCAGTAAAGGCTTTGAGGCGTACTTAACGTTTCCACAGTTTGAAGTGTATGTCTGACTGGGCTATATATCCTTATCAGAGCACTTGGATAATAAAAAAGAAAAAAAAATAATAGCCCCGAGCTTTGATGAAAGCTAAGCGATTCGTGTAGGTAGATGTACACGGTAGCGGTACCGTGCGGCGAGCCGTATAGCATTCCGTTAGACGTCGAACTACCAAGTCCAATATCGAATGTTTCAGTCTACAAAATACAAACTTCCTAACCCATTGCCGGACTTTCTCTAATTCATTGTTGACACTTTTGACCGACAAATCCTTGTGAACCATCTGGACTTTATCGTGCCACTTTAATTTTTCGGGCTAACGTTTGAGCATCGTATTCTGTACCAGTCCTAATCAAGTTTTGGTTTCGCATTTTTTTTTCAAAATTTCCATTCCTCCTTTACAGTTAACCGGAAATATCTTAATACAATAATCCTTTTTCTAAGCAACCTCACATATATATTAGAAATATGTTCCATAATTGTTTGATTTATTCATTATACCCGTATATAAAATTTCTAGATTTTATAGGGTTCAGACGGAGCCAAGTCGTCTCCTAGCAAAAGTGCACGTACTACGACACTTCAGAAGCAAGCTTGAAGCGTAACGATAATTTTTAACCCAGAATTATTTAAAAATGGTCTACACTAGGTGACACTCTTTCCAATTTGTTGATAAATCCCCTAAAATATTGTAACTAGTGTAATTGTCAAAAGTATATAGGGTAACAGTACCGATTGACTGACATAACTTTGGTTTATCAAAATTGATGTTATTTTCTTCAGCAGCGTTGGTCAAAATCCTTACAGTTATTATTTAATTACTGTAAACACGATTAAAACTACTTCCCAAAAAATAATATTTGGAAAATATCACTTTTTACCTAAAAATAATCAATTTTTTACCCTTAATTTTTGCATTTTCGAGTTTTTCAGTGATATTTTGCCTAATTTGTAGGGAGGACAGGTTTTGAACGTTATATTTTGGAGATTCTTTGGATTTCTTCAAAGCAGATGCAGATATTTAGATAAATCACGAAAAAAAGTTAAATTTGCAACAATCACATCGCTTAAATATCTCTCATTTTCGTTGAAATTTTTCATAAATGACCTATAAAACACACTTTTCGCTTTTTTTCAAGAAAAAAGCAAAATTTTAATCATGAAAAACAACAAAGGAAGAAGACAAACGGCACTTTACAAGAAAAAATTCACGTTTCCCCGCATTTCTCGTATATTTGCCTTTTTTTCAAGAATTCAAGTCACTTATCAGTTAAAACTACTTTTACCTACAACATTGTTTAAAAAAAGTGATATTTTCAGAAATGGAAGGAAAGAGTGCAAAATCTTTTGAAATTTGCAAAAAAGGGCGAGATATTTGAAACATTCTTTTCATTAAAGGTGAAGTAATATCTACCCTGTAAAATACTACTTGTACAATTACTTAAACAGACATGTTACTTCATTACGCAAACAGAAAATTCAATTATTGTTTGATTGCAGATAATACGTTCCATAATGTAAGTGTTTCCATTCACAGTAAATTATTTTAAATCCCTTATACTTCTCCTCAGTACTACAGTAATTACACGACAACAGTTTAAGAGGCAACATATTCTTTCCATTGAAAGTTAAAACACACTTCCCACATATGATTCAAATTTTGAAATAGCATGAAAAGAGACAAAGGGAAAATAATTGTTTCCATTGAAGGTAAAAATATTTATACCCCGTATACCTCCGCTACAAATATAATCATATCACAGCATACTAGAAGGCAGAATGCTCTTTCAATTTGGGTAAAATACTTTTACCTTCTTAATAAAATGAAATCAGACTAGAGGAGGCACAATCATTTCTATCGATAGTAAATTATTTTAAACCCTGTATATACTACAGCCCCTAATACGATCGAACGACAACAGACTTAGAAGTTAATACTCTTGCCATTGGAGTTAAAATATTTTTACCTTGTATTTCAAAGATTTTGAAATAGCAATAAACAATCTGAGGAAGAAATGTTCCCACTGAACGAAAATTATTTAATGCCCCCATATATACTACCGCTACGATTATAATCACACGACATTATACTAATGGGCAAAATAAAGTTAACTCTTTACATTGGAGGTAAAATTGTTTTTACCTTGTATCTCACCGTTGCCCGCATACTGGAAACAAACTAAGGGAGTAATCAGGTAATAAGTGTTTCCATTGAAGGTAATTTATTTTATGCCCCGTATACTACAACCCTACTGATATAAGTTAGAATAACAGCCGAACTGCCAAAGTCAACTTTCCAATGTTTTCATTGAAGGTGAAATATTTTTACCTTGTATCGCACCGGTTTAGAAATAACAGTAAACAGTTCGAGGAAGAATTGTTTCCAGTAAGGGTAAATCACTTTATGTCCCATACATTACCGCTACGATTGTAATCACACAACATCAGATTGAGGGGCAAAACATACTCCAACTCTTCACATTGGAGGTAAAATATTTTTACCTTTTATCTCACTGCTTCCAAAATAGCAAGAAACAAACTAAGGGAATAGTAAGAGTCTTCATTTAAGGTTATTCATTTTATGCCCGTATAATACGGGTAATGTAAGTAAGACTACTGTAAGAGCCAAAGAACATGGAAATAGAAGAAATTGAGTTGATTTGCACTGGCTTTGAATGAGAGGAAACAGTATGAGGAAAAATATTTCCATTAAGGGTTAATTTAAATAACTTTATGCCCCATATACTACCGCTACGACATCAGACTAGTGGGCAAAATACTCCTATCCTCTTCACGCTGGAGGTAATGTTAGATGAGTTGTCATTGATTTTAGGGAAATATTCATTGAAATCCATTGTGTGTTTCTCAGGAAATGAGCAGATAAAGTCGTCTTTTCAACAAACAGTGAACTTAAAGCTAGCACGTATGGAATCATATCCCCACATTAATGGTCAGTCTCTTGTTTTTCTTTATTATCATTAAAGTGAATGTCAACTGAACAGTCTGAAAAAACAAAGCATTCCTAGTCAATGTGAGGACGTGATATAACCCCAGCTGCCCTCAAACTCACTTTTGAAGACAAATTTAGTAAATTCATCTGCTCATATCTCGAGATATATATGGCAATTCTTTTTCTACCATGTAACTTTTGGGAAGTATTTATGTACCTGACCTGTAACTTTTGGGAATATTTATATATTTTTCTTTGAAAGTAATGTGCATTTTATTATCCAGGGCATGTACTTTTCTACCCTCTAACTTTCAGGGAGTATTCGTAGCATGAAGTTTAGTTACAACTAATGTAGTTCTGTGTGGTAAAATGTCTGTCACTCTCTTCAAAAGGTTTCAATGTTTTAAACGACTTCATTGTGTGGAAAAATGTGTAGAGAGGATGATTGTTTATTGTTTACTAGTTGGCTTGTTCAAAATGGATAAAGGCTCTGTTAGCAGATATTTGCTTATTCGCTCTGCAAGTAGTGCAAATTTTGTTATTTAGGGCATTTATTTTTCTACCCTGTAACTTTTGATGAGTCAGCATATATTTGCTCATTCCTGCTGCAAGTAAAGTGGATTTTATTATCCAGGGCATTTCTGTTCCTTCTCTGAAACTTTAAAGGACCAATTCTCTCACTCCACACTACAATTTTGGTAGGGGGTACCAAAATTCTCAATTGGCTCAGCTCTTTGATGGACAGCTAATTCAAACAATACAAAGTTCCAAAGCTTGTATTACACAGCATGAACTGTAATGAAAGTGTTTTGATTATATACACACTGAGATTTTTTACACTCATCATGAAGCAATAAACTGAGATTGTTTCTGGATGAGGATGAATTTCAGATAATTGTGGGAGGGGCTTAAGAAAGAAGGTTAGGAGAAATGGTACTCTTTGGATGAGAGAATTGAGCCTTTACAGGAGCATCGCTATATTTTTCTTTGCAAGTAGTGTGGGTTTTATTATCCGTTGCATTTACTTTTCTATCTTGAAACATTTAGAGAGTATTTCTATACATCTCCGTGCAACCAAGTCTTTTTTTTTATGCCCTGTTACTTTAAGTAGAATCTCTGTATGTCTCTAGATGCAAGTAACGTCCATTATATCATCAAGGTATTTCTTTTCCTGCCCTTTGTGTATTAGGGAGTACTTCTACATCTGTGTTTTTTAACATTTTTTTATCCAGGGCAGCTCTTTTTTCTACCTTGCATTTTTTAAGTATCTCCTCTACATTAAACTTTAAAATGAATAGAATGAACTTCGTCACCCTCTAATAGAGAGAAAAGTTTCAATTCACTCTATTTTCACTAGAAGAGTGAAATGCTGAAATTTGTACGATGGATCTTTTAAGGAATATCCTCATGTATCTCTCTCTTTGAATAGTGTGTATAACTTTTCCAGGGTAATTCTTTTTTTACCATTCAACTCTTAAGGAGTCTTCTTCATATATTTGTCTGTTAGTAATGTGCGTTGTATTGTCCAGGGATTTTTCTTGTAACTGATGTGTCTCCACGTTTTTTGTATAAAAAATAAATACTTGCTTGAAACAAACTATTTCCTGTCTTCAATTCTTTTTTAACGTATTTTGTTTATATTTTAAAATGCATTATCAACTTTCTCCCCATCGATATCAGCCTTCTGCTTTCAAGCATTGAAGCGCAATCATTGGACATTTGAGGGTTAAATGAGCAACTTTAGAGGGTCACCTTTATCAACGAAATGTTTTGAGAACAACGGAATAATCATTCCGAACGAGACCGTGAAAATGCACTTTTATCATTTAAAAGATCAAACTTTCAAGACAATTTTAACATTTGTTTTTTTTCGGACAGCACATGAAAATTGCCTGAATGCAGTTATAAAATTTTGCTTTTTCTGAAGAAAAAATTAAACTTTTCAAGACAATTTCAATATTTGACTTTTTTTGACAATACATGATAACTGCATAACTGCAGTAATAACATTTTGCTTTTTCTGAAAAAAAAAAAAAAGCTAAAAAGTGATGTCTTGCGGTTACAGTAATTTCTACTGTTCTGACAAAAAACCTAAATCGCACTGGAAATTCCCTCAATATTTCCTTTTTTTTTGGGGGGGGGGGGGGCTGATCATGACGCAAATATTATTTTTGGGAAAAAGTTTTAATCGTGATTGTACTAAGCTTGTATGGAGCAATTTTATAAGTGGAAACTTTGCTTATATTTTAACGACTATGTCAGGGGAAACTTTGAGAGGGAGGATTCGGTAAGGAGGCGACTTGACTTAGAATCGTTTTGATGACTGTGGTAGTGGATACTAGACGGATGCAAACTTCGTCAAGAAAAGTTCAGATGGAAAGCCTCAACTTGCTTTATGTCTTCCAACCTCCAAACTTCTCACCGGTAGAGAAGGATTGTTGAACCTTACTGATCAAAGAATTCAAGTAATAGATCTAAAGGTACCTGAAGGTTGTAAGACTTGTTCAAAAGACTAAAAAAGGCTTTCTGTGCATTACTAATCTCCTCGTATTTTGTTTCCGTAAACTTTTTATTATAATTAAATGTAACTCCCAGGTAAGTGTAATTATCAACTTTATCTATTTTAGCAAGCCAAAGTAAAATTCCGGTATTCGTCCTTTCTTACCCCAAGACCAATGGTTCAGTCGGCGGATACCTTGCAGAGAGAAAGGATCAATTTAAAGAATTCAGTTATTTTTTTTAGAATAAGGGTAGGACTATTCTTTAGAAATTCATCGTCTGTCCCAGAGAATTTACTTTTCCTTAACTTCCTTACTTGCTCATTGACTTCTTCTATGCAGTAATCTTTATTAAAGAAATCATTTAATGATAACAAATACTTATCAGGTAATTTCTGAGCAATTTTATTACATGTAAAAAGATTTTCAAAGTAATTCTTAAACTGGTCTATGCTTATACCTTGCAATTTTTTTCTACCTGGCCCTTTTAACCACCATCCAACAGTGTCTTGGGTCAGAGGTGTTTTTTGTTAAAAATAATCACGCTTAGCAGATTTGATTATCCTTTTGTGATCCATAGACAGTGTTTTTGAGATTATCTTCAGATAAGGTTTTTTTATTACTTTTGTGAAGATGTTTTGCCTTCACATACCTAGGTTTCACATCCTTACGCTTTAACGTAAACCATGGCTTATTAGTTCTGGTTTCAAAGTTGCACTGGTTTTTACGTTTGATCATTTCAATTTTCACTGTGGAGGTGATATGAAATCAAATTGCATGCGATGTACGTCTTAAATATTTTGTTGGCCTCGACATAATATCAATTTGCATTTGATGACCGTTTAAACTATTTTGTTGGACCCGACTACTTGGTTTATGACGAAACCATTTTAAGAACGAATATTCAACACGTCACACGCAACTTACTTGGGCGATCGCCACAGTGGAGACGCGTGGGTAAGAAATAAGTGGCAAGAATTACGTTCAGAGAAAAAAAAAAACGTCTGTCTTGAAGAAGCCGGTCAGTTGCCGAAAAACGATTGGCGAAATTCCGCATAAAAAACGGGTAAAGTGCCCGGCCGCGGACGTATTTGAAGTAGCCGTAGGGCCGTATTTACCACAGTTTTAGATAGATTTTATGATGTTTATCAGAATGTGTTGGAGTAGAAGACTATATAGCAAACCCTAAGTCAAAATGTTCTTATATTATATATTTAGAACGCCGTGAAGAAAAAGTTGTTAGTACGAGCAGCGAGTACCAATGAGTAAGAAAGATTGGTGAATAGTTTAGAAAGCGATGAGGCCCTTTCACTGAGAGAAATTTTAAATTTAAATTTTGTATTTTAATTCAATGCACTGCTTTAAAAAAAATGGAAACAGTGGATTATGGAAAGTTGTCTTTTGAAAGTAGTTAATTATCTCAAGTTAATGATCCTAGGGGTTCTTGTTTTCGTTTTTTTCTATACATACTTCACTTTAGGCTGTGAGGATTGAGGAAACATCGGGTTAAAGCAACTTCAGTACGTATTGAAGGGAAAGAAGGGAGAAAAAAAAACGACTAAACGTTAGTTCAACTGGGCCAAATGATGAGAAGATGAATGAAAATAGTTTAGAAATATCAGTTTGGAAATTGAGATTGGAAATTGAATTGAAAAATTGGAAACGATGCAATGAAGATGAAACAATTTACATCGTGAGCATAGCTGCCAGATAATAAATACATTTTTCTTTGTTAATTCAAACAAAGATTGTATTATTGTTTTGTGTTATATTGGACATTTCCTGACATCCTTGACAACAAAAATTTTGCCTGTTTAGCCTGTTGTGGATAGCAAACCAACAGATTAATTTCAAAAGATATAAATTTCAGTTTAACAAAGATAAGGGCGAGGTATGTTAATTTAAAACAGAAGAAAACACGTACGCTAATGCACACGATATAGTTACCAGAAGCTTTTCCTTACATTTCAACGCCATCAGCAATATTCTATGGACTCAAAGGCTTCAACTTGTAGCAATGATGTTTTCGATCGTAACTATATGTCAATGACATTCTGAAGCATTAAAGAAATGAAAAATCATATCACTTGGTTCGAACCACAAAAATACTTATGAAAATTAGACATTATCATAACTATTAGATGTGTTGACTGAGGTCAACGCAATCTTTCATAGATCTCACGTCCCGTTAAGAAATGGATATTGTCTGAATCATTGAAGATCCCCAATGATGTCTAAGTAAGTTAACCTTTGTTATTTACGTTTACTGAAAAGTTATTCACTTCCCATAAACTCATAAGTGGGCTGTAAGCAGAACTTTGCATGGTATCTTTTGCGTCGCCCACTTCGTATTTGCGGTGTGTTCCTTCATTCACAGTTTGTGTTTAAATAAAACCTCCCCCCCCCCCCCCCCCGAAGCGAAAGCACGTGTAACCTTCAGCAACGTGTTCATTACTTAAAATACTTTAATTTACGATTCACCTTTGCCTAAAGTAGGGCACAAGAACCTTCGATCCAGCATAAACATTTTAGGCAGAACTAAAGTTATGGACATCAGAAACTGCACAAAGAGTTATGTACATTATTTCAGCTTGTGTTTTCGCTGTTACCAATGAACTTTGTATTGTGCCGGAATTGGATAAATTTCCAGATATTTCAAAAAAAATTCTTTCTGGTACGATTTGCAAGGTGGTATCACAATCCCTAATGGGTAAACATTCGAAAGTATTGCCTCCTATTGCTAGATTTCCCCACCAAACGCCACGTACCGACATCACTGTGTAGCGCGTCTGTCTCCTTTCAGTGTCAGGGGCGGATCTACAATCCCCGACAAAACAAATGAAACAAAATCGTTGGTACGGTAACAAAATTCACCCACACTCTCAAACTCCCCTTGAAGCCCCCCTTCCCCTTTTCAATCTTGTGTCCTAGCTGATAGTTGAAAGTTTGTAGCCAACATTGAAAGGGGGAACGGGGAAGGTGATTTCTTTCATTTACTTTTGTCGGGGATTGTAGGACCCTTTTTGAGGGAGGGTCCAACATAAAAAAGGCACATTCAGTTTATTTTTTTTTCCACAACGTCAACGATTATGCAATTTACTTTGGCGCGACGAACGATAAAAATATAGAAGGGGGAAGCTGATTGCCAGCAGGACTAGCTTAGCGGAGCGCCACCATTAGTTCGCGCGGAGCGCACAAGAATATTGTTGGCTTAACCAGGGAGGTGTGTAGTTACACCTCCCTGGCTTAACAAACCCTCCAGATCGCTGGGAACGGCACTTTTGAGTCTTGTGAGCTGAATGTGCATTGAACCGAAGAAGAATATATTCAGCACTCACTTCGAAGTTCTTCCCGAGATCCCCACTTTAATTTGTCTCTAGTTGTAACAGAGGCAAGTTGTAACAGTGCAAGTTTGTCATTGCAAGAATAGAGGGAGCATCAAGCTAAATATTAATCTCTTTGTGACGTGTCTAAATAATCTCGTCGCAAAAAGTAGCGTCGCAGAGAGTCGTATACCGTAGTGCAGGGGTGGGCAGCATTTTTTATTGAACGGGTTAGATTTGAGGAATGGAAAATTGAGCGGGCCGCACTTAACCAACGACATGCTGTTGATGTCAAACCTTTTGTGCTGGTGACTTTGAAGCAATATAAATCTTTAGTCACAAAAATAAAATTTCAATACAGTAATGTTGTAAAGTAATGTTGATCTTGGATTAAGATGTTGTCATTTCAAGATCAACATGGAATGCATACTTTTGCATAATTGTAGTGTTCAATGTTGGCACCTCAGTAGCAAAGCCACAGCTGCAAAAGTAGGCCTGCTAAGTAGGAAAGTCAGTAATAGGAATAAAGAAGTCTTTCAGTTTGGAGACAGAACATTTCTGCCCAAACTTCGTTGCATTTCAGATGCATGAAATATAGGGCCCAACCACTTATGCTCGAAATTGTTTGCACATTTTTCGAGAAGTTGATAAAAAAAGAAATCCGGAACTCGGTAGGAAATTCGGGAAATGTCTTCATTTATATTTCATCTCTGCCGTCTAGACGCCTATTCTGTGTTCGATTTTTTGTCGTTTCCTACCCGAATATTCGACCTCAGAACGTTTGGGGGGAAGGTTCCCCTGTCCCGCCTCATGCGCCTATGATTCCGGTTTGCGACTAGGTTCTACTGCTACGTTCAACTAAATTCTTTGGAAAATTCGGAATTTCATAGCCAAATTTGTGTTTAAGTTGATAGTACAGGCCCATCAAAAACACATATCATGTCGGTTCATTTCACGGCAACCCTGGTACCATAGTAAAAATTTTCATCACCACCACGAGTTTTGCAAAATAAGGGGAATATCAACACCCCATGATAATATTGTCAGACGCAAAGCTTGTCAGTATGCGTATCGCGAATGAAAGGAATCAGACCACTCGTTGCGTGGTTAGACTGACAAACGAACTGTACTAGCAATACTAACCCCGTTTAGGCTTCAATGTCGACGTCAAACGTTTCTTACCCACGCGTCAAAATCGAAGTTGTGCAGTTACGTTGCTAAATTGGTTTCTGATTATCTGATCATAAGCATGAATTTTACCACTCTGAGGTGGTTACTGGATGTCACGGGTGGGTAGTTATAATACGCATAATGGTAAATGATGTTAGTGAAATCAAAAGCAAAAATCTACAGCTCGTTTTTTGTGATGTAAAATGGACTCAAATTTTGCTTTTCCTTAAGAAATATCGGGGCCGCAAAAAAAGAAAAAAAAATAAAATGAATAAATAAATAAATAAATAAATAAATAAATAAATAAATAAATAAATAACTAACTAAATAACTAAATAACTAAATAACTAAATAACTAAATAACTAAATAACTAAATAACTAAATAACTAAATAACTAAATAACTAAATAACTAAATAACTAACTAACTAAATGACTAACTAATTAACTAACTAACTAACTTACTAACTAACTAAATAAATAAATAAATAAATAAATAAATAAATAAATAAATAAATAAATAAATAAATAAATAAATAAATAAATAAATAAATAAATAAATAAATAAATAAATAAATAAATAAATAAATAAATAAATAAATAAATAAATAAATAAATAAATAAATAAATAAATAAATAAATAAATAAATAAATAAATAAATAAATAAATAAATAAATAAATAAATAAATAAATAAATAAATAAATAAATAAATAAATAAATAAATAAATAAATAAATAAATAAATAAATATATATTTTTTTTTTTTGCTCCATCTTTATTGTTCACTCATGTTCGTTTGTTTTGAAAGCATTGAATTATATACATTTTATTTACATAACATATACTAATCTATGTATAAATATTGTACACCATAATTACATAATAAATTTTTTACATATACGGTACCATGTTAATATTTCTTTTGAAAATGCGCACTTAATTAATACTTGTCATATTCATATGTATATACATATACATATACACACATACTTATACACAACTACATATATAAGCATTCATATATACACATAACGCAGTTTTTGACAAAAACCATGCCTTGATTCATGCACTCGTACCTTTTCACATAAATGCATGATGATAATTATCTTACTCCCTGTATTTCAATTTGTGCATAAATTCATGATGATAATTATAATACTCCCTCTATTAATCATCCCAATACATGAAAAATATCACAAGCATGTCAGTTTGCTCCCAACAAATATGCTTAGCTAAAGAAGAAAGGGACATTCACTAAATGCATCTCTAAACTCGTTTATAGTTAAACCTTTTCGAAAACTTTTACTTGAAATATACTTTTCCACTCTAAAATGAAACTTCAATTTGTGCATAAATTCATTAAGGACAGGAGAACCCTATTGATCTTTTCTCGAAAATATAGTACTTCATGTAAAATATCAAAAAGTTATAGGGATGCTTAAGTAAAAGTGAGTACCCAAAGAAAATATCCCGTTTTGTGAAACAAAATTGTCTGCCTAAAACCTTCTGTTCAACATCCAGAATAAATTCCGATGTAACCTCACATTCCCAAAATAAATGCTCTATACTTTCATCCTGGTTCCCGCAAAATGTACAAGAGGGGCTTTCAGTAAGATTCATGCGGTGCAGAAGGGTATTAGTACCTATGATTCTATGTAAAAATCTATACTGAAAATATTGGATTTTGGTTTCCCGAACAGAGGTAAAGGGGGATCCTAAAAATAGTGTTCCAGTGATTGGAAATATCTGTGAAGCTCTGGTTCCACTTAGAACAGGACGTAGGAGCAGTACATACTGTAGAGATAATCTGCTTGTAAATAACCCGAGACATATTGGGGGAATTTAAAGTAGTCTCATAGCCATGACCATAATCTAGGTCAATTGTTTCGTTTGCAAACCCTTGCTTCCAGTGAACCGGGATAGCATGAATAATTCCATAATACTTAGTAAAAGGGAGCACAACAATATTAAATTTTCTAACAAAACAGTTATAAGAAAGTACTTGATTGTTATCATCAAAGAAATCTTTTACATAGATCACATTCTGATCATATAAGTGATTGTAAAATATTGTCTTGTTATTTACCTTAATGTGACTGTTGTTCCAAATGATTTGGTACCCGTAGTTTTCAGAAGGTTTCCTAAAAGAATATAGTGCCCAGGCAGTGCACGCTTCATTAATAAATGAATTAGCCGTTCTAATTTCTTTTGTATCAAAATTACATTGGAATAGAAAGGATTTTCCTTTACCATGTAAATGCAAATCAAAAAAATTTTTCCATGAACCCTTAGATTCGTTACAATATCGCTTAACCCAAGAACACTTTAAGCTACTAAGAAAGGTTGAAATGTGAATAGCATTAAGCCCCCCTTCCGAAACGGGGGCAACTATCGTACTCCTTTTGACCTTGTCCCTCTTACCTGACCAGATAAATTTAAATATATAAGTTTCTAATTCCTTAATAAAATTATGGGGAGGATTTGGGAGAACTTGAAAGAGATATACTAACTGCGACAAACCAAATGATTTTACAAGAGTTACTCTCCCAATAGGGGTAAGGTCCCGTTGCGCCCATAAGTTAAGAGTACCTTTGAGTCTAGAAAGTTTTGGAGGGTAATTAAGGCAGAAACAGATTATCCTTGCAATGATCAAAAGTGATCCCCAGAGCAGTGACAGGGCCTGTCGTCCATTTAAAATTAAAATTGCTAAGAAAACGGGGTTTATTATACCTCAACGGACCTAATGGGAAAATATTAGATTTTTCGAAATTGACTTTGAGGCCAGATGACACCTGGAGAGCCTGAAAAATATCTACGACAGACTACAGAAGAATAAGAACCATCAAGAAAAATACAGGTGTCATCGGCGTACTGAATAATTTTGGTCTCGTGATTAAAAATTGTAAGCCCTCTCAGTAAGGGTGAAGAGTTAATACGGAGGGCAAGGAGTTCGGCACAAATTATGAAAAGGTAGGGACTGATTGGGCAACCCTGTCTTACTCCTCTGGAAACTTTAAAAAAGCCCGTAGAGAAACCATTGTTGCAAACACATGAAGAAACATTAGAGTACAGAGTAGAAATCCATTGGTGTAAATCCTTATTAAAGTTGAAAAATTGTAAACACTTGTGAATAAAACCCCCATTCCAGTCTATCAAATGCTTTTTCAAAATCAACTAAGAGGAGGAGGCCTGGTATACCTCTGTCATTACAATAATTGATAGAATCCAAGATATATCTTATGTTTTCACCTATGAACCTGTCCTTTATAAAACCTGTTTGATTATCATTAATAATATTTGGAATAACATTTTTAATTCTAGTAGCCAACGCCTTTGAACAAATTTTGTAATCCACGTTTAACAATGAAATAGGTCGATAGTTTTTAATAAATGTGTGATCTTTATTTGGCTTTGGTATTAAAACAATGACTCCCCTACCTTGCTCTTCGGATAAGCTAACTTTATCATAGGCAGCGTTGAGAGAGTTGGTTACTATATCTCGCCTATTAAGGGCCAGAAATGTTTGTAAAATTCTGTGGAAAGCCGTCGCTGCCAGGACTCTTACTGTTACTAAGAGAGAACAAAGCACATTTACACTCATCAAAAGTTAACCTGCCGTCACAGGCAGCGGCGTTTTTTCATCACTAAGCTTCTTAGGATTAAGAATGTTGTTACAAAAGGAAGAGGGAAAGCAATCCTCGCTATTGTAAAGAGACGTGTAAAATTCTTTGAGTTCCCTAAGAATATCAGCACCAGACTCAATATGCCTCCCATCCCTTGCTATAAGTTTACGAATAACATTACAACTTTTATTTCTTTTCTCAAGATTCAAAAAATACTTAGTGTTTCGCTCCCCTTCCTCAACCCATCGAGCCCTCGATCGAATAATAATACCCTGAATTTTAACATCATAAATTGACTGTAATCTATTACGAGCATCTCTTAGCCTATCAAGAAGAACATCGGAATTAGAGTGACATAACATTTGTTCCAAATGAGCAATTTCCTTTAATAGGTCCTTTTCAATGTTGCGAGTTTCCTTAGCTTTAGCCTTACTATAAGAAATTGTCGACTTACGAATTGAATATTTCAAGTATTCCCAAGTGAAAGAAGCATCGTGATTAATATCCGTACGTGTAATACTGTTAATGAGATCTGAAATAAGCTTTAAATACTGAGTATCTTTAAGAAGGGAATTGTTGAACTTCCAAAAACCAGGCCCTCTTTTTCATTACATATGTTAATATCTAAATTTACAATAGAATGGTCCGAATTGAGGCTGGTAGAAATAGTGGTTTTACTGACATTGTGCATAAGCGCACGAGAAATAAGGAAAAAATCCAACCTACAATGAATATCGTTTGAAACGTTCGAAGTCCAAGTATAAACTTTATCACGGGGGTGTCTTTCCCTCCATATATCAACAAGATCATAAGAGCTCATTATTTCATAACAGATATCCCTGGCAGAAAAATTAGTTCGGGGATTCCCTCCCAACTTATCCAAGTCTAGGTTAAAAACAAAGTTGAAATCGCCAGCAATCAATACCGTGTCAGAGGAGAAAAGAGTCAATTTGGTGTTTAAAATCGTAAAGAAGGACGGGTCATCTTGATTCGGGCCATATAAACAAACTAAAGTGAAGTTTTTATGGCTAATGAAAAGATCTAGTATAATTATTCTCCCATTATTACACATCCAAGAATTGAGGACAGAAAAAGATAGAAGGGGGTTGAATAAGATACAGACACCTCGGCTAACTGTGGTGCCATGATTGAAAAAAATCTTCCCGCCCCACTCATTACGCCAAACCTTTTCATCATCATGAATGCTATGCGTTTCTTGTATACAAAAAATATCCCTTTTTTGCTTATGAAGGAAAGCAAAAACCTGACGTCTTTTTTTCTGCTGCCTCAACCCTCTTACATTATAAGAACTAATTCTTAGAGTGGACATCTATATTAAAGAGTATTGTAGAGATTTTATGAAAAGTGATCCCACGCAAATATCATATCTGAGGCAGCAGAACAATAGTTTAGGAATTGAATATTTGAGGAATGGTGTAATAACATAAATGTGGTAGTGAAGGTATACAGCAATGCAATAACTTATGATGGAGAAAAAGACACAAAAAAGATAAAAGAAAGTCAAATCAACTGAAGGATTCAAAGTAAATTTAGGAGACAAAGTCCCCCATACTGGAACAGTCTCCAGTCGTAACCACCCAAATTAAAGAGGGTCATAGACTGCCAACACCAGCAAAAACTTCCTCAGGGCAAATAACATGAATAGAAAGTGGTAAATGTGAAGTCTGGGGGTATCCTACCTCACAATAAAGGTGACTCAAGCATTAAGAGTGTGTGAAGATACGATACCGTCTCGTCTAGAAATCCCTTGAATCTGCAAAATCAGTCATCTTCAGTAAAGTGAGTAAAGGGGGGCTTTCCGAAACAGTATTTCCGAGATCTTCCAAATAAATACAGAACATACTTCGCAACCAGACATTAATAGAATCCCTCGAGAGAAAAATGGTAGCTAGCCTTATCGTCTAATCTCTGATTACCAAATAAAGATCCAGACAGGAAAACCATAGAAATTATTCCTTAAACTTTAGGGTCGGCCGTCCGCCATTCGCCATACTCCCCCCGGAGAACCGACGGAGCTTTGTGCCTGACTGGTATAGAGATGTAACTTGGGGGGGAGTCCATCGTTTAAGTGATGCGAAGTGTCCATATGCAGTGGAGAGGAACTTTCCGAAACAGTATTTTCGAGATCTTCCGAGTGAAAACAGGACTGACTCCATAACCAGACATGAACAGAATCCCTCCAGGGAGAAAAAGGTAGCTAGCCTTATCGTTAAATCACTGATTACCAGATAAAGGTCAAGACAGGAAAACCATAGAAACTATTCCTTGAACTTATAGGGTCGGCCGTCCGCCATTCGCCATACTCCCCCCGAAAAACGGAGCTTTGTGCCTGCCTGGTACAGAGATGTAACTTGGGGGGTCCATCGTTTCTTCTCTCGGAGGTCATGCAGGGTTAAGTCATCGGTTAGAAAGAAGGGCTTACTTCTCAATTTTTCCCTTGCGTTCCGTAACAGAAAAAGCTTGTCTTGGTAGAATGAAACTTTGATCAATATGTGCCTATCTTTTCCCTGAACTACTTTCCCATCCCGGTGGGCACGTTCAATCTTGCAGTCTTGTACTCCGATGTCTGCAAAAATCGACCTAGCAATTTCCAGACAGTCTTCTTTCTCGGTTGATTTGTAGCCTACCAAACGAACATTATTTCGTCTCGAGAAACGTTCTTGTTTGTTGAGTAACTCAAATTGTTCCTGGTTTTCCTTCTCAAGCTTTAACACTTTTTCCTCCAATGCTTCCCCTTTCTTTTTAAGTTCGCCATTTTGCTTTTCTAGCTTGTTGATCCTTTGAACGTGAGATTTAAGTTCGTCTTTCAAATCCTTTTTTAGAGCCTTCAAGTCAGCAGATAAAGACTTAATAGCTTTATCAATGGCCTTTTCCAGCTTCTCAGATAAATTCTCCTCTTCTTCATACTCATCAATGGAGAATGACGATTCTTCAACCGGAATGGCTTCTTCACATTCCTCCAATACTGCACGAGGCTTACTAACGGTAGGATGAGAGGCCTGTGCCTTTTCTAGTGCCTTTGCCTGGGCTTTGGCCATAGCGTCACGTTTCTTTTTACCTAAACTTCCTTTCGGACGTCCTCTTCCCCGTTTCATCACACGAAATCTAACAATATAGCAAGACGAAGCCGATGTATGCTTCACAAGGGCAAAATATTACATATAAACGTGGTTTTTAACGTGAATTTTACGAGAGCCCTAAGGATACAGGTCTACTCAGGTCGCCATGATGTTGCCAGATGCCAAATAAATAAATAAATAAATAAATAAATAAATAAATAAATAAATAAATAAATAAATAAATAAATAAATAAATAAATAAATAAATAAATAAATAAATAAATAAATAAATAAATAAATAAATAAATAAATAAATAAATAAATAAATAAATAAATAAATAAATAAATAAATAAATAAATAAATAAATAAATAAATAAATAAATAAATAAATAAATAAATAAATAAATAAATAAATAAATAAATAAATAAATAAATAAATAAATAAATAAATAAATAAATAAATAAATACATAAATAAATAAATACATACATAAATAAATATATTTTTTTTTTTTTTCCTCCGTGTATTTCATTCTTTTGTTTCATTTTTTAACACGATTGAACTCAAAAACATGATATGATCTTTCCATATATACAATATTTACATTCCATTACATATTTCTGCTAAAACCCACAGATCTTGCAGCAAAAAGACGTAAGGGGTCAGCTGTCAAACAGTAATATATCCTCAAATAATAAGGATCTTATTAAAATTAATTTCATAAAAAACAAATAAATAAAAAGATGTCAACATTTATTCCTTCAATTGAAAATACTTATACAAAAACCCACATTTTTTCAGCATACATACATTATCTTTGGAACATGCAAATTATTCCAGATAAGTGTATAAAACGCACAGAAAATCTTACATAGGGAAAACATAATTATCTCCTCGGAACAAACAAAAATCACGTGAACAAATCTGAGCATGGGGAGAACGCTTGATAGAGATCACTAAAACTAACTCTATTTTTCTTGTTAGGAAGAATCCTAGCATCATTAAATTTTTCAATACTTAGGGCAAACTTAAACTTAAAAACAAATTCTCCAACTATGGGTTTCTTCTCATTTCTTTTACAATCATAAATGTAATATTTCATGTGGAGAATTAAAAAATTATAAGGATGGCAATGTCTATCGCTGTAGCCAAAAAAGATATCTCTTTTAGAAAAGCAAAATTGTTTTTAAGCACACATGCTTCAACATCCAAAATGAAAGAAGCAGTAAAATTACACTCCCAAAAAAGATGCTCAAGGGTCTCCACTTTCGTACCACAAAAGGAACACAAATCTGAATCAGTTTTTTTCATTAAGTAAAGTAGTCTGTTTGTAGCAATAATCCTATGTAAGAATTTAAATTGAAAATATCTGAGTTTAGCCTCTGAAACAGTGAGATGGGGCATTCTGAAAATTCTAAACCAATCATTATCCGTTAAAGTATTAAATTGACTCTGCCATTTAATCCTAGATGTTGGGGTTTTAGTGAATCGGTTTATGAGCCTGGAGTAAATGACTTGAGAGGCTGAGGTACACTGACAAACTTTATCAAGAAAATCGATAGTTCCATTCAGTGACATACTTCCTACACAATGGGATCTTTTCCAAGTTTGCGGAATTGCATTAATCAATCCATGATAAAGTGTGAATGGAAAAGACTCAACCCCAAAGGCATTTTTGAATTGCTCAAACGTTAAAGGTATATTATCATGGTCAAATAAGTCACTAACATATATGACATTTTTAGCAAAAAGATTCTTATACATAACAAGATTATTATCGATACGAATGAAGTGATTATTCCAAATGATTTGGCTACCAAAATTATCAACCGGTCTTGTAAACACTGTCTCACTCCATGCTTCTAACACTTGTCGGATGAAAACATTATTAACTACTTGGATATCCTTACTGTGGTAATTGCATTGGAATATGAAACTGTTGCCAAATGGTTTTAAATACAGATCAAAAAATAATTTCCAGTTACCTGGAGTCTCACTGCAGTAACGTTTGATCCAAGTACATTTTAAACTTTTAATGAAAGATGGCACATGTGTAACTTTCAAACCTCCGTCACTGATGGTATTAATAATAGTAGAACGTTTAATTTTGTCAGGATTACCTCCCCAAATAAAATTATAAATTATTTTTTCTAGCTCTTTAATAAAGTGATGTGGTGGATTTGGCAAGACCTGAAAAAGATAAGTTGAGACAGGGCAAAAGTCTTAAGAATAATAGTACGGCCAATTGGCGTCAAGTCTCTGGTAGCCCATGCATTCAAACAACTTTTGAGCCGGGACAATTTGGGCATATAGTTTAATCTGAACAGATCATTACCTCCCTCACTTGTAAAAGAAATACCAAGGACTTGGACTGGTCCATAAGTAATATTGATGTTTAAGTCATCGATAGAAAAAGGAATAGCTCTAATGTATGAGCCTAAAGGAAATAAATTCGACTTGCCCAGATTAATGGATAAGCCGGAAGCCTCCTTTAATAACTTAAAAGTACATAGAGTTTGAATCACAGAAGTTCTACTACCATCAAGAAATATAGTTGTGTCGTCAGCATATTGCATTAGTTTTATTTCCTGGTTACATATTTTAATTCCTTTAATATTGTCATTCACCTTAATTTTCAAAGCCAGAATCTCGGCAACAAGAAGAAATAGGTACGGGCTCAGAGGACACCCTTGACGTACTCCCCTATAAGTGGGGAAAAATCCTGTAGAATACCCATTATTACAAATGGCAGTAGTACTCTTATTGTAAAAAACTTTAATCCAATTTTTAAAACTTACCCCGAACTTAAAGAAATCAAGGGTTCTATGAATAAAAGACCATTCAATTCTATCAAACGCTTTCTCGAAGTCCACTAGCAGTAGAAAGCCGGGAATATCCTTTTGCCTAAAAAGTCAATGAGATCCAATACGAACCTTATATTCTCACCAATAAATCTGTTTTTCAAAAATCCCGTTTGTTGGGGGCCAATAAGTTTTTGAATGATATTTTTAAGTCTTGTGGCGATCGCCTTTGCTCCAATTTTATAGTCCGTATTCAGAAGAGTAATGGGGCGGTAATTTTGTAGCAATGTACGATCCTTGTTTGGCTTTAAAATTAAGGTAACAATACCTCTAGTTTGTTCAGGTGAAAGTTCCCCTCTAAAATAACCATAATTTAACGAATCTAACACGATCTTACCAATAGAGTGCCAAAAAGTTTTATAAAAGTTAACGGAGAGGCCATCGCAGCCTGGGGACTTATCATTTTTCATTGAAGAAAGAGCATTATTGCATTCCGTCAATGTAAGTTCACCCTCACAGGACTCAAAATCAACATCATCAGTATCAGTACTTGGGATATCAGTAAAAAAGGGATCGGGGACACAATCGTTGGACCTATAAAGGCCCTCATAAAAAGTTTTTATCTCCAAGAGAATCTTATCACTAGATGAAATCAAAAAAGGACTATCTGTTTTCTGGAGAGCTTGAATTGAATTGAAAGATTTGTTTCTTTTTTCCAAATTTAAAAAATATCTTGTATTTTTCTCACCTTCCTCTACCCACCTCGCACGAGACCTAATGATTGTGCCTTGAAGTTTATAATTATAATACAGTAAGAGCTCATTTTGAGCCTCTTTGAGCAAGCTTCTTGTGACCGCACATTCATTTACATATAACATTTGTTCGAGTTTCGCGATCCTATTGATAAGTTCCTTTTCCCTGGCACGTTTTTGATTCGCTAACAATTTAGAATACTTAATAGTAGCAGCACGAATGTTATACTTGAGCAGTTCCCAACGAGCAGAGGGATTTAATGTACCAGTGCTGTCTACTTCCTGAAGGATCAGATCATTTATTAGTTGAATGTAACTTGAATCATTCATAAGAGAATTATTAATTTTCCAGAAGCCAGGGCCCCTTTTTACAGAATAAGTACGAAAAGAAAAAGAAATAAAGGAATGGTCTGACTGTAAACCTGGCGAGAACACAACGTCCTCTACACAATGATCGATATGTCTTGAAATAAGAAAATAATCCAAACGGCAGTGAATTCCGGGCGTTATATTAGAACTCCAAGTGAAGTTTTTAACCAGTGGGTTTTTCTCCCTCCAAATGTCAACAAGATCATGGGTATTCATTAGGTCTAGGCATGCTTCTCTTGCTCTGAAGTTGGTTCTTGCATTACCGCCGATTTTGTCGATATCCAAGTTGGAAACTAAGTTCAAATCTCCTCCACAGATTATAATTTCACAATCAAAACGATTTAACTTATTTGATATGTCAATAAAAAAATCTGGGCTGTCCATGTTAGGGGCATAAATGCAAACAACGGTAAGAATATGTTGCTGAATGCTAATATCCATTACAATGTAGCGTCCATGTGGACAAATATCCTGTTTAAGTATTTTGAACGTTAATCTAGGATTGAAGAGTACGCATACCCCTCGACTAGTAGTTGATCCATGAGAAAAGATGATCGATCCCCCCCATTCATAAGTCCAGTACTTTATATCCTCTAAACAGCTGTGGGTTTCCTGCAGTAAGACTATGTCAGCATTGCGTTTGTGCAAATAAGTGAATAACTGTCTCCTCTTCTTTGCCTGTCTTAGCCCTCTTGCATTAAATGAGATTACTTTCAAGTCTGTTGACATGAATAAAACTGACAGTGCACAGGATAACAAAGTTTAGGGCCATTGACAAATGAGTGATTAAAACACGTTCTGATGACAGATATCGCAGACAAAAAGACATAAAATCTTCGCACGGAGGTTAACAAAGAAAAGAAAAGAAAAAGTCAATCCAATCGGATAAAGAAAGACAAATCCAAAAAAAGAAGACAATAAAAAGGTTATCCGATGAAACAGTTCGGCATACAAGCATGTCGAAAACGTCGGGCATGATGGAGCTGTGTATGGGCTCATACTGAAAAGTACTAGAAAAAAGCGACCTTTCTGAGTTGTCAAGCGGCCATAGTCCAAAAGAGATGAAAAATGGAAATCAGGAAAAATTAGGCAATCCGAAAGACAGACAGATCTCACAATGCTGGGAATGCGTAGGGCTTGCCATTCGCTTGTCTCCAGCAACCTCCAAAAAATCTTAACTTAGTTCCTTGGTGAAATAATTGACCGACCATCTGAGACCATTTTCTCTTTTCTTTTAAGTCCATCTTAGTTAGGTCATCAATCACATAAAAACTCTCATTTGAAAGACTTTGTCTGGCGTTTTTCATAATTGTTACCTTATCTTGGTAGTAAGAGAGTTTAACTAGAAGGTGTCTGTCTCTTCCTGACACATTTCTGCCATCCCGATGGGCCCTTTCTATTTTACAATTGGGAATTCCAATTTTGGTAATCACCTCTGAGGCCAACTTTATCGGGTCTTCATCACTTTCCGTTTTCAGGCCAACAATACGAAAATTATTCCGTCGTGAAAAACGTTCTTGCTTGTTTATTAAGTCAGAATGAGTTACCTGGGATTCTTCTAAGGTTGCAACCCTGGTTTCCAGATTTTCACATTTGGCTTTCAGTTCTAAATTCTCCTTTTTAGGCCTTCCAGTATTTTATCGTGGTCGGCGATGGCTTTAGCAAAATCTTTTCTGATTTTCTGGAGCTGTTTGTTGATTTCAGCCATCGCATTATCGAGGGATGTAGCCAGAGTCTCAGTCATGTATTCTTCCTCGCTATCACCGCTTTCCTCATTAGCAGATTCCCTACTGCCACGTCGAGTATTTGTTAGGCTAGAGCCTAGCCTACGTAAGGTTCCTTGCGAAGCCATCTCTCCTCGTTTTTTCTTTCCTAGACTGCCTTTAGGCCTGCCAGCAGGCATTTTCACAATTAAAGGTGTAGAACGAGGGTCCAAAAATAAGTGGCACTAACCTGCAATCTCAACTGAATATCTGAAGGTCGAATTTTAGATGAAAAATCTGGAGCCCAACGACAAAGGATGTTGTTACGCCGCCATCACAGGCTCGTCCCAAATAAATAAATAAATAAATAAATAAATAAATAAATAAATAAATAAATAAATAAATAAATAAATAAATAAATAAATAAATAAATAAATAAATAAATAAATAAATAAATAAATAAATAAATAAATAAATAAATAAATAAATAAATAAATAAATAAATAAATAAATAAATAAATAAATAAATAAATAAATAAATAAATAAATAAATAAATAAATAAATAAATAAATAAATAAATAAATAAATAAATAAATAAATAAATAAATAAATAAATAAATAAATAAATAAATAAATAAATAAATAAATAAATAAATAAATAAATAAATAAATAAATAAATAAATAAATAAATAAATAAATAAATAAATAAATAAATAAATAAATAAATAAATAAATAGTAAATAGTAAATAGAAAAATATCTCGATTATATTAGGGTTGTCACAAGATTATTAAGTTTGCAAATTTTATTTTAACATCATTTTGTAACACAACGTTTGTTTTCGGAGAACTTGAAATTGAAAATGAATAAATGGAGATAAAAAAAAAAGATAAATAGATAGATAAATCAATCAATCAATCAATCGATCGATCGATCGATCGATCAATCAATCAATCAATCAATACATAATTTTTTTTTTCCTCCGTGTATTTCATTCTTTTGTTTCATTTTTTAACACGATTGAACTCAAAAACATGATATGATCTTTCCATATATAAAATATTTACATTCTATTACATATTTCTGCTAAAACCCACAGATCTTGCAACAAAAAGACGTAAGGGGTCAGCTGTTAAACAGAAATATATCCTCAAATAATATGGATCTAATTATAATTAATTTCATAAAAAACAAATAAATAAATAGATGAATAAATAAATAAATAAATAAATAAATACAGGGTACTGGAAGATCTTCTTTGATAACTCACTCGCGTCTTTTGGTAATGAGTTTTTATTTAAATGTAATTTTCAGGAGAATGATGTATCATCTATCTGTAATACTTTTATAAGACAAATTTGTATTGCTTGGAGTCATGTCACTTTTAAGCCACCTACTCGTAAGTTTGGGGATCAGTTGATCTGGAATAATAGTTTCATTAAAGTCGATAATGTTATATTATACCATAAAATGCTTCACCAAGCAGGTTTATCATATGTTAGACAATTGTATATGCGTAATGGTAATCGCATTTCATATGAGACTTTCATTCAGAAATATAAGGTTAGATACCCTTTTACAAAATTTTACGGAATTTGCTCTGCAATTTCTAGGTCTTGGAAGAATGAATTATTTAATGATCCCAAGGAAACAAGTGAGGATATAGATTTTAGTGAGGCGATTTTTTCGATAACCTCAGTCTCTCGTTTACTCTACCCTCACCTTGTTAATAAAATTTCTCATTTTCCAATTGCTTGTAAGA
Source organism: Holothuria scabra (assembly GCA_037179385.1). Classification (NCBI taxonomy): domain Eukaryota; kingdom Metazoa; phylum Echinodermata; class Holothuroidea; order Aspidochirotida; family Holothuriidae; genus Holothuria; species Holothuria scabra. The sequence continues at coordinate 78,224,692 of CM074179.1, forward strand.
AATGGGCAGTTTCATTTGATTTTAGTGAGGATGAGTGGGCACTAATTTTTACTAGCCCCTCTCGTACTCGTCTTGAAGCTAAAGTTCATTATTTCCAGTTCAGGTTTCTCCATCGTATATTAGGTACTAATAAGTTATTGCACTTAATGCGTAAGAAAGATTCCCCTGTTTGTACATTTTGTGTTAATGAGACAGAGTCAATTGAACACCTCTTTTGGTCATGTCATGTTACTTCTTCGTTTTTGTTAGATTGCGAGCAACTTTTTTTTGGTTCACAATTTAAGTTGTCAAGGCAAGATTATTTTTTTGGAAAACTGACGACCAGTTTTCATCCATTTAATTTCTACATTTTTCACATTAAATATTATATCTTTAGTTGTAAGCTCGATGACAGAAAACCCGATGCGAATGAGTTCTTTTACAAGTTTAAATTTATTTTTAATGTAGAAAAGTGTATTGCACTGAAAAGAAATTCCCCCGTATCTTTTCGCACTAGATTTAACGTTCTTAAAAAATGCTTCTCCTATTCATTACCGCAACTCATGAATTAGCTTTGCTCCGTTGCTTGCTTTGTCCTGCTCTCTGTTGCCCTTTTAAAAGACGCCTGTTATATCCCTTCATTGTAGCCGATTAGATTTATCACAGATAGGTATTTAAGAAGTGGTGTTATCTATCGTGGCATGCAACCTACATGTTAATACTAAATCTTTATTCTACTATATTTGTTGATCTACATTGTGCATTTATTTCTACTTTTTTTTCTTTGGTTATATGTAACTTGTATAATTATGTAGATAACCTTAACTATTGTATATTCGATTACACTGCGGTGAAGAAAAAAAAAATGGTTATGAATCAGAACGTGAAAAAAATATGGAAGAAATCAATAAAAGAGTTGGAAAAAGAAAAAATAAATAAATAAATAAATAAATAAATATTTTTTTTTTTTTTATCCTCCATGTTTGTATTGAATTTTGAATTTCCTTATTTTATAATATTTACCATCGTGCTTAAAGATTGGCTGTATGACTAATATTTACATGGTAGGTATTGCGTAAAATAGCTCAAACAATGCAAGAAATGTTTACAAAAAGTCAATAAATACCCACAATAGAATAAAGATGTTTTAACAGTGGGCTGCATATCACAATACATAACAATTCAAGAAGAGAATAACAGTGAGCGGGAGTAAGCGGATAGTAATACGCGTAAATCTAAACGCATCAGTAAACATGAATACCTGGAAAGAAGCAAGTCGATTTTAGGGACCACCAGAACGAGTCCTACGTACAGTATCTCCCAAAAATTCCCTTTTAAATGTCCGAGAAGAAATTACAGTGTGCAAAAGCATCTTTAAGATCCATGAAGTTTATAACACTTTTACCTCGTTTTTACTGTTTACATAAATATGCTTCTCTACTCGAAGGGCAAATTGAAATTTATGCAGAAAGTCAACATTATTTAAATTCTTATTTTGACATTTCATGCTAAAAATAAAACATTTTAGGTGGAGAATGAGGAAATTATAAGGATGAAGCTTTTGCTTTTGATAACCAAAAAAGATATCCTCTTTTGAAAAATGAATTTCAGAACCAAACAAAAAAGTTTCAACATCGCTTAAAAATGAAGCTACATGATTAAATTCAACAAAAAGATGACTTAGTGTTTCAGTCTTAGAGTTGCAAAAATAACATAAATCAGATTCAGAAATACCCATTACAGTTAAGAGTTTATTCGTAGGGAGAATTCTGTGGAGGAAACGGAATTGAAAGTAGGAGAGTTTGGTTTCTGAGACTGATTGCCATGGCATGACAAATATTTCATCCCACTCTTCAGTGGTTATGTGGGGAAACTCTGTTTTCCATTTTATAAGCGCTGTAGGTTCCGCAGCGACTTTAGCCAGATACTTGGTCCTGTACACCAATTGTGAAGTACGATTTGACTGTAGAATTTTATCTAAGAATAAAGCCCTGGGAAATATTTCCAAATTATAGGAAATGGACAAAGTTGAAAAATACGTTTAAAAAATTGGCTTGTGCTTCTGCCGTGTCAGTTTTTCCTTGTACAGAATCGGAAAGCACATCTTAATTGAGAATAGATTGCCAAAACTAATATTCTGAAGGAAAATTCCTCTTGGTTCTATCAGAAGCAAAAAAATCACAATTATGAACCGCTAAATTCAAAAAAGGACAAAATATGACATGTAAGTTGGTTTCTACTATGTATTTTCTGTCAACTCACAAGATACCTCTTTGAAACAAATCAAAGGAAAAACACAAAAATAACAAAGTGATGTTTTGAGCGACATACATATACGTAGCTCGTAAATGTTTTCCCATTGCTACAAACATGATAATGCAAAAACAAAAAGCAAAGGCACGACCTCTGTACCAGTACGTAGGTGGTAATCTTTTCAAGTTTTCATTTAGCCATGAAAACATCAAGAAAACAGCAAAACAACCATGACCGATGTACATGTACGTACCTCATACATTGTTTTCTCCTTACTGCAAACATGATAACACAAAAAATGAACAGTAAAGCCTCGACCTCTGTACCAGTACGTAGGTCGTAGTTATTTAAAATATTAATTTAGCCATAAAAACATAAAGAAAACAGCAAAACAACCATGACCGATGTACATGTACGTAGCTCATAAATGTTTTTCCCATTGCTGCAAACATGATAACACAAAGAAATGAACAGTAAAGCCTCGACCTCAGTACCAGTACGTAGGTCGTAGTTATTTCAAATTTTAATTTAGCCATAAAAACATCACGAAAACAGCAAAACAACCATGACCGATGTACATGTACGTAGCTCATAAATGTTTGTCCCATTGCTGCAAACATGATAACACAAAAACCAACAGCGAAGTCTCGACCTCTGTACCAGTACGTAGGTCGTAGTCTTTTCAAATTTTAATTTAGCCATAAAAACATCAAGAAAACAGCAAAACAACCATGACCGATGTACATGTACGTAGCTCATAAATGTTTGTCCCATTGCTGCAAACATGATAACACAAAAACCAACAGCGAAGTCTCGACCTCTGTACCAGTACGTAGGTCGTAGTCTTTTCAAATTTTAATTTAGCCATAAAAACATTAAGAAAACAGCAAAACAACCATGACCGATGTACATGTACGTAGCTCATAAATGTTTTTCCCATTGCTGCAAACATGATCACACAAAAAATGAACAGTAAATCCTCGACCTCTGTACCAGTACATAGGTCGTAGTTATTTCAAAATTTAATTTAGCCATAAAAACATCAAGAAAACAGCAAAACAACCATGACCGATGTACATGTACGTAGCTCATAAATGTTTTTCCCATTGCTGCAAACATGATCACACAAAAACCAACAGCGAAGTCTCGACCTCTGTACCAGTACGTAGGTCGTAGTCTTTTCAAATTTTAATTAAGCCATGAAAACATCAAGAAAACAGCAAAACAACCATGACCGATGTACATGTACGTAGCTCATAAATGGTTTTCTCATTGCTGCAAACATGATAACACAAAAAATGAACAGTAAAGCCTCGACCTCTGTACCAGTACGTAGGTCGTAGTTATTTCAAGTTTTCATTTAGCCATGAAAACATCAAGAAAACAGCAAAACAACCATGACAGATGCATGATAACACAAAAATGAACAGTAAAGCCTCGACCTCTGTACCAGTGTGTAGGTCGTAGTTATTTCAAATTTTAATTAAGCCATAAAAACATCAAGAAAACAGCAAAACAACCATGACCGATGTACATGTACGTAGCTCATAAATGTTTTTCCCATTGCTGCAAACATGATCACACAAAAACCAACAGCGAAGTCTCGACCTCTGTACCAGTACGTAGGTCGTAGTCTTTTCAAATTTTAATTTAGCCATAAAAACATCAAGAAAACAGCAAAACAACCATGACCGATGTACATGTACGTAGCTCATAAATGTTTGTCCCATTGCTGCAAACATGATAACACAAAAACCAACAGCGACGTCTCGACCTCTGTACCAGTACGTAGGTCGTAGTCTTTTCAAATTTTAATTTAGCCATAAAAACATTAAGAAAACAGCAAAACAACCATGACCGATGTACATGTACGTAGCTCATAAATGTTTTTCCCATTGCTGCAAACATGATCACACAAAAAATGAACAGTAAATCCTCGACCTCTGTACCAGTACATAGGTCGTAGTTATTTCAAAATTTAATTTAGCCATAAAAACATCAAGAAAACAGCAAAACAACCATGACCGATGTACATGTACGTAGCTCATAAATGTTTTTCCCATTGCTGCAAACATGATCACACAAAAACCAACAGCGAAGTCTCGACCTCTGTACCAGTACGTAGGTCGTAGTCTTTTCAAATTTTAATTTAGCCATAAAAACATCAAGAAAACAGCAAAACAACCATGACCGATGTACATGTACGTAGCTCATAAATGGTTTTCTCATTGCTGCAAACATGATAACACAAAAAAATGAACAGTAAAGCCTCGACCTCTGTACCAGTACGTAGGTCATAGTTACTTCAAATTTTAAGTTAGCCATAAAAACATCAAGAAAACAGGAAAACAACCATGACCGATGTACATGTACGTAGCTCATAAATGTTTTTCTCATTGCGGAAAACATGATAACACAAAAAATGAACAGTAAAGCCTCGACCTCTGTACCAGTACGTAGGTCGTAGTTATTTCAAATTTTAATGTAGCCATAAAAGCATCAAGAAAACAGCAAAACAACCATGACCTATGGACATGTACGTAGCTCATAAATGTTTTCCCCATTGCTGCAAACATGATCACACAAAAACCAACAGCGACGTCTCGACCTCTGTACCAGTACGTAGGTCGTAGTCTTTTCAAATTTTAATTTAGCCATAAAAACATTAAGAAAACAGCAAAACAACCATGACCGATGTACATGTACGTAGCTCATAAATGTTTTTCCCATTGCTGCAAACATGATCACACAAAAACCAACAGCGAAGTCTCGACCTCTGTACCAGTACGTAGGTCGTAGTCTTTTCAAATTTTAATTTAGCCATGAAAACATCAAGAAAACAGCAAAACAACCATGACCGATGTACATGTACGTAGTTCATAAATGGTTTTCTCCTTGCTGCAAACATGATAACACAAAAAATGAACAGTAAAGCCTCGACCTCTGTACCAGTACGTAGGTCATAGTTACTTCAAATTTTAATTTAGCCATAAAAACATCAAGAAAACAGGAAAACAACCATGACCGATGTACATGTACGTAGCTCATAAATGTTTGTCCCATTGCTGCAAACATGATAACACAAAAACCAACAGCGACGTCTCGACCTCTGTACCAGTACGTAGGTCGTAGTCTTTTCAAATTTTAATTTAGCCATAAAAACATTAAGAAAACAGCAAAACAACCATGACCGATGTACATGTACGTAGCTCATAAATGTTTTTCCCATTGCTGCAAACATGATCACACAAAAAATGAACAGTAAATCCTCGACCTCTGTACCAGTACATAGGTCGTAGTTATTTCAAAATTTAATTTAGCCATAAAAACATCAAGAAAACAGCAAAACAACCATGACCGATGTACATGTACGTAGCTCATAAATGTTTTTCCCATTGCTGCAAACATGATCACACAAAAACCAACAGCGAAGTCTCGACCTCTGTACCAGTACGTAGGTCATAGTTACTTCAAATTTTAAGTTAGCCATAAAAACATCAAGAAAACAGGAAAACAACCATGACCGATGTACATGTACGTAGCTCATAAATGTTTTTCTCATTGCGGAAAACATGATAACACAAAAAATGAACAGTAAAGCCTCGACCTCTGTACCAGTACGTAGGTCGTAGTTATTTCAAATTTTATCGTAGCCATAAAAGCATCAAGAAAACAGCAAAACAACCATGACCTATGGACATGTACGTAGCTCATAAATGTTTTTCCCATTGCTGCAAACATGATCACACAAAAACCAACAGCGAAGTCTCGACCTCTCTACCAGTACGTAGGTCGTAGTTTTTTCAAATTTTAATTTAGCCATGAAAACATCAAGAAAACAGCAAAACAACCATGACCGATGTACATGTACGTAGCTCATAAATGTTTTTCCCATTGCTGCAAACATGATCACACAAAAACCAACAGCGAAGTCTCGACCTCTGTACCAGTACGTAGGTCGTAGTCTTTTCAAATTTTAATTTAGCCATGAAAACATCAAGAAAACAGCAAAACAACCATGACCGATGTACATGTACGTAGCTCATAAATGGTTTTCTCCTTGCTGCAAACATGATAACACAAAAAATGGACAGTAAAGCCTCGACCTCTGTACCAGTACGTAGGTCATAGTTACTTCAAATTTTAATTTAGCCATAAAAACATCAAGAAAACAGCAAAACAACCATGACCGATGTACATGTACGTAGCTCATAAATGTTTTTCTCATTGCTGAAAACATGATAACACAAAAAATGAACAGTAAAGCCTCGACCTCTGTACCAGTACGTAGGTCGTAGTTATTTCAAATTTTAATGTAGCCAAAAAAGCATCAAGAAAACAGCAAAACAACCATGACCTATGTACATGTACGTAGCTCATAAATGTTTTTCCCATTGCTGCAAACATGATCACACAAAAAATGAACAGTAAATCCTCGACCTCTGTACCAGTACATAGGTCGTAGTTATTTCAAAATTTAATTTAGCCATAAAAACATCAAGAAAACAGCAAAACAACCATGACCGATGTACATGTACGTAGCTCATAAATGTTTTTCCCATTGCTGCAAACATGATAACACAAAAACCAACAGCGAAGTCTCGTACCAGTACGTAGGTCGTAGTCTTTTCAAAATTCCTATACGAGAATTATTTATGTTACTTGGAAAACAACCAGACTCTTTCCAAAGCACAGGAATACTGCGGATAAGGCCCCAATATGTTTTAAACGGGATATCATTTAAATGAAACTTCTCCCTAAAAGACTAATAACTTAGCGGGTTACCATCATTATTGAAAAAGTCGGAAACAAACTTAACGCCATTACTGAACATAAAATCATAGTAGACCGGTATATTGTTTATGCGGATATAGTGATTATTCCATACAACTTGATCTCCAAAATTTTCTACAGGTAAATGAAAAGTTGCATCCAGCCAAGCTCTCACAGTATGATAAACAAATTGATTAGGAATAACGGGAAGATCATTAGATTTACAGTTACATTGAAAAATAAGCTTTCTTCCCACAGCAGACAAACTTTCATCACAGAACACTTTCCAAACTCCCTCACTATTATCACAATACCGCTTAACCCACGTACATTTTAAGCTTTTTATAAAACTTGGAATATGAACTACCTTCAGGCCCCCTTTATTGAAATTATTGATAATGCAACTCCTTTTAACTTTATCTTGGTTATACGCCCAGATAAAATCATATAAAACTTTCTCAACATCCTTGATAAAAGAGGGAGGTGGGTAGGGAAGAGTTATAAAAAGATAAACTAATTGTGATAATCCAAAAAATTTGACCAAAAGAGTACGGCCGGCCGGGGTTAGGTCTCTCGTAGACCAAACTCGAAGACAACTTTTAAGTCTAGATAACTTTGGAGTGAAATTTAGCCTGAAGAGATCGTTGCCATTATGATTAAAAGTGATGCCTAACATTTTAACTGGACCAGAAGAGAATTTAAGGGTGTATAAGTGAACAAATTCAGGGGGTCTCTGGATGAAAGTACCGAGAGGGAAAAGAATTGACTTAGAAGTGTTGATAGTTAAACCGGATGCTCTTTCAAACAAGTTAAGAATTTGAAGGGTCTCATCAAGAGATTCACGACTGCCATCAAGTATAAAAGTAGTGTCGTCAGCATACTGGAGAAGTTTTGTTTCTTTGCCTTCAACCATAATACCCTTTAGTCTGCTCCGGCTTGTATAGATAGCTAACACTTCAGTGCACAAAATAAAAAGGTACGGACTGAGTGGACAACCTTGGCGTACGCCTCGTCTCACAGGAAAAAACCTGTAGAGTGTCCATTGTTACAAACACATGAAGTAGCATTGTTGTAAAAGGTGTAAACCCATTGAATGAAACTATGGCCAAATTTAAAGTAGCTTAGGCAACTTATGATAAAATTCCATTCTAACCTGTCAAAAGCCTTCTCAAGGTCTACAAATAACAAAAATCCTGACATGTTTTTGCGATTGGTGTAATCAATGAGGTCTAAAACAAAACGAACATTTTCTCCGATGAAACGACCCTGTAGGAAACCAGTTTGATTTGGGCTAATAATATTACTAATGACCCGCTTAAGCCTAGTCGCAATCGCTTTTGCCCCAATTTTATAGTCCGTGTTCAGTGGTGAAATTGGTCTGTAATTTTTCAAGAGATTGGCATCTTCATCGGGTTTAGGGATGAGGGTAATTATCCCTCTAGACTGCTCGTAAGAAAGCCCGTTATGGTAGTAAGCATAATTTAAAGAGTCAACTACATAATTACCAATGAGATGCCAAAACTTTTTATAGAAATTTACAGAAAGCCCGTCACTTCCAGGAGACATCGTTTTTGGAGGAATTAAGAGATAGGCTGCATTCATTCAGATCCAATTCACCTTCACACGTAGAAAAATCATCATTGCTAAAGGGGGAAGGGGGGATATCATCCAAAATTAACTGTGGGGAGCAGGTATTGCTAACATATAAATTCTCGTAAAAACATTTAATATTGTGTAAAATAGATTTTCCATTAATATACGTATTTCCATTATCATCACAAATTTTATGGATAGTATTACAAGTCTTATTACGTCTTTCTAGGTTAAGAAAATATTTAGTGTTTTTTTCTCCCTGTTCGACCCAGCGAGCCCTGGATCGAATGATGGTACCTTGAAGTTTGATGTCGTAGAATAAGAGAAGTTCATTACGAGCATCGTTAAGTTTAGTTCGAACTTCAGTAGAATCAGATATATATAGTGTCTGCTCTAGATTAGCAACTTCACTTGTGAGCTCGTTTTCCCTCCGCCTCCTTGCTTTCGCTTGTCCCTTTGCAAACTTCATACTCTCCTTACGTAAAATAAACTTTAGGCCTTCCCAACGTGATGAAGGATTCGAGTAGGTATTGGTTTCTTCAAAAGAATTAATGACGTTAGTGATAATATCCAAATAATCTGAGTCCTGGAGTAAGGAATTGTTAAATTTCCAGTAACCTGGACCTCGTTTTTCAGTAAAAAGACTAAGTGACAGATTGACAAAAGAATGGTCCGATTGGATCCCTGGGGAATGAGAAACGTCTTTTACAGAATGTAACATGTGTCGCGAAATTAGAAAAAAATCTAACCGACAATGCAGACCTGATAAAATGTTAGAGGACCAGGTAAAGCCTTTGCTTCGAGGGTTCCTTTCTCTCCAGATGTCGATGAGAGACAAACCAGTCATGTAAGACAAACACTCATTCCTTGCTTTGAAGTTGGTTCTTTGCTGTCCACCCTTTTTATCTAGGGCTAAATTAAAGACGAAATTAAAATCCCCGCCTATGATCAAGTTCTCCGTAGAAAACGTTGTAATACTGTTGAAGAGTTGGACAAAAAAGTTTGGGGTGTCTATATTAGGTCCGTATAAAGCGACGACTGTTAAATTTTTATTAGTGAGAGTTACTTCAGCTATAATAAATCTTCCTCCATCATGGTTAACACACTTTTTAATTTCAAAATCCACGGTGGGGTTGAATAAAATCGAGACACCACAGCTGTCATGAGTACCATGCGAGAAAATAACGTTTCCTCCCCATTCATTTTTCCATATTTTTTCATCAGTTGGTAAACTATGGGTTTCCTGTATGAAGGAGATATGAGACTTTGACCGGTGAAGGTACGAAAATAAACGTCGTCTTTTGTTATGATTCCATAGACCTCTCGCATTGTAAGTTAATATTATAAGGTCATCAACCATTTAAAGACAAACAGGCAAATATATTCATGAAGCAGGCGATGGTCTTCGTAACAATTGGAGGATGAACACAGAGATAAACAAACAAACAAACACAAAAACACAAAAGAGTCAATCCAAGTGGGATGACACACCAGCACATTAACTCATTAAGGATGGAATAAAAGCTGGTATTAGCTCCCATATGAAAAAGGATTGGTGGTACAACACAATCCCCAAACATCATACGTTGAAACAAGACACGGCGATTTATGAGCTGTAAACGGTAATATAATTATGCCACGCTGTTCCAAGAGAGTGTAATAAACACAAGATGCTCTCAACTAGATAATATGTCCACCAGCCTACTGGACTGCACCGAAGGCATGGGGCCGCCCATCGTTACCTCGCCAGCATCCCCCTGAAAAGCGTAATTTAGTGCCCCTATTAAATAAGTCCTGTACTTCTTTCTTCCAACGCCTCTTTTCAATAAGATCTGCTTTCGTGAGATCATCTACAATATAATATGGTTTTCCGGTCAAGGCTTGACGGGCTTTCTTCATAACCATAATCTTGTCCTGGTAAAAAGAAAGTTTGACTAGGAGATGGCGGTCGCGACCGGCGACCAACCTTCCATCTCGATGTGCCCGTTCCAATTTGCATGTAGGTACTCCAACTTCCTCTAAAATTTTCTTTGCAATGTTCTGACACTCTTCATTTTCTTCAGTTGGATATCCCACTATTCTAATGTTATTTCGCCTGGAAAACCGTTCGTTTTTGTTGATATGTTGGGCTTGTTTTGCTTTGTCCGCCTCAAGTTGTTGTACCTTCCTTTCTAACGAATCACACCTTTCTTTCAATGCATCAGATTCTGCATTCAATTCCCTGACACTCTTTCTGAGGTCATCAATGGCTTTAGAGAATTCTTCTTGCAGGCTTTCAAATTCTTTCAATAGTCTTTCTTTGACTCTCTGGATTTTCTTTCCCAGGGAATGTATCGTGCTTTTGGTCTGGCTAGCTTCAACGTCAGACTCCGAGTCGTCATCTCTATCCCTATCCCATAACAATTCCTTCGAAGGAATTATGATCGTTTTTCAGCAGCTAAAATACTGGACCATGATGACTCATTCACACCTCACCGAGAATTCTACAGGTCTCGCGGAGATTCCCGTAAACCTGTGTGCGGGCTAGACCATTCGTGAAGGGGGTAAATTAAACATTGGATTGCTACATTCTTTAAACGTACCAGGGCGTTGCACCTAACGAAATAAACTGTGCATGCTTTGTCTCTTTCCGTGCAATTTTGTTCAAAAAATGCAAACGGCATAACGAAAACCACTGGTTATATTATTATTTTTCTTCAGTATAACAGGGTATATTTTTTACTTCCACCTGTACAGTTTTCAAAAGCACATGGAAAGGTACTTGAATTGAAGAAAGAGGTGTACACAAGGACGGATTATCTGATTATAAGCTGGTGCGTACTGAACTAAACTGAGTTCAAAAAAACCTTACAAAATTTCTCTTAAACAAATAGATATATAAATAAAAGAAAAGAAAAAAAACAAGAATGATTAGAAGAAACACTAAGAAATGAAGTTAAACACACACGTACGCTGCGATGATTAGCATCACCATGACAGTCACCTAACTCTCTAAGTATTTACTGTATTTAGCACATGTTTGGAGGCAAATTATGCGACAGCAAACATGGTTGGGCACATTTAATACTTTCACTCAACATGCAAAAATGACAGTGGACTTTTTGATTGGAAATAACTACTAGAAGAAAGTGAGAAACGACAGTCGTTCATGTTATTTCAAAATAATTATGAAATATTCCTGTGGAGATCGATTTTTTTTTTCAATTTACACAAGCTATAACTATTATTCTGTACTCAAAAAGCACAGCCATAATTAATAACAAAAAGTATTCATTAGCCGAATCATATTTTAAAACTGCATGGGTATCTGCATGTAGCAGAACTGAAGTTATAGTCGGTTAGGATATTACCTAATAATGTTCACTGTTCACCGATTTTCAAACAGAAAATTACAATATTTTGGATATGAACTGGAAATAACATTATTCTTTGCTCTTCTATAAAGTTCCATATAAAGTATTACTTTCAAATTATTAGAAATAAATTTTAAAGGATAATATACGTACGTGTTTAGGCCTAAACAAACGTAGGAGTACACTCGACTCATTTCGCTTCCTGGCGCTGTAAGAAAAATCCCCTCTCGTATGAAATGAGTTGTGCCCATTCCTCTAGATTGCTGCTATACCACTTGCCATGGACGAATGTGACACAAGTTTTCTTGACTTTTAAAGGCCAAAAGAATTATTTTTGGCAAGAAATAAAATGACACAGTGTTTACCTACAAAATTTCCTATGTTTTCGACTCTTCTTCGGTATTTTCCGATTTTTTTTTATCCCAACTGAGCAAGGAAACTTAGTGTTTCGAAAATCTTGCCGCTCTTGTGGCTGTGATAAACACACGTAATCTGTATGGGTGAAATTTTGATACTTCCAAGTACCCCGGCTTTGTAAGGGTCATGAACTTCATCCTCGTTTTGACGGGGCTAAAATGTACTGAATAGTATTGATTTAGCATTTCCGGGAAGATAAAAGTGTCTTCTTGCATAATCCGTTTTATACAAGTTGAACAAAGTGCATTAAAGGGGAGAAATCAACGTCTTTATAAAAGGAGTTTGGATGAGACTTACAATTCGCATTTCACTGTGTAAAACCTATGGGGCCTGTTCGAAGTAAAAAAGTCGGAAGGCATCATCTTTAAGTAAAAAATGACGGTTCAAAGAAATCTCGAAACAGAAAAAGATAAACATCACAGTAAAGATTACGGAATAAGCTTTCAGAATACAGTTTATACAAGACAATCGGTTGTGTGGTTTAGGAGTTATGGCAATGAGAAGTAAGGGTTACACAGTAAATGTCCTATGCAAGACTGTGCGGACAGAAGGATGCTCACTCGTGCGCATAGTTAGGAGCGTCGGGGAATTGTTATGAGTGATAGGATAGAGCTTAGGCTTTGTTGGGAGGCAGCCTCCTGACGTTTTTTCCTTCCTAAGCTACCCTTAGGTCTTCCAACAGGCATTTTCCCTAGCTGGAAGGTACTTGAAGGTTAAGACTTTTAAGAATCACCAAAAACAAGGTTGGATATGTAAGGACATTTATCTTTCCGACGAATATCTTGAGCTCACGTGGAAGTTGATGTTGCTACGGCGCCATGTCAGGCTCGAACCCATAAATAAATAAATAAATAAATAAATAAATGAATGAATGAATAGATAGATAGACAGACAGACAGACAGACAGACAGACAGACAGACAGATAGATAGATAGATAAAATGAAAAAAATAAAAACACTGGCGGGCCGCATGCGTACGTTGCCCACCCCTGGGTAGTGTGTAAAGCACGGTGTACACACTTCTACGGCAAGGGACGACACCAAGCGACCAGACGTCGCGTCGGCTGTAGTTCTGGCTGTGTGGCAGTTTCACCAATAGAGTTCCGTCGTGTCGAAGGCCGTTGGTCCGATTGAACATTTTCAATCGTAGTTGGATGCAATCGGTGCGTTTCAATTCCGGGTCATACGGCTACGACTGCCCAAGATGTGTCTACGATTTATGCAAATTGTCCCCTTCGGAGGGTCGTCGGTGGTCGTGGCCGTGTGATCCAGGCTTAATGGGCTGTAAACAACACGACGTGGCCCGGGAGGCCAGGCGCCTTAACCCAGAGTTAATGTCGTCGAGCTGACATATGCGTCCTGAAATTTTTGCGCTTTAGATTTAGCGGAATAAAAGTTGGTTGGTGATATTCGAACCTCATTTGAGTAGCGGACGAGGAAAAAGAGTTTTTGATAGTAAGAGTATTTAGCGGACAGTATAAGTCAAACTTTAGCTGCTTTCATACCACCAGCGTTTCGAACACGTTCGAAACGCGTTGGCGTTTCGAACGTCCAACACTTGAGTGTTTGGACGCTCGATGACTCTCATTTTACCAGCTATTGCTTACCAGCTATTGGTTGAATATTCATTATAACCCAAATCATCATGGAAAGAGTCAAACCCAAAGGTGCCTAAGCGGTAACTCCTCAAAAAGTTCATTCTGATAAACAATTCGAAGGAGGTTACACACAGAGTAGAACAACTCACCCTCAAAATGAAGTCAGCTCGAGGCACTTCTTAGCCACTTGCGCTGGATCGTCCTTTTGAAGCTGTGCCATTTGTTTTCTGCTGTAAATATTATTTTTTTTTATTCTTGAATATGGGTTGTTCGCTCAGAGTACGATACATGTCAACGGCACCAAGTGGCTTAGCTAATGGGGGGGGGGGGGCAAGTTGCCCCCCTGGAAAAATTTTTGGGAAATTTGATGAATTTTCTTATTCTTACAAAAAATTCTCAACATTTTTGTTAGAATAAGAAATTGTGAGACATTTCTCATACATAATTTGCCACAAATTAACTCAAATTTCGTCAGTGTCACATGAACCGGCCCTACTCGCGTTCCACAGAAATGTCCTCACCGCGTAGCAGATTGAACATTCTCTTGTATATGCTCGAGGGTTATGATCAGTGCATTTCAGTGCACACATTCACGTACTTAACAACAGCTAAAAATACAGTACAAATAACACTGAAAGGTGGCAAACCCGAATTATCCCCTTGTACACAGTCTCTGCGTTGCACACTTTGGAAATTCAGTAAAAGGGTGTAAAAACTGACAAGTCACTACCGTAGACACCCGAGGTTATTATGTTGTTCTACAAGCTAGTAGTAGCTATACCGATTTTACTCTGTGTCCATAACGATGGATGGGGCTTAAACAATCCATGGCCAAGGATGAACTTAAAGTTAGTCTGGAAATTAGCCTTAGAATGAAAGGGATCCATTGGCCTACTTATATTTTGTTACTTAGCCTTATCCTTGAAGGCTTAAAGGCTAGTTCGGGAAAATAACTTTCTGCTCACTTGGGTGTAACGATAAACGGGTCCATGAGTACCTTAGAGCCTTCTACACGTAACAGACTGCTGTTCTAACAGGTTTTCCTGTGTGATCGATCCACTGTTAGGCCTCCTTAGTGGCGGACGAAGGGGAGACCATTGAGCCATGCCCCCCTCACAGATGCCATTTTTCTTTGTTCTAAAAAATACGTAGTCTAACTTTAGTAACACAGATTTTTCTTCAAAAGATGGTATATGTGGCACCAGATTGCTTATAAGGACACCCAATTTTTCAAATATTTTCAAAGGGGAAGGCTTGTCTCTGCAAGGTCCTTCAGTGATGCCATTTTTTTTTTTAAATCCTACAAATAAACCTAGGCAAATTCTGTCAAATTCCAATTTTTAATTAAAAAGGTAGACTCTGTTTCCCACTGGTGGCATCGAAAAAAAACTACATGTTTGGATTCTCTTTACAAGCATGAATACGCTATTTTGACCATCTGAGGGGTCTGATTTTTCGAAATTTTCTTTTCCCTCCGCGCCAACTAATGGTGGCGTTTCGCTCAGTCTTTTGGGCAAAATTACATTTTGGGGGTCAAATTAGCTCTTAACTCTCTGATCACTTTGCAGTTTTCGAACGTATTTTGAAGTGATCATTTTATTGCAAACGACAAAAGAAGAAAGCGACTGGTTAGATTCTTCGTGTAAGTCTGGAAAATGCTATTTCCCGCCAACTAGGGGGTTTGATTTTTCAAATTTCTCTACGATCCGCACCAACCAATGGTGGCGCTCCTCTTACGTAATCTTTATGACAAAATAACGTTTTGTGGCCTAGAAAAACCACAAATACCGATCAATGCTCTTTTATTTTGATTCCTAAAAGTGTGCAAATTTAATGACAAGTTTTACTTCGTAAAGTGGCATGAATGGCATTTGAATGCATGTAAAGATACAAAAGTTTCAGTTTTATCCTTATGAACCACCAAGATTCATCTTTAAACACTGTTCCTGTCAAAGTCGAAAATCGTGCACCATTTTGCACCTAGGCTCCTTGAAAACGTCAACAAATTTCCGGATACCTCTCCCCCAGACCATACTGCATGCCCCGCCCCACTTTAGAGAAATCCGCCACTGCGTTAGTACATAAAAATAAACCAGACAATGTTGACCAAAATAATATACTAAGAGTTGTTATTTCCAATTACTTTATGTTAGGCTTTTAAGATTTAAATGCAGGTAATATTACATAACGACATAATGATGTTGTTATGCTTGCAAATTTGCGTATTCTATATGAAATACATACACATTGACCGGGGAAAGTTTTTGGGAAATTTCATACCTTTGCCCCCACGCATACTACAGGCGGTTCCAAGAGAAAAAGTGATTAGAATGTCTGACTGTTACCATAGACGTACGAGGCGTGGAGCAGGGGGGCAGACTGCCCCCCCCCCCAATTTTCTCAAGACCTTAAATTCGGGCAGGGATCTAGAAAAATTCGGGCAGCCGTTTGAGTCTTAAAACCTGATTTGTTTCTGCTTACACAGAAAACTCATAGGCGCGCCCGAATTCCTTCAAACACTTGGCCGAAAAATAATTAAAAAGTATTATAGTCACGGAACAATTTCCATGAAAACTCCAAAAGATACCAAAATTCGCGACACATTCGGGCAGCTTATGAAAAAACAATTCTTCGTCGGCCTCACTTCATTTTCTTGCGGAAACCTTTGCCCGAAATGACACAATATTCGGGCAAAAGTTGCAAAAAAGTTCTGGGATATTTTGAATTGCCAGATTACAAGGGGAGAGAAGATGTATACAATCCCCAAAATTTTGCTCGAACAAATCAATCAAAAGCTATCTTGTGACGCACGATATTACTAAATGACAATCACGATTTTGCACTTTTCAAAATGATCCTCTTAAAATTGTGCGAAACTTTTTAACCTGCAGTGCTGTGGAACCGAAATTCGGGCAATGCTAAACAAATCAGCGTAGCTTGTTTGCTCACTCATACGAATTTAGTGAATAAAACTTAAAAGTATCGTGCAGATTTCACTTCGTTTTTAATTTTATATTCCCTTGCCTGAGGCAAAAGGAGTCTATGCGACTATGCCGATGATTTGGCCACGTTTGTTTTTATTTAATTGGTACGGTTTGTTAGGATCAAGTGTGCCAAACCCTTGACATGGACTTAGGTCGTTTGCTCACTAGGAAATACTTTGGGCCTTTGTTTGTTTAAATGCATATAAAAAGGCTGCTACCTTGCTTGGGAGTCGCGCGAAAATTGAGTTAATCGGTTTTTAAGGGCCAATTCGTTGTATCCCCACTCAGGTAGTTCGGGCCTCTGAATCTGAGCTAAACAGGCTGCTAAAACACACGGGATCCTTGTAAAGTTCGACGAAGCTTATATTTAATAGGCAGCCGGAATGCGATGCAATGCCATACTCCCTCGAAGTTGAGAAGCCTTGGGATTTTCGAGGGTTTCTGAAGTTTTTCAATTTTCAAAATTATATTGACGATAATCTCATGCTACATGACGCAAAATAGTTTGTAGAACGTGCAAACAAACTCTTTTTCCAATGATTATAGCTTAATGTAGTCATCCAATGGTAGTGGTACATTTCATCTGGGAGTTTTCTGACTTTTTTGTAGATTTGCTGATTTTTGGTGAAAATTTTATTGCAAACGAAATTTCACAATATCGACGGCTTTGATTCTGCTTATAAGCCCGGGAAAGGCCATTACCGGCTGTCTGAGGGGTTGCGATTTTTCAAAATTTTCCGTACGGTCCTCGCCAACTGATGGTGGCGCTCCGCTTAGATAACCTTTCGGGCAGAATTACATTTTTCGGGCAGAGAACCCTCAGAACTCGGCAACTATTACTACCCGTTAAATTGTTTTTTTTTTTTCACTTTTTATTAATGTGAATAAAACAAAACAAAATTTCAAAAAGGCAATTTGCAAGTTGAGGGGGGTGGGTCCTGACGTCGGCGACCCCACCCCCACCTCGCATCCGCAACTGAGTGTACAACAATTGTTACTAAGTTGCTGTGGTGCGAACATATCGGTAACACATGCACTGCGCACGATTAGTGTTATCCAGAAACTTAAACTCGAAAGCAGTTATTTTATAAGGCGTCTTGTTTTAATACGCTGTACTTATTGGTGGGGCATTATCGAGGTACCTAATATTATAAATATAGAGAATCTTAAACAATTTTCTCTCCTAAACCTCACGTCCAACGTTAAATAAAAGAGAAAAGTCCACGTAAAGCATTATCAATGCACGTCGTTACCCATCTACCTTTTTTAAAAAGTACAAACGTTTAATAATAAGGGATCAAGGTTACGTTTGGAATTAAATTAGTCGTCAATTGTCGTCAATTCCAACTGTTAATCATATCTTCGTTGTGAGAGACATGCATTGTTGATTGGGAAACGTTGTAGTTGACGTTTGGAACTTTAATAACTTATCAGTTAGATAAGATAAAAACATAAAAGTAATACTGAGGTACCAGTAATTCGTACGAAATAGCTGCCTTTTAATTTATTGCAAAGTGGAATATCCTTTTCAATAAAGTTTAATCATTCCGTTTGGAAGTAACTGGTGCCTTATCATCCTGAAACGTAAACAAGCAAAGTATCCTTAAACTGAAACACGCCAGAGGAAAAAATTAAGAAATACAAAAAGAAGACATAAAAAGTGCTGTCAAGGGGTTGACAGTACTTGTTATGTATTCTTTTGTTTTTCTTCATATTATTTCCTGTAAATATACAGACATTTTTTACAGTGTGGTCTTTTCCACTACTTACGGATTATATTAAGAGAAAGAAGCCTTGTTTTTGGCTCAGTGGAGTATGTGCAGGTGGCATGGAGGATGATTGCCGCCCTCCTTACAGACTCTAGAGAATGATAATGTTGGATAATTTGACATACGGGAGACCAGTCAACTACGATAGGGCTTTCCCAACTTTTCCTTCGTTTTAAACACAGTAGGTGCTCGCTTATAATTCAGGCTGGTTAACTTTCCGGAGCCGCTACAGTGCACTTTTCCTACATTTTCTCTAGTATAGGCTTTTTTTTTTTTTGAAATAGTTTTTCTAAAAAGAGGCAAAAAGTTTATGAAACTTTTTGAATGTCGCCAGGAGCCTCTATCCCCCAGGTCTTAGATGTAATATTTTGTAACGACCACGGTGTCTTCGTCCACATGCAATCTCAGACATTTGCTTTTAGAACGCCCAGTCAGTTACTTGAAGAATCCCCCAAATTATAAATATATTGAAGAAAATCGCTGAGTCAAAATTTTATAAATACAACCTCCATATTAACATTTTGTTCTTAAAAAAGGAACCCAAATTTCCTTTATTATAGAATAGTGTGTTACTTTAAAATTTCGAAAAATCTGGGTGTTTGCAGCCCATTCAGGAAACGTCTTGGCACACCAGTTGATGGAATGTTTCTTTCTTTTTGGATGTTGTTGTTCCTTCATGATACAGTTTTTAGCCAATTGGATTCCCATAAGTGTGACCTGCAGTTGACTTGTTCAAGTTGTGACTTACTGGCCTGTTTTCCGTATCCCATTGCTTATGAAGAACATCAAACACAATCATATGGCAAATGTTTCACTTTTAAAGTTTTCGGTATGATCCAGCAATGGGTCGAGTTCCAGGCCTCTTGGTTGCAACTTAAGTACGATGCTCTAACCACACCACTTGATGCATGCAGTCAGCACATTAAACATGTAAATCTCGCTTGAAATACCTTTGGAAAGTTAATAGTGTACCAAGAGCTAGTCACGTAGTCAGGATAAATTGTTACTAGATGCAGTTTGTGGGGTTCAGTGTGTTGAATGTGATCATTTGTCTTGGTGAGTGAGAAGTGTACGGGTAGGGGTGCTCTTGTTATAAAATTTGGTGTCGAAAAAGCTACCCTTAGCAGTTAAATTTGTTTCACGTATTGTTTGAAAAAGCCCTACCTCTTTTGATAATATCCATAACTTACTCTGTGATTATATTTAATTAAATGAAGGTCAGCCATTCAAAAATTTAATGTTCACTTAAAGTAATTGTAGTAACGAAATTTCTAAAATATTTGTGATCTGAAAGTGCGTCATTTTAAAGAGTGTTAAATCTGACGTAATATAACCTGGAGAGGTGAAGAATACAGGAGTGTTCGCAACTTTATTTCATTCGTAATTATGTATTCCCCATACACCTTAACCCTGCAATAGAATAGAATATGAAATAGTCAATTGCTCATCCAGAAGACAATGGCCAATGATACAAACAAGAACAAGTCTCCCGCCAAATTCTACAGCAGTTGAATCTCCCACTCTCATTAATGTAAAACTCAAGACGGCCACTCCACTAGGTATAACACCTAACACAGCACATACAAAATAAATTACTAGGTCTGTTGTATCGCACCATGAAGCTTGATCAAACACGACCAGGGGTAAAGTTAGAACAAGAAAGAAACACCGAACGAAGGTTATGTATGACGAATGGCTGGTATATGTTAAACCAGTTGGCTATTTTTGATTGTCAGGTAGTCATGAAAGCATATAAAAAACAACACAACATTACCCTGATCTTCAATAAATTCATGTGAATTTTTTGGTAACGACTAACCTTTATTCTTCAACTACAAATTAGTCTGGTGTATTATGGAAAGTAACGTCAGTTATGAATCAATGTTTTTTGGTAAACATATTTGTGATAAGAATTTCAGTAAAATTTTTACTCTTCCGTTGGTCCATAGGAGCCAAACAAACGATACCACAAAGCGTAGCAACAAAGAATGCATCATGCAAGATGTTAGAAGTTACTTTACTGTACGACTGTTCATATGGAAATTGCAACTTTATCGAAGAGTGCCGATATGTGTTGGAAAGCTGGAGGCGTCTGAGCTACGATGACAGAGATGCAAACCAGTGGTCCCTCTATCTGTAACGAATGAACGGTTCAGTAGAGGGCCCTGTGGAAGTTTGAAATGTTTTTGAAGACTTAGAACAAAGCACGGATGTGAACTGCTTTACGAGCTGCCCCCTTGTATTTGTATAGACTAACGGTAACAAAAAAGGAAAGGATTACAGTCCAAATTTACCGCCTCGATTTTTTCAGAATTCGAGGGGTGCGCTTATTTTGTTACAAAAATTTATTACTTGGCGATGCATTACATATCAATGATAGGAATACAAGCAGGTACATCAGTGAAGTCCCTGCATCAAGTCACGTGAGTGCGATTATACTTTATGCATGAGGTAGTGTGTGGGAGTACTTTTGTTGCCACATAAATAACACAATGGAACGCTAAAATAAAATGTAATGGCTAAGTGACCAAGAAGAAAACCGAACTCTGTGTAGGGTTTAACGTAAGGTCAATAAAATGTTTAAGCAAAAGATTGATTTATTTGGTTGCACATCAAAACGCTAGGAATGTAGCATAAATGTTTTTCACTTTTTGTGGGAAGCTTTAACAGTGACACGGTCTTTCCCATACACGTTATTCCGCAATTTAATGAAAAAAAAAAAAAAAAACATAAAAAATCGAAAGGAACGAAAGTAATTGACCTGGGTCTTCATTTTGTGAAATGTTTCCAGTAGCACATGTTTTTCAACAGGAAAATCTTTATAGGACTTCAATAAAATCATTTAATGCAATTATAAACACTCGCGTCAACGAATAATTGGTCAGTGCGGACGCTTTCTAGTAGCAGGGTTACGCTATAGGTGCTAATAATACCACCTTGCTTTAAGTTCTCGGGGAATATCTGTGACTCAGGATAGACACAGCGTGACAAAAGTTTCCCATATAAGAGGTACAGCACTTTAAAACTGACGGGATCTAATACTTTGGGTTTAGCACCAATACCTTGAAACATTCCCCTTCCCCTTGCCATTAAAAATACGACGAGCTCCTTAGTATGGGTGTTATTACTTTAGGCATGTTTTAACTGGTTGAAGGGGCAAGCGTTATATTTGTTGTTGTTAGAATAACAATTCTAGAAGTTCTCTTTTCAGCTGCCCAGCCCCAAATAGTAACTGATCTGAGTAAAATATCTCCCACGTTAGGTTTGTTTATTTAAAAGTTTCATTTTGATTTAAGGCTAATACGGTGGACATGTTTTTTCTGTGACAGAAAGATTGCTGTACTTTAAATCGTTTATTATGATGTAAAAGTGTTTTATCGACAAACATCAATGATGGGCTACAAGTTTAGGTATGACCGGTCGTTTAATCAACCAATAACGAGTAATTGATAAATGAAGTAGTTTGTTTAAAACTAAAGCAAGGTGTTTATGAAGAGTCAAACAATAGATTTCAGAAATTACTGGAGAACACGATAAGTTGTATATTTTCTTCTTTCTCTGAACATTAGTTGGTAACGTTTTGTGACTGATCAAACATAATTTTGGTGACATTCGGTGACAATGGGATATAATATACCAGCAAATTGTAAGTGTTAGATTGACTAGATTCTGGCTCCCGTGTACCATTCAATAAGTAAATCTGCTTTGAAGCAGTTGGTATTAAAAATAAATATGGTAAAACGTTTTAATCTCTCTCTTTAATCAGTTCGCAGACAAAACAATCGCAACCCAACCAAATTTCTAATCAAGCATTTCGATATTCTAGCTTTTAATTGCTTCTATGCCCTGTTTTTCCATAGTTATGCACTAAGCTTTGGTGAAGGAACGTTTCAAATGCTTACCATGTGCTTAACAAGCCCCCTTGTTTCTTATTGTTGAATGAAACGATACAACTTTTAAGTAATTGGTCATATCTCCGAAAACAAATTTGTACTTCAATTTTGGATAGATTCCCACTTTAGTCAGTGGATCCGGAAAAATAATGTACATTAGCATCGGTTGAATCACGACTTACATGGACTTTCCCGTCGCAGGCCACTGTAAGTAAGCGGATCAGCGTGCAATTCCAGAAAGACACAAAACGGTCTTTTTAGTAGAAGTGTAAAAATTTTATACAACGTTACTTTCAACACAAAAAGGAGACAACGAGGAAGCTAGTTCCGTTGGTAAGGTAGAAACTATTTTTATTATTTTTGTAATCAGCTTGATCATCATCTCCATCTTTATCAGCTTCTGCATTGTCAGCTGAAGAAATCTGATACGTTTACTGAAACGCTAGTACCGCTGTTCTAACCTCCATAACGTCTTTCGCTTACACTACATAAATGTTATTATTCATGTATTACTTTGATCGTGTTTATTAAAGAGTAGTAGAGAAGAAGGTGCAGCATTCATAATCATCAACCAATTTTGAAATACGGATATGAAAATTCTTATGATTATTACTTTTATTTTCATAAACATTATTTTCATTTCTGATACTGGCATAACAAATGCATCATTTCGTGACCTCTCCGTATCAAATTACTTTTTTTTCGACTGCTTGTGCATACCGCTAAAAATAACTGTTGTTAAAAGTGTGCATGCGTAGAGCTTATCGTTTCGGCTACTAGTTTTAATTTAAGACCAACTTATATAGTATTGCTTTTGTCACCCGGTTCAACCCATCTATTGACCCATTGTTACGTGAAGTGAAAAGAGATTGGGGAAACCTAAAAAGTGACCCCTTTCCCCTGTCCTCCGGTTCTGGCCAAGAAACAACCTCCCAACTTATACAGTCTTCTGGTTCACACCAAAACTCGACCCCTTCAGGCAACGTACCATGTAGGAATCCCCGTTGTAAAATATGCGAGCATTTTGTTATCACCCCATCGATAGACTTTAGCAACAAAGTTAAACTTTGCCCAGACAGGGCAGGTTTCAATACCTCCAATGTAGTGTATGTACTTGACTGTACAAAATGTCCTGAAGCCATTTATGTAGGTGAAACAACAATTCGCTTTAGAATGCGGTTTAATAATCACAGCATTAAAAATAACCCTCCCGGCTTTCCAGTAGCAGACCACTTTAATTCACCAGGCCACTCTCCCCCCGATCTCCGTTGTTTCATCGCCAAACAAGGTTTTACCAGTAGCAACAACAGAAAGCTATACGAGCAGCGGCTAATAAACAAACTCCAATCCCATAGCACTGGCCTAAATCGGGACACATCTTTTTTACCCCTTTACTCAATCAATATGTAAAGCTTCAGTGCGTCCGTCAAGTTAAACAGTATTGGTCACTTCTGAGAAAGATTGCACGGCAATCGAAACATTATTTGTGTAGTGTTCTTCTATATGTGTATCACCATTTCGTTGAAATTAAAGCGTTATATTTCGTACCGACACGATTTACTTTATTTTCCAACACACGGTATATGTTTACTCATATAACTATGTTATATATATACATATATATATATATATATATATATATATATATATATATATATATATATATATATATATATATATATATATATATATATATATATGTATATATATATATATAGAAATATATATCAATATGTATATATATATATATATAGTAGGTCGAAGTTGGTAGATCGAAGTTAGAATGTGTAGGTCGAAAGTGTTATAGTAATGAATTCGATCATGAATTTTATACCGATCCAAGATAGAGTATAAACTCTTATCAAAGAAGGAACGGTTGAAGAAAAACACCAGAGAGAAAAATTGAGCCGCACGGGGGACCGAACCCACCATCCTCCGCTTTCCGGGCAGAGTCTATGACCACTATGCTAGAACAGCTCGTGATTCACAGAAGCGACAACAGGCTATAAATACCCCGCGTGAATCAATTTTCTCTCCTTGTTACCATGGTACTCCCAAGCGGGATGAATAATCAGTAGGTCGAAGTTGGTAGATCGAAGTTAGAATGTGTAGGTCGAAAGTGTTATAGTAATGAATTCGATCATGAATTTTATACCGATCCAAGATAGAGTATAAACTCTTATCAAAGAAGGAACGGTTGAAGAAAAACACCAGAGAGAAAATTGAGCCGCACAGGGACCGAACCCACCATCCTCCGCTTTCCGGGCAGAGTCTATGACCACTATGCTAGAACAGCTCGTGATTCACAGAAGCGACAACAGGCTATAAATACCCCGCGTGAATCAATTTTCTCTCCTTGTTACCATGGTACTCCCAAGCGGGATGAATAATCAGTAGGTCGAAGTTGGTAGATCGAAGTTAGAATGTGTAGGTCGAAAGTGTTATAGTAATGAATTCGATCATGAATTTTATACCGATCCAAGATAGAGTATAAACTCTTATCAAAGAAGGAACGGTTGAAGAAAAACACCAGAGAGAAAAATTGAGCCGCACGGGGGACCGAACCCACCATCCTCCGCTTTCCGGGCAGAGTCTATGACCACTATGCTAGAACAGCTCGTGATTCACAGAAGCGACAACAGGTTATAAATACCCGAATTCAATACTATAACACTTTCGACCTACACATTCTAACTTCGATCTACCAACTTCGACCTACTGATTATTCATCCCGCTTGGGAGTACCATGGTAACAAGGAGAGAAAATTGATTCACGCGGGGTATTTATAGCCTGTTGTCGCTTCTGTGAATCACGAGCTGTTCTAGCATAGTGGTCATAGACTCTGCCCGGAAAGCGGAGGATGGTGGGTTCGGTCCCCCGTGCGCCCAATTTTTTTTCTCTGGTGTTTTTCTTCAACCGTTCCTTCTTTGATAAGAGTTTATACTCTATCTTGGATCGGTATAAAATTCATGATCGAATTCATTACTATAACACTTTCGACCTACACATTCTAACTTCGATCTACCAACTTCGACCTACTGATTATTCATCCCGCTTGGGAGTACCATGGTAACAAGGAGAGAAAATTGATTCACGCGGGGTATTTATAGCCTGTTGTCGCTTCTGTGAATCACGAGCTGTTCTAGCATAGTGGTCATAGACTCTGCCCGGAAAGCGGAGGATGGTGGGTTCGGTCCCCCGTGCGGCTCAATTTTTCTCTCTGGTGTTTTTCTTCAACCGTTCCTTCTTTGATAAGAGTTTATACTCTAGCTTGGATCGGTATAAAATTCATGATCGAATTCATTACTATAACACTTTCGACCTACACATTCTAACTTCGATCTACCAACTTCGACCTACTGATTATTCATCCCGCTTGGGAGTACCATGGTAACAAGGAGAGAAAATTGATTCACGCGGGGTATTTATAGCCTGTTGTCGCTTCTGTGAATCACGAGCTGTTCTAGCATAGTGGTCATAGACTCTGCCCGGAAAGCGGAGGATGGTGGGTTCGGTCCCCCGTGCGGCTCAATTTTTCTCTCTGGTGTTTTTCTTCAACCGTTCCTTCTTTGATAAGAGTTTATACTCTATCTTGGATCGGTATAAAATTCATGATCGAATTCATTACTATAACACTTTCGACCTACACATTCTAACTTCGATCTACCAACTTCGACCTACTGATTATTCATCCCGCTTGGGAGTACCATGGTAACAAGGAGAGAAAATTGATTCACGCGGGGTATTTATAGCCGTTCTTTCTTTGATCCGCGAGGCGGCGCTTGGTCTCTCCCACATACAACGAGTTACATCTCCCACAAGCTAAAATATACACTACATTTGTTGTCGCTTCTGTGAATCACGAGCTGTTCTAGCATAGTGGTCATAGACTCTGCCCGGAAAGCGGAGGATGGTGGGTTCGGTCCCCCGTGCGGCTCAATTTTTCTCTCTGGTGTTTTTCTTCAACCGTTCCTTC
This sequence comes from Holothuria scabra, assembly GCA_037179385.1. Classification (NCBI taxonomy): domain Eukaryota; kingdom Metazoa; phylum Echinodermata; class Holothuroidea; order Aspidochirotida; family Holothuriidae; genus Holothuria; species Holothuria scabra. The sequence goes on from CM074179.1 coordinate 78,251,281, forward strand.
TTTGATAAGAGTTTATACTCTATCCCACAAGCTAAAATATACACTACATTTGTTGTCGCTACTGTGAATCACGAGCTGTTCTAGCATAGTGGTCATAGACTCTGCCCGGAAAGCGGAGGATGGTGGGTTCGGTCCCCCGTGCGGCTCAATTTTTCTCTCTGGTGTTCTTCTTCAACCGTTCTTTCTTTGATAAGAGTTTATACTCTATCTTGGATCGGTATAAAATTCATGATCGAATTCATTACTATAACACTTTCGACCTACACATTCTAACTTCGATCTACCAACTTCGACCTACTGATTATTCATCCCGCTTGGGAGTACCATGGTAACAAGGAGAGAAAATTGATTCACGCGGGGTATTTATAGCCTGTTGTCGCTTCTGTGAATCACGAGCTGTTCTAGCATAGTGGTCATAGACTCTGCCCGGAAAGCGGAGGATGGTGGGTTCGGTCCCCCGTGCGGCTCAATTTTTCTCTCTGGTGTTTTTCTTCAACCGTTCCTTCTTTGATAAGATTTTATACTCTATCTTGGATCGGTATAAAATTCATGATCGAATTCATTACTATAACACTTCCGACCTATATATATATATATATATATATATATATATATATATATATATATATATATATATATATATATATATATATATATATATATATATATATATATATATATATATATATATATATATATATGTGTATATATATAAAAGAATAAGTAGAAAACACCACAAATATGACAATATTAGAGCACATACAAGATAAGAGAAACGTTTATTTCAAAGACACCTGTCTTCGTCATCAGCGTCAATGCGGAGTGAAGAAAAATTTAGAAACAACAAGAAACAAAACAAAAACAAACAAAAATACAAATCCTATCGAGAATGATAAACAGAACCGGCTTCCCTGTAAACCACAGAAGGGAAGTCGCTCAAAACACCAAGATCTTTGTTTAGGCCGCGGGTATGTGTTGACAGTTTTAGCATCCATTTGCTTTCGGATTTAAGCCTTTGAGTGACAGATGGGTAATTAGAATTGAGTAGGATACATCTTAAATTAGACAAAGAGTGGTTTGAGTTACTAGTGAAATGTTTGGATATAGGATAATTTAATGATTTGTCTAGAATAGTTTTTTTGTGGTTGTTAAACCTCAGTCTAAATTTGGTGCCGGTCTGACCCACATAGTTGCCTTTCTCACACACGTTGCAGCACAGTAAATAAACTACATTAGCCGTGTCACAGTTTAAGGGAGGGTAACGGATGTTACAAGTAGTGCCCGGAGGGGTAAAAATTTCGTCAGTGATAATGAAAGGGCACACCTGACACATAAGCTTGCCACACTTTTCGTTGCCTGTGTTTCCAGCTGCACGAAGCCTGGATGATGTGAGGAGGGATTTGAGGTTGGGGGGTTGTCTTCTCGCAGTTAAAAGGGGGTCTTCAAAAAGTTCAGAGATTGAACTATCTGCCGGAAGAATAGCATATATATATACATAAATAAATATATATATATATAAATAAATTTATATATATATATATATATACATAAATAAATATATATATATAAATAAATTTATATATATATATATATAGGTCGAAAAGAGGTAGTAAAAAGTGCTTAAAAGTTTGCGGAAAACTCCACGACGTTTCGGGTAAAAACCCTTCATCAGGTGGCAAAAACCAAACTGAACAACCAACAGTAACAATTGGACACGACAAACATCAAATCCGAAGCGATCGCTGTAAAAACAGAACCGGACGAAAGTGACTGTCAGAAAACATGAGTGCGAAGGATGAAACACAAATCAAAAAAAGAAAAAGAGCGTCCTGGATGAAAAAATGCACGTAAAAATCGAACATGTTCTTTAAAAGGGAAAACAGGAGACAAAAACTAGCTCCGGAAAAAAAAAATTGTAAATAAGGCCTACACAGAAAAAAAACGAGCACGAACGGGTAAGTGTAAAAGGAGTAAAAACTGGTACAAAAAGGGGGTGAATATTACAAAAGGTCAATTCTAACGTTAAGCCCGTGTGGAGCGAGAGTACCTAGCCTCATGATCAGTCGGTTTTCAGCACTAAGGCGGTCACGATCGGAGCCTCGGCACATTACAGCTGCCGTAACGGTTAAATGCTGTATTGAACAAGGTGAAGGGGGATTGAAATGTGCAGCCACCGGGTATCCATGGAGATTCTGTTTGATGGACCTAAGGTGCTCGGTGACTCGATCCGCGAGGCGGCGCTTGGTCTCTCCCACATACAACGAGTTACATCTCCCACAAGCTAAAATATACACTACATTTGAGGAAATGCAGGAGAATCTTTGTTTGACAATAAAGCTATTGCCGTTGGGGCCAGAAATGTTGACGAGGTCGTGTTTGCCGACAACTGGACATGTATTACACCTCGGGCGGTTACATGGAAAGGTACCAGCCGTGTCTTCGAAAGAAGTTTGTGGGTGGGAAGCCCGAACTAAATGGTTGGCTAAATTTTTCTCAACTCTAAAGGCAGTGATGGGGGGTTCCGGGAAAACATCACGGGTTGGGGGGTCTTGTCGGAGCAACTTTACATTTTTGTGGATAGCGTGTAAAATAGGACCGATCGAAGGGTGATAAGAAATAACTAAAGGAATACGTAGATCGGTACCAGATTTGCTCTTTTTCTCCAAGGCTTCCTTTCTGCTGGTTCCTTGAATTCTGCGTAGGGCATTAGAGAGGATTTTGGCAGGGTACTGGCGTTTTTCAAAAAAGGACAAAATTTCTTCAGAGGCAGTAGAGAAGTCAGAATCCTCCGAACAAATTCGTCTGGCTCGCAAGAGCTGGGAATAAGGGATAAATTTAGTGCAAGATCTGGGGTGATTGACAAGGGTGGTGCTGTCGTGGTGTGGCGGAAGGACCTGTATATTGCTGAGGCCAACAAACAGCTATCCGACCAAAGTGCTTATTTAGAACTTCCCGCTGACCCCACTCCTGAGTGCCAAAAGTTAGTTAAAAACACTTTGACCCAACTCATGGACAATAAACAACTACCCCAAAACGCTACTTCTCTACTCCACCCTTGCCCACAGATTTCTAACTTCTACCTGCTTCCCAAAATCCACAAAGCCAACAACCCTGGCAGACCTATCGTCTCTTCACACAGCTGCCCCACCGTACTTATTTCTGAGTATGTGGATTCTGTGCTCTCCCCTTTAGTTTCAGCTTTGCCGTCGTTTGTTCAAGACACGCCACATTTCTTGAGACTTATTCGTGACTTTGAGTTTCCTGAAAATTGTGGAGAACGTCTTTTATTCACCATGGATGTGTCCAGCCTCTACACGTCAATTCCTCATAATGCTGCCTTAACAGCTATCCGTTACTACCTAGACAAACGGCGTGATCCCCTTGTACCGACTGACACCTTCCTACGTTTAACGGAACTTGTTCTCAAGCAAAATTGTTTTCAGTTTAATGGGCGTTTTTTCCGTCAAGCTAAAGGAGTGGCCATGGGAACCAAAATGGGTCCCTCTGTTGCCTGTTTGACCATGGGCCACTTTGAAGAACAACTTTTTTCTCAGTATACCGGGCCACGACCTATACTTTACAAAAGGTATATTGATGATATTGTAGGAGTTGCTTCTGGATCCCGTCGTGATTTAGAAACTTTTATCGACTTTGTTTATTCCTTTTGCCCCTTTTTGAAATTTACCCTTTGTATCTCGGACTCATCTGTTGTTTTTCTCGACCTTAAACTGTCCATCAACAACCGTACAATTACCTCTAACCTACACTTTAAGCCAACCGACTCGCATAACTACCTTTTGTACCCTTCCAATCACCCAAAATCTTGCACTAAATCTATCCCTTATTCCCAGCTCTTGCGAGCCAGACGAATTTGTTCGGAGGATTCTGACTTCTCTACTGCCTCTGAAGAAATTTTGTCCTTTTTTGAAAAACGCCAGTACCCTGCCAAAATCCTCTCTAATGCCCTACGCAAAATTCAAGGAACCAGCAGAAAGGAAGCCTTGGAGAAAAAGAGCAAATCTGGTACCAATCTACGTATTCCTTTAGTTATTTCTTATCACCCTTCGATCCGTCCTATTTTACACGCTATCCACAAAAATGTAAAGTTGCTCCGACAAGACCCCTCAACCCGTGATGTTTTCCCGGAACCCCCCATCACTGCCTTTAGAGTTGAGAAAAATTTAGCCAACCATTTAGTTCGGGCTTCCCACCCACAAACTTCTTTCGACGACACGGCTGGTACCTTTCCATGTAACCGCCCGAGGTGTAATACATGTCCAGTTGTCGGCAAACACGACCTCGTCAACATTTCTGGCCCCAACGGCAATAGCTTTATTGTCAAACAAAGATTCTCCTGCATTTCCTCAAATGTAGTGTATATTTTAGCTTGTGGGAGATGTAACTCGTTGTATGTGGGAGAGACCAAGCGCCGCCTCGCGGATCGAGTCACCGAGCACCTTAGGTCCATCAAACAGAATCTCCATGGATACCCGGTGGCTGCACATTTCAATCCCCCTTCACCTTGTTCAGTACAGCATTTAACCGTTACGGCAGCTGTAATGTGCCGAGGCTCCGATCGTGACCGCCTTAGTGCTGAAAACCGACTGATCATGAGGCTAGGTGCTCTCGCTCCACACGGGCTTAACGTTAGAATTGACCTTTTGTAATATTCACCCCCTTTTTGTACCAGTTTTTTACTCCTTTTACACTTACCCGTTCGTGCTCGTTTTTTTCTGTGTAGGCCTTATTTACAATTTTTTTTTTCCGGAGCTAGTTTTTGTCTCCTGTTTTCCCTTTTTTAAGAACATGTTCGATTTTTACGTTTTACTTTTAAGCACTTTTTACTAACTCTTTTCGACCTACACATTTCAACAGTGCTCCGCAGCATTTCGACCTTATTATATATATTTATATATATATATATATATATATATATATATATATATATATATATATATATATATATATATATATATATATATATATATATATATATATATATATATATTTACCTGGATCCTACCTTTGGTCGACATTCCTTCGTCTAAAAATGTAGGCTTTAGGTCGAGTCTCAGTGAGGGTGGTCAACATTTTCGTGTCGACCTAATGTTTGGTTCACGATTTCAACCCCTTCTGCATATATTCTTAATAAAATGAGTGCATGTATTATACCTTCATGGCGCCCTCTTTATTGTGTCTTTATATAGACGTAATAAACATAATGTATAATATGTAGATTTGCACGTGAAAAAGGGGGTGTTATATCTTGCGTTGTCTAAAAATGTACATTAAGTTAACACGTAAGTATTGCAAAATACCTTTAATACTTTGTTTATTTTATTATAACTTGTGCGTACGTCAAACATTATAAATATACCATACATATTATTGTTGGCGCTGTTGAAGTTTATGGTGGTATTTTATTTGAATTTTTTAGTGTCTGTATGTGCAGATACATTCAAATATGTAAAATAGTTATATGTCGACTTAAGGTCGATGTCGACCTAAGGTAGGATCCAGCGTTATATATATATATATATATATATATATATATATATATATATATATATATATATATATATATATACATTTCATTTATTTGTTTCATCGTAACGACCAATAATAACAATATTTACATATATACTGTGTTGTAACAAATTACGTTTTAAAAGTTACGAAAGGAAGTACTCTAAAAAACCTTGGTAGGCTTAGGGGACAGAGCACTCCCTGTGAGAAGTACAAAGAGAAAAATATGAACATTAACCTAAACGATATACAGTGAACATAAGAATGGTGAATGTTATATGAAGTACTTCGTTAATCAATACTTTTCAATGCAGTGCTTGCAATTCTTACTTTTGAAACTAGAAATTGATTTACAGAGTTGGACTTCATTAGGGAGGGTATTCCAGATTGAGGATGCTCTTACGTGTAAACTTTGCTTCAGAAAATTTGAATTAAAACGTGGTAACCGGAGATATCCGGACTGCCTTGTATTATGGTCGTGTGTGTCATAGTTAAATGAGAATATTTGTTGAAAGTACGGTGGAGCAAGATTATGTACGATACGGTAAGCAAAGATTGCTTCTTTGAAGTGGATTAAATCGGTGAACTTCCTCAAGTTAAGTAGAGAAAAAAGTTTACTGGTATGTTCAATTGAGTTTGCCTTGCAAATGTGCCGGATTGCCCTCTTTTGTAATGTAATGAGTTTGGTTAGGTGTGTCTTACTTGTCCCAGCCCAGACAGACAGGCAGTATAGAAGGTGTGGCAAGAAGAGGGTGAGATAAAGGGAACGAAGGATATTCCCTGGCAAATGGTGTTTAAGCTTAGCCCTTTACAGTTGTTTGGGTCCTTTGGGACCCATGCGGAGAGCTCGGCTGTCCCACATCTTTACTGTTTCACGCGGAGCTCGAAACTGCGAGTAGCTACCCGGAAATTCGGCCACAACAGCGAGAGAGACAATAGTTTAAGGTCACGGGGTCAATGGCCTACGGAAGCCGATGCGGGGCGGGCTACGTCCGCTTTTCCGCCCACTCCCGAGGCGCGCAAATATGCCCCGATCGGAGCACAACGGTAAAGGGTTAATCAAGAATATCTGCACCACTCGGCTGAAGGCTTACGTGCACACACGCAGAGACAGTGGCATTAGCTTTGCAGTAAACACACTCCACAAGCTTATTTTAAGCTAAAATATCTGCACCTCTCGGCTAAAGGTTTACGTGCACACACGCAGAGACAGTGACATTAGCTTTGCAGTAAACACACTCCACAGGCTTATTTTAACCCTTTACCGTTGTTTGGGTCCTTTTGGACCCACGCGGAGAGCTCGGCTGTCACACATCTTTACCCACACAACGGTAAAGGGTTAAAATAAGCCTGTGGAGTGTGTTTACTGCAAAGCTGATGCCACTGTCTCTGCGTGTGTGCACGTAAGCCTTCATGCGTGTGGTGCAGATATTTTTGATTGACCCTTTACCGTTGTGCGCCTCGGGAGTGGGCGAAAAAGCGGACGTAGCCCGCCCCGTATCGGCTTCCGTGGACCATTGACCCCGTGACCTTAAACTATAGTCTCTCTCGCTGTTGTGGCCGACTTTTTGGGGTAGCTACTCGCATTTTCGAGCTCCGCGTGAAACAGTTAAGATGTGTGACAGCCGAGCTCTCCGCATGGGTCCAAAAGGACCCAAACAACGGTAAAGGGTTAAAATAAGCTTGTGGAGTGTGTTTGCTGCAAAGCTGATGCCACTGTCGCTGCGTGTGTGCACGTAAGTCTTCAGCCGAGTGGTGCAGTTATTTTTGATTAACCCTTTACCGTTGTGGTCCGATCGGGGCATACTTGCGCCCCTCGGGAGTGGGCGGAAAAGCGGACGTAGCCTGCCCCGCATCGGCTTCCGTAGGCCATTGACCCCGTGACCTTTAATTATTGTCTCTGTCGATGTTGTTGACGAATTTTCGGGTAGCTACTCGCAGTCTCGAGCTCCGCGTGAAACAGTAAAGATGTGTGACAGCCGAGCTCTCAGCGTGGGTCCAAAAGGACCCAAACAACGGTAAAGGGTTAAACCTTTACCGTTGTGCTCCGATCGGGGCATATCTGCGCGCCTCGGGAGTGGGTGGAAAAGCGGACGTAGCCCGCCCCGCATCGGCTTTCGTAGACCGTTGACCCCATGACCTCAAACTATTGTCTCTCTCGCTGTTGTGGCCGAATTTCCGGGTAGCTACTCGCAGTTTCCAGCTCCGCGTGAAACAGTAAAGATGTGTGACAGCCGAGCTCTCCGCATGGTTCCAAAAGGACCCAAACAACGGTAGAGGGTTAAAATAAGCCTGTGGAGTGTGTTTACTGCAAAGCTACCGCCACTGTCCCTGCGTGTGTGCACGTAAACCTTTAGCCGAGTGGTGCAGATATTTAGGCTTAACCCTTTACCGTTGTGCTCCTATCGGGACATACTTGCGCGCCTCGGGAGTGGGTGGAAAAGCGGACGTAACCCGGACCGCATCGGCTTCCGTAGGCCATTGACCCCGTGACCTTAAATTATTGTCTCTCTCGCTGTTGTGGACGAATTTTCGGGTAGCTACTCGCAGTCTCGAGCTCCGCGTGAAACAGTAAAGATGTGTGACAGCCGAGCTCTCCGCGTGGGTCCAAAAGGACCCAAACAACGGTAAAGGGTTAAAATAAGCCTGTGGAGTGTGTTTACTGCAAAGCTACCGCCACTGTCTCTGCGTGTCAGCACGTGAACCTTTAGCCGAGTGGTGCAGATATTTTAGCTTAACCCTTTACCGTTGTACTCCGATCGGGTCATACTTGCGCGCCTCGGGAGTGGGCGGAAAAGCGGACGTAGCCTGCCCCGCATCGGCTCCCGTAGGCCATTGACCCCGTGACCTTAATTTATTGTCTCTCTCGCTGTTGTGGCCGAATTTTCGGTTAGCTACTCGCAGTTTCGAGCTCCGCGGGAAACAGTTAAGATGTGTGACAGCCGAGTTGGGTCCAAAAGGACCCAAACAACGGTAAAGGGTTAAAATAAGCCTGTGAAGTGTGTTTACTGCAAAGCTAACGCCACTGTCTCTGCGTGTGTGCACGTAAACCTTTAGCCGAGTGGTGCAGATATTTTAGCTTAAAATAAGCCTGTGGAATGTGTTTACTGCAAAACTAACGCCACTGTCTCTGCGTGTGTGCACGTAAACCTTTAGCCGAGTGGTGCAGATATTTTAGCTTAACCCTTTACCGTTGTGCTCCGATCGGGACATAATTGCGCGCCTGGGGAGTGGGCGGAAAAGCGGACGCAGCTCGCCCCGCATCGGCTTCCTTAGGCCATTGACCCCGTGATCTTAAATTATTGTCTCTCTCGCTGTTGTGGCCGAATTTACGGGTAGCTACTCGCAGTTTCGAGCTCCGCGTGAAACAGTAAAGATGTGTGACAGCCGAGCTCTCCGCGTGGGTCCAAAAGGACCAAAACAACGGTAAAGGGTTAAATCTTTACCGTTGTGCTCCGATCGGGGCATATCTGCGCGCCTCGGGAGTGGGTGGAAAAGCGGACGTAGCCCGCCCCGCATCGGCTTCCGTAGGCCATTGACCCCGTGACCTTTAATTATTGTCTCTCTCGATGTTGTTGACGAATTTTCGGGTAGCTACTCGCAGTCTCGAGCTCCGCGTGAAACAGTAAAGATGAGTGACAGCCGAGCTCTCAGCGTTGGTCCAAAAGGACCCAAACAACGGTAAAGGGTTAAACCTTTACCGTTGTGCTCCGATCGGGGCATATCTGCGCGCCTCGGGAGTGGGTGGAAAAGCGGACGTAGCCAGCCCCGCATCGGCTTTCGTAGACCGTTGACCCCATGACCTCAAACTATTGTCTCTCTCGCTGTTGTGGCCGAATTTCCGGGTAGCTACTCGCAGTTTCCAGCTCCGCGTGAAACAGTAAAGATGTGTGACAGCCGAGCTCTCCGCATGGTTCCAAAAGGACCCAAACAACGGTAGAGGGTTAAAATAAGCATGTGGAGTGTGTTTACTGCAAAGCTACCGCCACTGTCTCTGCGTGTCAGCACGTGAACCTTTAGCCGAGTGGTGCAGATATTTTAGCTTAACCCTTTACCGTTGTGCTCCAATCGGGTCATACTTGCGCGCCTCGGGAGTGGGCGGAAAAGCGGACGTAGCCTGCCCCGCATCGGCTCCCGTAGGCCATTGACCCCGTGACCTTAATTTATTGTCTCTCTCGCTGTTGTGGCCGAATTTTCGGGTAGCTACTCGCAGTTTCGAGCTCCGCGGGAAACAGTTAAGATGTGTGACAGCCGAGTTGGGTCCAAAAGGACCCAAACAACGGTAAAGGGTTAAAATAAGCCTGTGGAGTGTGTTTACTGCAAAGCTAACGCCACTGTCTCTGCGTGTGTGCACGTAAACCTTTAGCCGAGTGGTGCCGATATTTTAGCTTAAAATAAGCCTGTGGAATGTGTTTACTGCAAAACTAACACCACTGTCCTTGCGTGTGTGCACGTAAACCTTTAGCCGAGTGGTGGAGATATTTTAGCTTAACCCTTTACCGTTGTGCTCCGATCGGGATATACTTGCGCGCCTCGGAAGTGGGCGGAAGAGCGGACGTAGCCCGCCCCGCATCGGCTTCCGTACCCAATTGACCCCGTGACCTTAAATTATTGTCTCTCTCGCTGTTGTGGCCGAATTTTCGGGTAGCTACTCGCAGTTTCGAGCTCCGCGTGAAACAGTAAAGATGCGAGACAGCCGAGCTCTCCGCGTGGGTCCAAAAGGACCCAAACAACGGTAAAGGCTTAAAATAATCCTGTGGAGTGTGTTTACTGGAAAGCTAACGCCACTGTCTCTGCGTGTGTACACGTAAACCTTTAGCCGAGTGGTGCAGATATTTTAGCTTAAAATAAGTCTGTGGAGTGGGTTTACTGCAACGCTAACGCCACTGTCTCTGCGTGTGTGCACGTAAACCTTTAGCCGAGTGGTGGAGATATTTTAGCTTAACCCTTTACCGTTGTGTTCCGATCGGGTCATACTTGCGCGCCTCGGGAGTGGGCGGAAAAGCGGACGTAGCCTGCCCCGCATTGGCTCCCGTAGGCCATTGACCCCGTGACCTTAAATTATTGTCTCTCTCGCTGTTGTGGCCGAATTTTCGGGTAGCTACTCGCAGTTTCGAGCTCCGCGGGAAACAGTAAAGATGCGAGACAGCCGAGTTGGGTCCAAAAGGACCCAAACAATGGTAAAGGGTTAAAATAAGCCTGTGGAGTGTGTTTACTGCAAAGCTAACGCCACTGTCTCTGCGTGTGTGCACGTAAACCTTTAGCCGAGTTTTGCAGATATTTTAGCTTAACCCTTTACCGTTGTGCTCCGATCGGGGCATACTTGCGCGCCTAGGGAGTGGGCGGAAAAGCGGACGCAGCTCGCCCCGCATCGGCTTCCTTAGGCCATTGACCCCGTGATCTTAAATTATTGTCTCTCTCGCTGTTGTGGCCGAATTTACGGGTAGCTACTCGCAGTTTCGAGCTCCGCGTGAAACAGTAAAGATGTGTGACAGCCGAGCTCTCCGCGTGGGTCCAAATGGACCCAAACAACGGGAAAGGGTTAAAATAAGCCTGTGGAGTGTGTTAACTGCAAAGCTAACGCCACTGCCTCTGCGTGTGTGCACGTTAACCTTTAGCCGAGTGGTGCAGATATTTTAGCTTAAAATAAGCCTGTGGAGTGTGTTTACTGCAAAACTAACGCCACTGTCTCTGCGTGTGTGCACGTAAACCTTTAGCCGAGTGGTGGAGATATTTTAGCTTTACCCTTTACCTGTTGTGCTCCGATCGGGGCATACTTGCGCGCCTCGAGAGTGGGTGGAAAAGCGGACGTGTAAAGATGTGTGACAGCCGAGCTCTCCGCGTGGGTCCAAAAGGACCCAAACAACGGTTAAGGGTTAAAATAAGCTTGTGGAGTGTGTTTACTGCAAAGCCACTTTGGGAATTCAGTAAAGCGCGTGAAAACTGACAAGTCACTACCGTAGACACCCGAGGTTATTATGTTGTTCTACAAGCTAGTAGTAGCTATACCGATTTTACTCTGTGTTCATAACGATGGATGGGGCTGAAACAATCCATGGCCAAGGATAAACTTAAAGTTAGTCTGTAAATTAGTATGAAAGGGATCCATTGACATACTTAGATTTTGTTACTTATCCTTATTCTTGGAGGCTTACAGGCTAGTTCGGGAAATTAGCTTTCTGCTCACTTGGGATGTAATGATAAACGGGTCCATGAGTACCTTAGAGCCTACTACACTTAACAGACTGTTGTTCTAACAGGATTTCCTGTGTGATCGAGCCACTGTTAGGCCTCCTTAGTGGCGGGCGAAGGGGAGACCATTGGGCCATGCCTCCCTCACATATGCCATTTTTCTTTGTTCTTAAAAATACTTTAGTAACACAGGTTTTTCTTCAAAAGACAGTATACGTGGCACCAGATTGCTTAAAAGGACACCCAGTTTTTCAAAAATTTTCAAAGGGGAAGGATTTTCTCTGCAAGGTCCTTCAGTGCTGCCATTTTTTTTTTAAATCCTACAAATAGACCTAGGCAAATTCTGTCAAATTCCAATTTTTAATTAAAAAGGTAGATTCTGTTTCCCACTGGTGGCATCGAAAAAAACTACACGTTTAGATTCTCTTTACAGGAATGAATACTCTATTTTGACCATCTGAGGGGTCTGATTTTTCGAAATTTTCTTTTCGCTAAGCGCCAATTAATGGTGTCGTTTCGCTCAGTCTTTTGGGCTAAATTACATTTGCGGGTCAAATTAGCTCTTAACTCTCTGATCACTTTGCAGTTTTCGAACATATTTTGAAGTGATCATTTTATTGCAAACGACAAAAGAGCAGGGCTGTAGTCGAGTCCAACAAGCTCGAGTCCAAGTCCGAGTCCAAGTCCAAAAGCTCAAGTCCGAGTCCAAGTCCAAGTCCAAGGGGCTCGAGTCCAAGTCCAAGTCCGAGTCCAAATCCAAAAGTAGTAAAACAACAATAGTTTTTTTCTGGTAAAGATCTAGGCCTATGGGGGCTATAGCTGTATTAACAGGGACAAACATGGACTCAATTCCTGATTCAATCTGGTTTTTCCTGTACATGGAATTGGCCTGGCATGGTCCTGAAATTGGAACTGGCCCGGAATGGACTGCAACGGGACATGAAATCAAAGCGGAGCCCATGCAGCTGAGTCCACTTATCTGGCTAAATGAAAATTGTGCCTCTCTTACATACTGAGTAAACAGTAGCTCATATTTTTCACTTAAAAGCAGCCAATTGTCTGGGAGAAATGCCCCAGCCTGGGGATGTTTACAACAGTGCATGGGGTCCTGATGGGAATGCTCAAATATACTCAGGAATTTTGTAGGTGGGCGAAAGCCTTTTTGTTGGGGTAATGGATTTTTTAAGTTGTCCTGCATGGGACTACAGGCTAGCTAGAGAAACATTGTGAAAATACAGTCTGGTATTAAATCAGTAACCCAACGGACAAGCTGTTTGAGAATATGGTACAATATAAATGCTATTGGTGATTATGCAGGAATTGCATGGAGGGTTCCCAATAGTGGGAATGCACTCAGTGCTGTAAGCAACCTGAAACCAATTTTGGAAGGCACATCACAGGGACCCATTTTTATATAACAGAGGCATTAGCTGGGCTTTAATTATATGGCCTGTCTATAGCTATTTTGTAAGTTAGTCAGACAGAGTTTTACGGCCCAGTTTCCAACCTATTGGTTCAAGTCGAGCATGTCTAAAGCTATACTGCAGACGTCTGGTTGTATGGACAATCCCTTAGTAGCTGCTCTACTAACATAAAGCCCACAAGGCTATCTCTGGACAATGCCATATATGCATGCAAAACCAGCTGCCATATTGCCCATTTGTCTTCATGAATATCATGTAGTACAGCACACATATATATATACAGAGGCTAATGAAAGTTGCACATATGTTACTTGTTAGGACCAACAACAAAACAACATTGTCATACTGTACTGTACATTATACTGTTCAAAGCATTGTATGTATACAGAATTGACATACAACCTGTAAGTGATCCGACTCGCAGATGGCCTGACAAGTTATTTAGGTAACTTTACCTGCCACCATATTACCTGTTACTTGCAAGTTCTTTACCTGGCTGTGTCTAGTCCATGGGAAGCATGAGGTGGAGCAATTCTTCCAGCAAGGTGGAGGAGGTATGATGATGAAAACCATACAACTTGTCAACAGGCTAGGCAGGAATTCGAATAGGCCTATGTACGTAATGACGTAGTAATTTAGATACTGTAATAACACAGTTGGCCTATGTACAATTGTGTTGGTTTGGCAGCCGGTCCAATAGTGTTAGTGGCTCTAGAATGTATGATGGTCTCATTAGAACTTAACCAAATAAACAGACAATGAACAAAGCCACAAAGGCAACTTGGTTATAGTCGAATATGCATAACTTCCAGGTCAATTATAAGGTATGTTAAAATTTCAGTGTATATTGTTTGGCAGCCTTGTCAATAGATCTCACACAATTTTCTCGCAAGTAGTATAGAGACTGTACGGACACCCCCCTCCAGGGGCGGCCCCGCCCCGTTTTTTGGGACGTCTTTCTGGGCGGCCTCGGAGGTTACCCGAGAAGGAGGGCGCCATTTGAAAATCGCTGTGCGACGTGTTGCTAGGTAAGATATTGCGTAATAATACGATTGTGTTGCATGAGAATACATGAATTTCAGGGGTTTTTTTTTCTCATTTCATGTCATTATTTACTAAAGCGAACAGGTCTTAACATGTTTTAATATCGTCATAGAACTATAGACACTACGTGTACAGTAGGATTTTCTGTCAGAATCTGAATCAGAATGCTCGTACATTGTGGGGTAGCCTTTTTTATACAGTTGAACCTCCACGCACCTCTCCCCTTATCAGTCAATTTTTCTAATTTGTTTTTTCTTTCTTCTATATTTCAGTTATTTCGAAGGGCGCGCTCATTAATGATATCTTTGTCTTTTCTCAAAATGCGCTTATTTTTCCTACCCAGTGGGGTTTTAACGAAAATTTTGGTTCTTCATATCAGCGCTTAGTTTTCCTTTTAGAGGATGCACAGATTTACTATATCTAAGTTTTTTCAACTTTTAATCCACAGTCGCGTATTTTTCCTGTCCTTAGACCTCATCGACCACTTTTTGCTTCCTGTACTGCCATTCTGTTTTCCTTCGGGGACGAACTTCTTACAGGATATCTTGGCTCTTCTCAACCAAAGTCGCTTATTTTTTTCTGTTCAGTAGGGCCTTATCGACCACGTTTGCTCCCCATACCAGCAATTTGTGTTCCTTTTAGATGATGTTTGGCTCTTCTCAACCAAAGTCGTTTATTTTTCCTGTCCAGAAAGACTTTATCGGAAGAGTTTTTGCTCTTATTATAACAGTTTGAATTATTCTTTCAAAGATGCATTGTTTGCAATTTGGTCAACAATCTAGATTCCATGACTTCATTATGATGTGTTCCATTTTACGTGTTAGTTAATGGGGTGTAGCTAGGTAACATGTAGTCAACTCTGTAAATCTTTGGAAACGTAGCAGTTTTGTGTGTTTTTCACCTGTTTGTATGTGTACCCTTGAAGAACTAGCCTGCTGGTTTTTCTTGTCGGAATATGCTTCATTTTTCTTTTAAACATCTCATGCACAGTAAGTCCTGGTTTTTATTTTTATTGGGTCTTCTTATACCATACATCCTCACCTATGCTTGTTCGTCTTTCAAAGCAAGGGCATCCATTTGTAAGTAAGAGTCAGGATCACCAAGGCTATCACCATCATCTTGATCGCAGTTACTCTGCTGTTGTGTGATTTTTTCGTAAATGTTTCACAAAAGTAATCCTGTTAAAACTGAACAATACATGAATCGATTAAAACACCGGTTAGATTTTTTCACCCCTCAT
This sequence comes from Holothuria scabra, assembly GCA_037179385.1. Classification (NCBI taxonomy): domain Eukaryota; kingdom Metazoa; phylum Echinodermata; class Holothuroidea; order Aspidochirotida; family Holothuriidae; genus Holothuria; species Holothuria scabra. Next base: position 78,266,707 of record CM074179.1, read on the forward strand.
AAATGCAGACTTATGGTCTTATACTTACCCAACCTCCCCGTTGTTCGATCCACTGAGTGCAACGGTCTTCAACGTATTCTCCAGCAGACTGTGCGAGTTTTTCAGTCGTATGTTTATCCTCTCCTTGTTCGCGATATCGTTGGGCTCATTTTCTAACAAATACGTGCTTTGCTATATCATTTAGCGAGGTTTCGAACCTCTCGTCAATTTCATTTCCCACACGGTAAAGGGTTTTCATGTACGGCGACGGGTGAGGGTTGAATTCATCTTTTACAAAATTCCTTCCAAGTTCTCGTGCGATTTTACCTGCTTCAACCATTGTGACTAATGGCGAATACAGCCGATCAAAACGTTTTGATATATAGTTCTATATACGAAACGATGACGATATTAAAACATGTAAAGACCTGTTCGCTTTAGTAAATAATGAAATGAAAAAAAAAAAAAAACCCCTGAAATTCATGTATTCTCTTACAACACAATCGTATTATTATGCAATATCCTTCCTAGCAACACGTCGCACAGCGATTTTCAAATGGCGCCCTCCTTCTCGGGTAACATTCGAGGCCGCCCCGAAAGACGTCCCAAAAAACGGGGCGGGGGCCGCTCCTGGAGGGGGGTGTCCGTGCAGTCTCATACTACTCTCGGAGAACTAGTGCCACCTGTTAAAACTCTCTGGGGCATAACTGATATTGCTATACCTACCACAGTAATTTAGTTAATTTAGTTTGTTTGGTTGTGCCCCCTATATTGTGACCTGCATCTAGGTAGCATTGTAACTGTGTGATGCAAAAGGCCTAGGCAGGTTACCATTACTAATTCAGATCATGCGGGTCTAACATTTGTTTGAAATGGGTAAGATGTACGTGAAGAATGTCTTTGAAGTTTGATGGTTAATTTTGTGACATTGACAATCATGTAGGCCTGTAGGCCTAGACCTTTAGGTACAAACTCTCCTTGTTGATCCCCACATGATACAAAAGCCCAAAGTTGCCTAGTTAACTGGTCCACCCAAAGGTGCTTCAGTCCAGTGCGCAACTACTGTATAACTTTGTGCAGCTGGGCAACTGATTTTAGTAGCAAGCCTGTTTATTTCCAAGCAGGAGGCGGAAAGCCGGACTGCCGTAGAAAAACCCACATACATTGAGCAGGAGGACTCGATGTGAATATGCACATGCATGTGCAACACAGTAATGGTAAACAGCAGCTCTGGAACAACTAGACCACCTGACTACTCTGCCACTCATGACTCCACATAATGCATCACACCATGACTATAAACCTCATCAATCTGTTATGGTAAACAATGTTCCAGAAATAAAGGGCAAGAGCAGTTGCGGCAAATATTATTTTGAAGCAACAGCTAAAATGTCACAATAATCCCCTTATTTCACTCCAAAGCATCTTTTATAAAACTTTAGAGCCTGCTCCATAATGCATACTCAAGGTAAACTAAGCAGTTACAATTACTAAATTTCACATTTGAGTACAAAAGTACAAAAGAAACAAACTTCATGCGAATCAGGTCACCAACTGGCATGTGACACTTGAAAATGATTAAGTTACGTAAAGATGTGCAGGCCAATACAGTCCTGTATCCTATATTAAAGAAAATAAAGCCCAAGTATATGTTGAGTGCTGGGGTTTTTGGTGGATTGATCATGAAATTATAAAGAAAGAATCAGAAAAAATGGCTGCCGGACTTGAAGGACTCGACTTGGAGTCCAAGCCAAAGTCCAAGTCCAGAGAGCCCAAGTCCAAGTTCGAGTCCAAAAAGGTGGACTTAAGTCCTGACTCGACCTCGAGTCCGGACTCGAGTCCTACAGCCCTGCGAAGGAGGAGAGCGACTGGTTAGATTCTTCTTATAAGTCTGGAAAATGCTAATTCCAACCAACTAAGGGGTTTGATTTTTCAAATTTCTCCACGATCCGCGCCAACCAATGGTGGCGCTCCTCTTACATAATCTTTATGACAAAATAACGTCTTGTGGCCTAGAAAAACCACAAATACCGATCAATGCTCTTTTATTTTGATTCCTAAAAGTGTGCAAATTTAATGACAAGTTTCACTTCGTTAAGTAGCATAAAAGGCATTTGAATGCATGTAAGACAAAAAGGTTTCAGTTTTATCCTTATGAACCACCACGATTCATCTTTTAACACTGTTCCTGTCAAAGTCGAAAATCTTGCGCCATTTTGCACCTAGGCTCCTTGAAAACGTCCATCCAAAATCTCCGGATACCTCTCCCCTTAGACCATACTTAATCTCCTCCCCTTCAGAGAAATTCGCTACTGCAATAGTACATAAAATAAACCAGAAAATTTTGACCAAAATAATATACTAAGAGTTCTAATTGCACTATGTTAAGCTTTTAAGATTTAACTGCAAGTAATATTACATAATTACATGATAATGTTGTTATACTTGTAAATTTGCATATTCTATATGAAATACATACACATTGACCGGAAAAAGTTTTGGGGAAATTTCATACCTTTGCCCCCTCTGGAAAAAAATCCTAGCTAGGCCACTAACGGCACCCCACAACATTAATGACGCGCCGCTCGTGCTAGCTAGTGATTGAGACCTGTAATCTGCGTCCTTGACATTACTTTCGAAAGCCCACGCATACTACAGGTTGTTCCAAAAGAAAAGTGATTAGAATGCCTGTCTGCTACCATAGGCGTACGAGGCGGGGAGCAGGGGGCAGACTGCCCCCCTCCCCCAATTTTCTCAAGACCTTAAATTCGGGCAGGGATCTAGAAAAATTCGGGCAGCCGTTTGAGTCTTAAAACCTGGTTTGTTTCTGCTTGCACAGAAAACTCACAGGCGCGCCCGAATTCCTTCAAACACTTGGCCGAAAAAATAATTAAAAGTATTATGGTCACGGTACAATTTTCATGAAAACTCCAAAAGATACCAAAATTGGCGACACATTCGGGCAGTTTATGAAAAAACAATTTTTCGTCAGCCTCACTTCACATTTTTGGGCAAACCTTTGCCCAAAGTGACACAATATTCGGGCAAAAGTTGCAAAAAAGTTCTGGGATATTTTTAATTGCCAGATTACAAGAGGGAGGGAAGATGTATACAGTCCCCAAAATGTTGCTCGAACAAATCAACCAAAATCTATCTTGTGACGCACCATATCACTAAATGACAATCAGGATTTTACAATTTTTAAAATGATCCTCCTAAAATTGTGGGAAACTTTTTAACCTGCAGTCCTGTGGAACCGAAATTCGGGCAATGGTTAACAAATCAGCGTAGCTTGTTGATCACTCATACGAATTTAGTGAATAAAACGTAAAAGTATCGTGCAGATTTCATTTCGTTTTTAATTTTATATTCCCTTGCCTGAGGCAAAAGGAGTCTATGCGACTATGCCGATGATCTGGCCACGTTTTTTTTTTTATTTAATGGGTACGGTTTGTTGGGATCAAGTGTGCCAAAACCGTTGACAAGGACTTAGGTCGTTTGCTCACTAGGATATTCTTTGGGCCTTTGTTCAGTTGTTTGTGTAAATGCATATAAACAGGTTGCTACGTTGCTTGGGAATCGCGCGAAAATTGAGTTAATCGGTTTTTAAAGGCCAATTCGTTGCATCCCCACTCAGGTAATTCGGGCCTCTGAATCTGAGTTAAACAGGCTGCTAAAACACACGGGGTCCTTGTAAAGTTCGACGAAACTTACATATAATAGGCAGCCGGAATACGATGCAATGCCATCCTCTCTCGAAGTTGAGAAGCCTTGGGATTTTCGAGGGTTTCTGAAGTTTTTCAATTTTCAAAATTATATTGACGATAATCTCATGCTGCATGACGTAAAATAGTTTGTAGAACGAACAAACAAACTCATCTTCCAATGATTATAGCTTAGTGTAGTCATCCAATGGTAGTGGTGCATTTCATCTGGGCGTTTTCTGACCTTCTTGTAGATTTGCTGATTTGTGGTGAAAATTTTATTGCAAACGAAATTTCACATTATCGACGGCTTTGATACTGCTTATAAGCCTGGGAAAGGCCATTTCCGGCTGTCTGAGGAGTTGCGATTTTACGGGTTTTTTTTCTGTTTTTTTTTTTTTCACTTTTTATTAATGTGAATGAAACAAAACCAAATTTCAAAAAGACAATTTGGGAAACTTGAGGGGGGTGGGTCCTGACTTCGGCGACCCCACCCCCTCCTCACATCCGCAACTGAGTGTACAACAATTGTTACTAAGTTGCTGTGGTGCGAACATATCGGTAACACATGCACTGCGCACGATTAGTGTCATCCAGAAACTTTAACTCGAAATCAGTTATTTTATTAGGCGTCTTGCTTTAATACGCTGTATTTACTGGTGGGGCAGTATGGAGGTACCTAATATTATAAATTTATTATGAATTTATAAATTTTCTCTCCTAAACCTCACGTCCAACATTAAATAAAAGAGAAGTCCACGTAAAGCATTATCAATGCACGTCGTTACCCATCTAACTTTTTTTAAAAAGTACATACGTTTAATAATAAGAGATCAAGGTTATATTTTGGAACTTGTAAAAAAATATGCCTGGCATTAAATTAGTATGCAACATGTCGTCAGTTCCAACTGTTAATCATATCTTTGTTGTGAGAGACACGCATTGTTGATTGGGAAACGTTGTAGTTGACGTTTGGAACTTTAATAACTTATCAGTTAGAGAAGATAAAAACACAAAAGTAATACTGAGGTACCAGTAATTCGTACGATAAAGCTGCCTTTTAATTTATTGCAAAGTGGAATATCCGTTTCATTAAAGTTTAATCATTCCGTTTGGATGTAACTGGTGCCTTATCATCCCGAAACGTTAAAAAACAAAGTGTCATTAAACTGAAACACGCCAGAAGAAAAAATTAAGAAATACAAAAAGAATACATAAAAAGTGCTGTCAAGAGGTTGACATTACTTGCTATGTATTCTTTTGTTTTTCTTCATTTTATTTTCTGTAAATGTACAGATATTTTTTACAGTGTGGTCTTTTCCACTACTCACGGATTATTTTAAGAGGAAGAAGCATTGTTTTTGGCTCAGTGGAGTATGTGCTGGTGGCATGGATGAAGATTGCCGCCCTCCTTACAGACTCTAGAGAATGATAATGTTGGATAATTTGCCATACGGGAGACCAGTCAACTACAATACGCCTTTCCCAACTTTTCCTTCGTTTTATATGGGAATATATAACACAGTGGGTGCTCGCTCATAAATCGAGCTGGTTAACTTTCCGGAGCCGCTACAGTGCACTTTTCCTACATTTTCTCTAGTATAGGCTTTGAAATAGTTTTTCTTAAAAGGGGCAAAAAGTTTACAAAACTTTTTGAATGTCGCCAGAAGCCTCTATCCCCCAGGTCTTAGATGTAATATTTTGCAACGACCACGGTTTCTTAGTCCACATGCAATCTCAGACATTTGCTTTTAGAACGCCCAGTCAGTTACTTGAAGAATCCCCCAAATTATAAATTTACTGAAAGGAAATCCCTGAGTCAAAATTTTATAAATACAAGCTCCATATTTACATTTTGTTCTTAAAAAAAGGAACCCAAATTTCATTTATTATAGAATAGTGTGTAACTTTAAAATTTCGAAAAATCTGGGTGTTTGCAGCCCATTCAGGGAACTTCTTGGCACACCAGTTGATGGAATGTTTCTTTCTTTTGGGATGTTGTTCTTCCTTCATGGTGCAGTTTTTAGCCATTTGGATTCCCTTAAGTGTGACCTGCAGCTGGCTTGTTCAAATTTTGACTTACTGGCCTGTTTTCCGTATCCCATTGTTTATGAAGAACATCAAACACAATCATATGGCAAATGTTTCACTTTTAAAGTTTTCGGTATGATCCAGCAATGGGTCGAGTTCCAGGCCTCTTGGTTGCAACTTAAGTACTATGCTCTAACCACACCACTTGATGCATTCAGTCAGCACATTAAACATGTAAATCTTGCTTGAAGTACCTTTGGAAAGTTTATAGTGTACCAAGAGCTAGTCACGTAGTCAGGATAAATTGTTACTAGATGCAGTTTGTGGGGTTCAGTGTGTTGAATGTGATCATTTGTCTTGGTGAGTGAGAACTGTACGGGTAGGGGTGCTCTTGATATAAAATTTGGTGTCGAAAAAGCTACCCTTAGCAGTTAAATTTGTTTCAAGTATTGTTTTGAAAAAGCCATGCTTCCTTTGCTAATATCCATAACTTACTTTGTGATTATATTTAATTCAATGTTCACTTAAAGTAATTGTAGTAACGAAAATATTTGTGAACTTAAAGTGCGTCATTTTAAAGAGTGTTAAATCTGACGTAATATAACCTGGAGAGGTGAAGAATACAGGAGTGTTAGCAACTTTACTTCATTCGTAATTATGTATTCCCTATACATCTTAACCCTCTCACTCCCCGTTAATTGTAAGAAAAAGTTGGTCGAGTTCCAGGTCCCAAAAGTTTTCATTAGCCTGACCATATATGATCGACAATATATTAAGGTCATAATCCTCATCTGCTAGCCATTACTTGGAACACCTTCACAATCATCATTTAGGTGGAATTGAGGGCGTCGGTAGCGTTACCATTCAGTTTTAGAGCTGAATTCAACGTCAGACATCTAAAGCTGTCCCCGAAAGCCGTATGCCCTCGAAGTGTAATATGAGGGAAATAACACATACTGACGAAACTGGATGAACAAAACAAAGTGGAAATTAAATGAAGTTGGTGAACAAAGATTCCCAGTTGAAACTCCCTGTCAATAATTTGAATGTTCTTAAACTGTGCTGCGAATAAAGGTAAGTTGGTCAAAGGTCCATGCATCGAATTAATGGAATAGGACAAGTAACTTTCCGAGGTCCTTTATTCTTTTCACTTATCCTTCAAGATGAGTTCCGAGGATCAATTCTGTTACAAATAATAACATAAGACGATAAAAGCTAAAATGAGTTCTCTTTGTGTTGGAAATTTCTTAGTTTGTAAGCTGGATTTTTCAAGGTCTACGTCACAAGGTCCCAAGTTGTAATGAACGCAACACAAAAAATTACAATTACAGCAACAACAATGGAAACGAAGTCAACTTCGTTTTCAAATACGGTAATTTGCAATGCATACGATAGAACAACGGAGAGTGTCAAAGCTATTGAAACGTTTTTTTTTTTTTTTGCCTCCTCGTTGGATAAAGCTAATATTCCGACGACAGATGCAGTTGCACTGACCAGACCTTAAACAATAAAAATGCAAGCTTCAAGCCATGAAGTATGGTATCCCCAAGCAGACTCAAAAGGATTCCATAAACCACGCAGAACAATTCCAATTAAACCACTTAACACCGTTAAAACAAAACACTGGAGAGCGTTTCGCGCCCCCCACTTTCGAATCAAAATTTGATAAAGGGAAGGTACCAAAATTGAATGCTCCACCCAAAGAAATAATGGCTCCAATTTCTTTCGGTGATATTTCTTTTTCAGGTATTCCAAAAATAAATGATGGTTTTACCACTAAAATTAATCCGATGCAATCAATCAGCAATAGAATTGAATATGAAATAGTCAATTGCTCATCTAAAAGACAATGGCCAATGATACCTACAAGAACAAGGCTCCCGCCAAATTCTACAGTAGTTAAATCTCCCACTCCAATTAACTTAAAACTCAAGACGGCTGCGCCACTAGGTACAGCACCTAATACAGCACATACATAATAAATTACTAGGTCTGTTGTATCGCACGATGAAGCTTGGTCAAACTCGACCAGGGGTAAAGTTAGAACAAGAAAAAAAAAAAAAAAAAACATAGAACGAAGGTTATATATGACAAATGGCTGGTATATGTTAAAACCTTAGCTATATTTGATTGTAAGGTAGTCATGAGAGCATATAAGGAACAACACAACATCACCTCGAGCTTCGATAAATCCATGTCGAGTTTTCTTGTAACGACTAGTCTTCACTCTTCAATTGGAAATTAATCTGGTGTATGATGAAAAGTAACATTAGTTTTGAATTGTTTTTGGTAAACATATTTATAATAAGAATTTCAGTAAAAAGTTTACTCTTTCTTAGGTCCATTGGAGCCAAACAAACGACATCACAAAGCATAACAACAAAAATATGCAAGATAATTAAAGTTACTTTCCTCTTCTACTGCTCATTAGGGAATTGTAACTTTGTCGAAGGATGCCGATGTGTGATGAGAAGCTAGAGGCGTCTGCAATGACAAATCTAGATGCAAACCAGTGGTCCCTCTATCTGTAACGTAGGAACGGTTCTGTAGAGATCGATGTGGAAGTTTGAAATGTTTTTGAAGACTTAGAACAAAGCATGGATGTAAACTGCTGTGCGAACTGCTCCTTTGTATTTGTATAGACTACCGGTAACAAAAACGGAAAGGTTTACAGTCCAAATGTACCGTCTCGATTTTTTCATAATTAGAGGGGTACGCTTACTTTTTTACAAAAATTTACAACTTGGCAATGCATTACATATCAATGATGGGAATACAAACAGATACATCAGAGAAGTCTTTGCATCAACTCACGTAAGCGCAATTATACTTTATACATGAGGTAGTGTGTGAAAGTACTTAAATACAACAATGGAACGCTAAAATACAATGCAATGGCTAAGTGACCAAGAAGAAAACCGAACTCTGTGTAGGGTTTAACGTAATGTCAATATAATGTTGAAGCAAAAGATTGATATATTTGGTGGCACATTGAAACGCTACGGATGAAGCATAATTTTTTATTTTTAATCTTTTTGTAAGAAGCTTCGACAGTGACAAGGTCTTTCCCATACACGTTATTCCGTAATTTAATAAAAAAAAATATAAAAACTATAAGAACGAAAGTAATTGACTTTGGGTCTTCATTGAAATCGTTTATTGCAATTCTTAACACTCGGGTCCATGAATAATTGGTCAGTGCGGACGCTTTCTAATAGCAGGGTAATGCTGCAGGTGCTAATAATACCACCTTGCTTTAAGTCCTCGGGGAAGATCAGTGACTCAAGATGGACACAGCGTGACAAAAGTTCCCCATATAAGAGGTACAGCACTTTGGAACTGACGGGATCTAATACTTTGGGTTTCGTATCAATACCTTGAAACATTCCCCTTTCCGTTGTCATTAAAAATACGACGCGCTCCTTAGTACGGGTGTTATTATTATAGTTACTTCTTAACTGGTTGAAGGGGCAAGCGTTATATTTGTGGTTTTTAGAATGACAACTTTACAAGTTCTCTTTTCAGCTGCTCAGCCCCAAATAGTAACTGATCAGAGTGAAATATCTCTCACGTTAGGTTTGTTTACTTCAAAATTTTCCTTTTGGTGTAAGGCTCATACGGTCGGCATGTTTTTTTTTTTTTTTTTTCTGTGACAGAAAGATTGCTTTACTTTAAATCGTTTATAATGATGAAAAAGTGTTTTTATCGACAAACGTCAATTATGGGCTGCAAGATCGTTTAATCAACCAATAACGAGTAATTGATAAATGAAGTAGTTTGTTTTAAACTGAAGCAAGGTTTATATGAAGAGTCAAACCATAGATTACAGAAATTACTGCAGAACAGGATAACCTGTATATTGTCTTCTTTCTCTGAACATTTGTTGGCAAAGTGTCTAGATTGATCATATATAATTTTGGTGACATTCGGTGACAATGGGAAAAAATATACCAGCAAATTGTAGGTGTTAGATTGACTAGAGACCGGCTCAGGTGTACCATTCAAAAAGTAAATCTGCTTTGAAGTAGTTGGTTTGAAAAATAACTATGGTAAAACGTTATCGCTCTCTTTTATCAGTTCGTAGACAAAACAATCGCAACGTAACCGAATTTCTAGCCAAACATTTCGATATTCTGGGTTTTAATTGCTACTATGCCGTGTTGTTTCATAGTTATACATTTAGCTTTGGTGAAGGAACGATTCAAATGCTCGTTCCTTCAAATGTTTACCAAGTGGTGAACAAGCCCCCTTGTTTCTTATTGTTGAATGAAACGATACAACTTTTATGTAATTGTTCATATCTCCGAAGAAAATTTGTAACTCAATTTTGAATAGATTCCCAATTTAGTCAGTGGATCCGGAAGAATATTGACATTAGCATCGATTGAATCAAGACTTACATGGACTTACCCGTCGCAGGCCATTGTAAGTAAGCGGATCAGCGTACTATTCAAGAAAGACACAAAACGGCCTTTTTAGTAGAAGTGTAAAAACTTTTTACCACGTTACTTTCAACACAAAAAGGAGCAAACCAAGAAGCTAGTTCAGGTGGTAAGGTAGAAACTGTTTTAAGTCGTTTTGTAATCAGCATGATCATAACCATCATCTTTATCAGCTTCTTCATTGTCAGCCGATGAAATCTGATATGTTAACTGAAAAGCTACTACCGGAAGGCTCTTCTAACCTCCATAACGTCTTTAGCCTTCACTACATAAATGTTACTATTCATGTATTACTTTGATTGCGATTATTAAAGAGTAGTAGAGAAGAAAGTGCAGCATGCATAATCATCAACCAATTTTGAAATAAGAATATGAAAATCCTTATGTTTATTTCTATTATTTTCATTTCTGATACTGGCATAACAAATGCCTCAATTCGTGACCTCTCCGCATCAAATTAACTTTTCGACTGCTTGTGCATATCGCTAAAAAGGGCAGCTGTTTTTAAAAGTGTGCATGCGTAGAGTTTATCATTTCGGCTACTAGTTATAATTTAACAGACCTTGTCCTCCCACCCAAAGCAGCCCCAATTTTTCTTAACTTCTTACCTACGTCTCTACAGCAACTTTTTAAAAATGACTGCTCATCCAGACCAAATACCACTTCTTAGCTCCAGGGTGATTATCTTAGATCGCAGTGTGTAGTCACAACACTCTCAGTACAATTCATCCCGAGCAATATGAGCTACAGGACTCTGTTTGTTTTGAACTTGTCATTTTAGAAACTATGCCAGTTAAGATTTCCTGTAGACTTATACAACAATTGTAGTTTGGGCTGAAGGTTTTCTGCCGTTAAACTAAGTTATCACAAATTCTACATTTAAAAGACTTTTCGAGCAGTGCTTTTGATCAAAATGACAAACATTTTGCAATCCACATGCTAAATAATAAGTTCAACGCTATCCAGGAAATGAGAGCATGTAACAAGTAGTATCGGATTGTAATATCATCAGCACCGCCCTAGTTCTCAGTGGTCAAAGGTCATCCGGGATCTCGATGTAGGAAACTTGGATTCCTTGCATGTATACTTTGTGAGCACATTACGGAGCACTGTTCATTAAAAAAACTAAAACACTAAAATTTCACCGTCAAAGAGTCACTAAGCCTTTTGGCTTTCTGGTTTTGTGGAAACGCTCAACGCTTAGGCAAGTCAATACATACGAGTAAGAAATAACGATGAGTTTACAACAATTACTCAAAGTTATTGTTAAACGAATGGAGAGCCATAGTATATTTATTTTACACAACGTCTTTGCACCTTTTAAATAGATAAAATACTGTTATCCATTGGTCCTCAGAAGTAGTTTCCGGATAATACTCTTCAGCTATATTATCAATGTTTAATCAGGTTGGTAATGCAGAAACTGTCTTGAAAATTGTGTTTTAATAAATCTTCCATCAAAATCTCTTTTTCGCACTTTTTAAGTGTCACTCTAGCTAATACATGCCGTGCTGTAATCATGACGTTACAAGACAAGATTCAAGAGCATCTGGGGATATTATATGGCTGTCTGTTTGGATTCACCATGGCAGTGCAGGTGAACCTAACAAAACTGTTACTTTCACAAATTCACGTTTCTTGTATCACTTTCTTCCGATGTGTCGCCTTTGTATTTTCGTTACCTTTAATCGAATGGAATGATGCAAATTCGTTAACCACTTCCGATCTAACATTCTATCTCCTGGTATCGGTTATAGGAGTCTTGCCATACTGTTTCACAGGAGAATGCTTAGTGTTTATGGAAGTGGGGGACGCCACTGCCATTGACTTTGGCCTGGGTCTCATTTTCACAGCATTGATTGCACATATATTTTTGGATGAGTCACTGGACGTGTTCAACACCTTATATCTTATCGGTGGCTGTGTCGGCATTGTCCTTGTTGCAAAGCCTTCATTTGTGTTTGATCATGATAACGTCACATTTGGTTCAAGGGAGATGGGAACAGTCGTAGCTGTGATAAGTGCGTTCTTTAACTCTGTTTGGTGTATCTTGATGAGGCAACTTGTTCATCGTAACACCATGTTGTGCTTTCTTGGAATCTTTTTACACGGAATGGCCGGCATGATTATGTCTGGTGTTTGGACAACATTTGAATCTGCTTGGAAGATTCCTCATACTTGGAGCCTAACTCTTATCACGACTGGGTATGGATTGGTAAATGTGTTACAGATTGTGGCTGAATTTAGAGCTTTAGAAAACTCAGAAGCTAAAGACGTAGCCCTTATGGCAACCACGTCGGTCGTGTTTTCGTATATTGCTCAAATTGCTTTCTTTGGGGAAGAGACCGACCTTATATGCGTTGCTGGTGCTATCATCATTATTATTTGCGTGTTATGTTCTACTTTCAAAGTAAGGACGTAAGGGAGTGCCTTATCGCATCCTTTCCTAATGCCGAGAGGGAGGACAGTTTTAAAACATGCAATGGTTGTGATATCTTCACTTGTCGATTCAGTAAAGGCCTAGGCTGTTTATTGCGAAGTTTTCATAATAGACCCACTTAGTTGTTTTTTTTTTTTTCTCTCTTTCCACTTTGTTTTGCAACTACACAGTCTATTTAACACGATTCTATGAGCAAGTAAATGTTGGGATGCAGTAACTATCCGGTAGCGAGTATGTATGAATATTATTAAAGTGGCAGCGCTCGTGAATAAATACGAGTTGTTATAGTTATTTGTAGATAGATTACCTTTACAGCGTAAACGGAGTAGGTTTGAACTGTTTACAGAGGGAGTTGCTAATAATACAGCAGGAGTATCACGTGTTTCCTGACAAAGTTATTTTTTTCTGTAACGTGGTGGTAAATAGAAAACTGACTTAAGAATTTCTCAAAACCGACTTATGTTACAAAGATAGGTCATTCCTCGGGTTTTTCAGTATTAGAGAAGGTCAATTGACAGGCAAGAGTTGGCAGAAACTTGACACAGAGGGATATTCCATTTAAGCAATGGGCAAACTAAAGAAATTGAATATTAATGTTAATTTAAAACACTATAATTCACCCTTTTTACTAAAGGTGCATTTCTAGACTTCTAACGACCTTAGTTTCAACCTACTTACGTATCAAATGTGGCAATAATAACCATCCTATCGCACACTTGCAACGAACCAAAACGTTTGGAAGATTATGCAGCGAGCTTGAACTTGAATTCTTTTGTTCACAATGACAACCGGAGATGTTGAAATCATGCAAACGTTATTGCTATGTCGAAAGGCCGTATGTTTATTAAGAATTTATGAAGACAATGGAGAATAATATCATCTTTCGCTAAACGAAGGACATAAGATAATATTACAAACTGCAAGTGAGCCGAGACATTTAATGACCTATGTCAGGCAGCTAGTCGAGTGAATAAAAAAGAGAAAAGCCCCCCCCCCGCCCCCCCCCCCCCCCAAAGTAAAAGAGAACATTGAAATAACCTCTACAAGGTCACCAAAGGAAACACCCGGTACTACGTGACAAGAAAGAATTCAAAACCCTTAAAGATAACTGAAGACTAAAATAATCAGAGAAAAGAACCGATTAGGGTTTAAGTCTTGATGCCGGATCGAATTGGCGCGTTTCCTTCTTTTAGGGGTTAAGTAGTGTATGGGAAGGTGAATTGCAGCCAACGATTTTTTGGGGAAGTGATTAATCTTTCGTTCGGTGTGGAACGCTGTATTTGATGCTTAATGATTATACACTTCTTACAAGAGTGCTCTTTCCTTTTACAAAATTTCCAATCACACGAACTAAAATAAAGTTTAAGTTTCACATAGTTCTATGGCTAATGAATCGTTAACAACAATGAGAATAAAACTAAGTACACTCGTGATACTTGGAATAACGCCAAGAATACCTATAGTGAAATGGAGCAACAGATCCGTCGTATGATATGTACGAGCTCCCTCCAGTTCTATAAAAGGTGGGGTGAAAGAAAGAAAAAAACTTGGAAGTTTTTGTATGGAGGATGACTTGAGTCAGTCATCCACTTTGCTGCATTTGTTAACGTGGTTAACATGGCAGCATACAGAAAATCGTAGACTGGTCCCTTAAATAACTACAACTACTAATAAATCGAATCCCATTTTGCTTCAAAGCGTGGATTTCCCGTCTCTTTTAACGAGCAAAATTGTCTTTAATTTCGTCAATACACACGTCTGTTCTTTTCTTATCTAGTGAGGTTCCTACATAGCTCCAGTGGCTAGACAGAGGAATTTTCCGAAATGCTCAGAATTGTGGTCTGTTGTTTTCTTAACCCTTTACCGTTGTGCTCCAAAAGGGGCATATTTGCGCGCCTATGGAGTGGACGGAAAAGCAAACGTAGCACGCCCCGCATCAGCTTCCGTAGGCGATTGGCCCCGTGACCTTGAAGTATTGTCTCTCACTTTGTTGTGTCCAAATTTTCGGGTAGCTACTGGCAGTTTCGAGACAGAGGGTGAAAGAGTAATGATGGGTGACAGCCGGGCTCTCCGTATGGGTCCAAAAGGACCCAAACAACGGTAAAGGGTGAAAAATTAGTCTGTGCAGTGTGCTTACCGCAAAGCTGATGCCACTGTCTCTGGGTGTGTGCACAGCCCTCTGCTGCAAATACTTAAGATTAACCCTTTACCGTTGTGCTCCAATCGGGGCACATTTGCATGCGCCTCGAAAGTGGGTTAGTGGAAAAACGGGCGTTGCACGCCCCGCATCAGCTTTTGTAGGCTATTGACCCCGTCACTTTAAACTATTGTCTCTCTCGTTGTTGTGTCCGAATTTTCGGGTAGCTACTCGCAGTTTCGAGCTGCGAGTGGCACAGTAAAGATGGGTGACCGCCGGGCTCTCCGTATGGGTCCAAAAGGACCCAAACAACGGTAAAGGGTTAACTACTACAGAGTGACCTGAAGTGGGGCAGTAACTTAGAATTAATTCATAGTTTCTTCGACAAGGCAATCTGAAAAGAAACAGAAGATGGTATTGTCTACTAAAGAGAATTAGAACATAACCAAACACGATGCTCTACCAATGTCTTCATAAAGCTGTCGGGGAAATGGATGACGACCTTACACCAAAATCTATGACAACCGGAATACTTCTTGAATAATATTTTTTTCGTTTAACACACTAGAGCTTTAATTCGCACAACTGCAAACAGCTTTGCTGACAAACAGCGGTGACTGCACGACACACAGGCGCACATGCTAAAGGAGTCTTTCTGCGATTCCCATGCGATGGCAAGCCTGCATTAGTGTAGCAACAGGAAGAGCACTCCAAAAATACAGCTCAGAAAATACGGTAATTTTAGATAGGAGAAATTCAAAGCTCATGTGTTGGTTGACAAGTCATCGGCGCATACCGTGGATCTACCTTGATATTGGGGACATCAATTCCAAAATACGGTGGCAGCTTTCGACACCTTTTGTAATTCTGGCACCAGTATATGAACTTCAGTTTACATGAGGTCAACTACTCTCAATTATGCACATAAGTTACGGCTCTTATTTCAACTACAACCCTTCAAACATGTTTTAAGCGAATGGAATACAAAACTTTCCCAATGCCGCAAATACATGTAAAGACTAGTTGGTAGCAGGAGTAATAGTTTCCGCTTCTCCCTCCCTCCCCCCCCCCCCAGCTGTCAGCAGTCTCGTGAGAAGGAACGACCCGCATGACCCCACTAACAAAATTTCGTGAATTTCTTAGCACCACTTCTTACAGTAGTAGTCTAGTAGTCTACGTGCCACAGCTTCTATACTCGTGTGTGAAGTGGAGGGGTAGAAAATTGAAATATGTTACGTTTAACCAAACAACTCAAATAGAAAGATAGTTTTTACCCTGGAGCTGTAGAAAATTAGGTGAAAAGCTTTGAAACCAATCTCTGGATCCGCGTTGACGCTATTGCTATTAACCTGCTTCAAAGCGTCCCTGTAGCCTCTTCTCAAACCGTTTGATAGGCATACCTTCTCCAGCAATGAACCAATGCTTAGTTCGTATTTTTAAGCCAGAAAGATTTCCACGGTTTTGTATTAACTTCAGAAATCCTAATAAAAAACTCCATGTATAAATTGGTAATGTGTGTGTTGCGACAGTATTGTATCATGATTCAATCATATTTTATCCTTACTTGTCAAATTATCAGATTGTCTGAGCGTTTCATGGGCTCCATTGATCAATTTTCAATATGGGTTGTAGGCCTACAGTATCAGTAGACTGCATTTAAGACCTTCTTCAACATCTGCAAAAAACCGTTTGGAAAAGTCTCAATAACAAGCACATTAACAAAAGTTTCTAACTCTGTAGGGATCTTCGAATAGAATGCTCGACTTACGATTTGCAGTTCCTTTTCTCTCTTGATGAAGACCTTGATGCCCGTTAAGTTGAGAATGTTATAAGATTTTGTGTAATCAGGGTTATATTTTGAAAAAAAGGCTCCACCTGAAACATTTATTTTTCAGAAAACAGTGTATTCGACTCGACAACACCTTTTCGTGTCTTTTTAAGGTAGATTGAAAAGGCCTTCAAAAGAATTCGAAACATGAAAAGTACATTTTCAGTTGGGAGTCTGGAATGTGAAGTCACATCTGTGAGATATTACTGCAAGTATATACTAATTCCACACAACTGTCGGTCATCTCAGGTAACCTCATGCATTTGATGAGGGTTACGACCTGTTAGTCTGGTGATATAATTTTAACCTTTTTAGAAAGATAGAATAATTTCTGAGAGGTCCGGGATTCCGAAAATTGAGAAGGCTTACACAAAAAAAATGGAGAAGTCTAGCTATTTAAGTGAGAAAACAACAAAACAGTATACTGGGATAATAACTACAATGTTTCAAAATGGGATTACTCAGTTTACAAGAGAACAGATATTTGAAATGCACTCAACCACACTGTTCTTGTGCTGATGCTTTAGCACGGCAATCTGCGACTTGCGTATTCTCTTTACCGCGTGAATTAATCATTTCAAACGACGACTGCAACTGCGGTCTTCAACAACCGAGGCTTACGTTGTCTTTATGTCGTGAAGTCTTCCCCTGGGATTCGACGACTTTCTGCTTCTCCCAGCAAAATTGACAGTCACCTCTTCTCTAGCGATGAATCCAAAACAAACGGGACAGGATGAACCAACAAAACAGCAATCAACAACGAAGGAGCAGTCAGAACGTCTTTCCGACAACCTCTTTCGGCAAATGCTTCCCTCCAAAGGAGACTGGAACTTTTCCAACTCTCCGACGACAAATATTGCTGAATAAACTGTAAGAATTTAAAGTAAAACCTCATTCCAAAGACTTCTTTGAAATCACGAAAATAAATCATCAGGACCGACGTGAATTTGTCTCTGAAAACTTGAATGTCGCAACTCCTTTTATCAAGGAAACGGTCCTAGTATAAATACAGTTCGTTCTCAAATTCCGGATCGTTATACATTTATATGTTTACAACGTCCGTGATGACACTGCACATTTCTTCGATGTTTTTCCAAGAAGAGTAAATGCTGGAATCAACGTGTTCGCTTGTCGAATGTTGGTGAACTTCGGGTCACAAACTTGACCTGCTTTCATCACAGAATTCCTCACAGAAGAACATCCTAGATGCATCTCGTAACTACCGCTCAGCGTGGCGAGTTAGGCAACCAGTAAACAACATGGTGAGTGCTATAACATACTAATAATGGGTCTTACGTATAAATCTATATATACATAAATTCAAGAAATATCTTGAACTAATCACATCAGGTGTCAATGACCCGTCCTAGTTTTAACAATGACAAGGTCTTCCGAAAATAATTTGCTGAATAACACTGGGCTTCTAACACACAATAATACATAACCACTGGTCTGTTGGGCCATTACCTAGGACCTCGTAACACGAGTTACAACCTTACTTAACAGACATGGAACGTCCATTTGAACCTCTCTATTAACGTTCTGCTTAGGCCGGCAGTCTCAATCACCTCATCTTTTTCTTCTCATTTTATACCTAGAAATCCTTTCCTCTGAAAGTTACTGCACCTCTAGTACCAATATGTAACAGGCGCTCCTTCTCTTTTGGTCACGAGTAAGTAACTAAACCATTTCTGTAACATGCTCTGCAAGAAAGCTGAAAGCGTTCATTTTCACGAAAACATTGCTAATTTAAAAGTGTAATAAAGCAGGTATGTGGATTGTACAACAAGAGCGTTACAGAATTTTCCTCAATGTACTATGTTAGTTGAAATGAATTGGCAAAATATCAACTTTTAATATCTCAACAATGGAATGAGCTGTGACGGTGGGAGTTGGATAAATAAGATTTATTTTGCAAACCCTAAAATTTATTGTCAGAGTTGTACACATGACGATATTTTCAGAACCTCGTCCTTACTGTATGCAAATTTTATTCTTCGTCTTTCATTGACCCCAATTAGAATAAGTGTATTGAACTCCAGTTCATTTCAGTTTCACAATACATTCCTTCAGACTCATTCTCATTTAAAGACGGGCAAATTTAAAGAAAAAAAGAATAGGACGAGCCCTGAGGAGTGATTACAAGAAGCCTGGAAAGCTTGTAGGGATAATCACACTGACACAACACATACAAAGATTAACGAAAATATAATAACTGATGAAAAAAAAATGTATTATAAAAGTTGTTGCTATATATGAAGAAGATGATCTTCAAGCTTCCTTTTAAAAGTGTTAACACGAATACAGTTTCGTATATTATTGGGTAGAGAGTTCCATAATTTAACAACTACGTATCTAATGCTGAACTGAGAGGATTTAAGTCTAAACAATGGTACAGAAATGTTACTTTCCCTTGCCTGAATGGTTTATGGAATCATATACGTTATGTTTCTGTAAGAGGTAGGCTGAATGACAGATGCACAGGATGCGTTTCAATATTCATTTTTTTCATCGTGGTCTGAGTTGCCTTCACTTTATCATTTGAATGTTACTTAGTTTCCGTTGTCAATTCATTTGCAAATAATTTTAAGTTTGGAATTCTCTTCTCGCGTTCTTCTTATTTTCAGTCCACGTCTCTGTCTAATTTCCTACACTGAACATATTTCCATTACATTCACAATATACACTTGTGACAGCGATGGGGTTCCAATTCACGCCATCAAAATGACTGGTGTTCCTGGAGACACAGCTCCTTGTGAATCTTGGAGTGATGTTATAAGCCTATCAGGTGTGCGACATTCCCGACCGTTTGGAACAAAGTGTGGGACATACCCTGTGGTAGAGTGACATGTTGATACGCTTGTTCATACACCGAAAATAAATGGTCTATTATTCCGAAGGTTTGTTATGTCGCATTAAAGATGAGGGTAGTTATTTCGAATAGAAGGTAAAGGTCGTAAGTCAGAATGGGGGATAGGAACCGTAGGAATTGAACATGGTTTTTCCAAATTAGACAAGCTCCGGTTTTACACTGAATGAGGTGCTCACAAGGACATTCTTGACTCCGTCTCTCGAAAGTATGTCAAGAAGACCCCAGAAACCCAAATTTTAGAGGTTATGGCATAAAATAGTACTTTAGACTATATAATTTGTAATCCACACTTTAGTGTATACTTGTCAAGGTCCAACTGCTATAAGCAGGTAAGAAATCTCAATGGACAATGTTTTCCTGCCCTCATGCATACCAGGGCCCAAGCGAGTCCCTTGAATCTAACTTGTGAAGTGGATGTCTGCCCCCCCCCCCCAACCCACGACACTGACGGTAGGTCATTCAATAATAATGCCGGAGTTTCGATCATTGAAACCATTTGAGTGAATTTTCAACTGTTACTAGCCAATAGTATAAGATGACGGCACTGCCGGTACAGTAGCTTAGAACTTGTAAGACTACCTTAGGCTATGTAACATGACAATTCTTAGTATTAGGCTTACTGTGTTATTTTGTATCAAGACCTAGTTCTCGTAATTACTAATTACAGACCTAGCGTACTGTAAGTAAAACTAACTTTAATCCAGCAAACTTTAGCCTTTCAAAGTTGGTGTTTCTAAAATTCGATTTTCGACCAACGTACTCCTCACATGCTGACTCGCTGGCCACTGTGTGCATAATGAACAGTTGTTCTGCATGTAAACATTTAATAGCCTAGGTCTATAGGTAGGATTGGTGTCTACATAGTTTAAGTAGGACTACTGGACAATGGAATATACATCTGCTTGATTAGCTGGGAAAGGTCTTTGTCTAACATTTGGATTGATAAAGACTGATATCTGACCAAGAATATTATGGTTCTGCCAGTCAAATCTGACAAATCTAAAAAGAAGATGCTATTAAATGAACGAGTTTTTCCACTTCTTTGATGTGTAGCCTAGTCGCCTAAATTTCGAATTTCATGTTGAGGGATCGGGTTCGAATTCTTCCTTGGTGCCGGAATTGTGGTCCTTCATTTTTTTTTTTTTTTTGTTACATTGACTGTCAGTGGTACAAAGGTTCTATGAAAACAATTTCAGAAAGAGTAAAAAACGAAACGAAAGCAGAGAAAAAAGAGAAAACATGTGAACATGCAAACGAACAAGGATCAAGGATCTTATAACTCCTGAGAGCTGATCAGGTAACTCGGAGGGCACTGTTACCTTTTGCCTAACCACAAATTCCCAACCAGGGTATAATGTCTGCCAGGATTAGGCACCAAAGTCTGTCAGCTTCAACAAGGTTTTGCCTCTTTCGCTGGGGGTTGCAGACCCTGACTCCTGTCCCGAAAGGCCATGTCAGTTCCACAAAGATATGGCTGCCGCAAAATATTTCCATCTCTTCAAAGACTATACATATGCCCCTATTGAAACAGTCATAAAACATTATTTTTACGCGATAGTTTCACCCTAAAAAAATCATTACATTTCATTTTTAACAAGTTTGTGGCAAAGTTCTCATTTTGTATTTTACTTATTACAAAGATTTCGTCGGTGTCTTGGCAGCTATCCAAAATATTTCTAAAGAAACAAAGCTGCCTGTGACCCTTAAATTTGATATAACACAACATATGACATCTGTCTCCTCAAGTAGTGCCATGAAACCTGGTAAATCGAATTCTAGAGAGCAGCAACAGGACTCTGAAATTGCTGCAACATGCAGCACCACTCCTGAAATACCAGCTATTTTATTTCAAACGCCCGCTCTTACTTGTTGGGTCGATTACAAGATTTAACTGCTACTGACAATTATCAAAGATAAAAAGAGCTGTTTTTGCAAGCTCAGAACAAAAAACAAGCGTGAAAGGACACTGCCAAAGATAACTATCTATCAAATGGAAATTAGAAGTTACAGGAGATAGTTAAGATAAGTGAAACATTATTGCTTCGAAACCATGAAGATAAGAGAAAGAAAACGGGTACAATACTTCCAAACCATTTAACTTTGATGACGTGTATATGATATTAGGTGATTATTCTACACGCACGCCAATGTATGGATGTGACTCAGAGGGAAATGTTATGAAACCTCCCCTCCTGAACCACCACGGAGGAAGAGAAGCTAAGACATCGGTCATCAGTTTTTTGGCAAATGACACGAGGGGCATTATCGTCGAAAGTGAACAGAAGCTTAGAGCACACTTCTCACCATGCACAAGGAAAATAAACAGCTTCTGTGGCGCATTATTGACAAACTTTGAAATATTTGTTTCTGTTGTTTACCATTTTTTTTTTAATTTTTAGGTGACCTTTAAGGAGTGCTCCCAAAGAAAATTACCTGTTCTTTAAACAAGCTTTTAACCAAAAAAAAAAAAAACCAAACAAACAATTAGTTGACAAAAACATCCTTTTTAAAACTTTACTTAATGACTGGTTATTGTGAAACAGTTGTAACAACTGCATTAAAGAGCAGTTTTAACGGGTTAAATACTTTCACTTGAAATTGGTTCCTTATCTAAATCTTATAACATGGGAATACGTGGTTATTCTTGTAGCATAAAGAAGGTCAGCTGGTCATTGCATAGTAAAAACTTGTAGCCTATCATGGTATTTCTGTAGAAACGTGATGGTGGTAGTGTCATTTTAAAATTTGGTGCACTACACAAAGTTGTCCGTTTCCTGAGGGATCTTCTTCTTATTAACAGTTAGCGTGTGTCGGTGAGCCTTTTGGCGGACATCGTGCACGCCGACGGCTCACTAAGTATTGCATGCAAAAGAGAAACAATAACATGATGATTATACGTTTTTTTTTTTCATGTACAACATGGGTTTTTACATGTACATCGCAATTTATAAAAAGGAATCCAATTTTTAGAAATCTTTTAGCATGTTGACGAATTCGCAATGGAGATTCGACCAACCTCATGTTTGTGTTATGAAGTTTTTTTGCAACCGGCACGACAGATTTTTTTTTTTTTTTTTTTTTTTACGTATCTGTCAGAAATCAACCAAATCTGATGAAAAAGTGCTTGCTTACCAATATAAGATATTGTGACTGTTTTGAATCTGGTGTCAAAGATTAAAAAATGGCTGTTACTGTGACATCTTCATATAAAATGGCCCAAACATTTTGCCACAAACTGGTATAGTGATCACTTTCTTTTAGCAATATGAGATATTTAAACAAACAGATATTTTCTATGTATGTTGATTAAACATTTATTAAAAAAAAAAAGTAATTAAAAAAGGTCTTGTCAGGTCTGGAACATTCACTGTCCATTCTATTCGAAAACAAAGATGAATTACGAACTTAGGAGTGAAAAAAATACTGTATGCTACATGCAGTGTCTGAAGATTAAAGTAAACTGAGGTAAGGTTTCAGTACGTCATGCAAAAAACGCTGAGGTGAAATAAACCGAAAAAGACAAATATGTCGCTGGTAAAGTTGATAACTTTAAGAAAAATGATTTGTCTTTCGGATAATAATGATTGGGGCTAACAGATCTCCATACAGATTTGTATGACAGTCTGAATCACAAGGAACTTGGGTAATCAGATATTGAGGAACACGACGTGATTTACATGGCGAAATTTGAACCAGCGACAATTGGATAAACTTCTTAACCAAACGTCCTCCACTTTATGAAAGTGTGGACTCTTAAGATGAAGAAAAGAGTTGTTTGAAAATGAGAAAAATGTAAACCAGCATGTCGTGAATATTTATTTTGACACTAACGGTCACGACGAATAATGTCACTGAGACGCACTGGGGTTATCGTACTTTTAATTCATTAATCGTCACTTTGATACTCGTGAAATAATGGTGCACAATATGACGGCAGTTTTTAGTTTATTCCTCCAAGTTCCGTGTATAATAAACAAATCTGTTTCGCAAAGAAACGGCATAGCACAAAACACGACACTCGTATAGTATCACATGTATAGGAAGGCGAGACAACGCTCTTCGTATAGTTTCGTTGTGAGCTATCGAATCATCGGTTGGTTGCCTGTTTTGAGACCAAAATTGCTATTTAAAATTTGATCGCATTTCCTGTACAACATAATTCAACATTTCATATTTAATAGACTCAACCAAATGGGATGTTTTTGTCAGGAGAGGAGCTCGGCCATTGAAATATTTGGTACAGAAAATGATTATGAAGACAAAATGATAACAAGAAAGTTGCCAATATATTTTTGAACTTTTGTTTTCTCTCTTTCAAATGATATTTTAACATATTTTTTCAACATAGGTTTTCTGGCAAAGATCAGGACAAAGATTGAAGCCAAGGTCAGGTCACTCCCTTACAATTACTATCCACTAAATCGAGTGTCTTTTGAATAATCATTGAACGTTCTATTTTTCTCCAATTGCCAAAACATGAATTACGTCAGACCCTGATTTTTTAACGGGCGTTTTTTTTTTTCGCTTTCCGTAGGCGACCTTGAGGACGGTCTCCCATAATGCATTTCACTGCGAGTGCTAAGGGTGTAAAGATTGAGCAATAACGGATCTCTAATGGAAGGTTTGCTTCCCGAGTGAGTTCTTATATCAGTGAAGGAATATTCTCACTGGAGGCATTGAGGCCTACTTAACGTTTGCAAAGTTTGAAGTGACAAGGCTAAAAATTGTAATCAGAGCACTTGAATAAAAAAAAAAGAAAAAAAGATCACCCCGAGCTTTATTTAGGCCGATGTACTCGGTAGATGTACCGTAGGGCGAGTCGTATAGACTTCTTTAGACAGTGAACTACAAGTATATATCGTTTATCATACAAATGTAACAGTAAAATGAGTTGTATCTCCTAGAGAGGCAACTGTTCGCTCTATTGACTCCACCTTTCAACACCGCTATTGACGTACCCATTCATTACCATTTAGTTATTTCTGTTTCGTAAATGAAATTGTCTTGACAGGCTGCAGGCTGTTGTATTGTATCGTATTCACAGTTCGTCTGTACACTCCTTGTTAGTGCAAAGGCTATGTAAGAATTGAATTGTGTTTCTAGCTTAGAAAACTTAACAACAGCTTGCTTACAGTAGGCCCACCCTACAGCGATGGGCATTTGTAATTTGACCCTACTGTCCGAATCCTTCACTACAATAACGTTGTTTACCCCAAGATAATGGGCAATCACTTTTGACAAGATTTTTTTAAGGATTGATTCTTTTTTTTTCTTTTTTTTTTCACCTTAACTGTGACTAGCGTCGGATTCAGTGGATATTCTTTTTACCACATGACTCTTAAACCATTTAAATCAATTCAGGTTCATGAAGTTATGGATATTTGTAAAGTTTAAGAGAATTACGAGGGATCCGCTAGTCATGATAACAGCTGTGCAACCGTGGGACGCCCCATAATTACATTTTACACAAACATTTCCCACAAATGAAGATAGGGTAAGTCACACCATCTTACATTGAACTACTATGCAAAGAAGGTTAAGTGTTGATTTTGTGAAAAGGGGGTTAAAAACACATGGATGATAGAATGTGAACTACCGCCAAGCTAAAAATTGATGATTTCATGGTAAGCGGACCAACAAGTGTTCGGATCGGAGACGGATATTTGCTTTAGGTCGAATACCTGCTGGGTATGTCTACACGTGGAGTTTAATAACATATTATATGATTGGAAGTCACCTAGCTGTTAATGAAAAGCTGGAAAAAAATTATAAAAAAACAGGTCTTTCTGTTCAGTTGGTCTTACACAGTAATGTTCGGTCCTTTACTTTACGTAACTCAAGTATTAAAGCATGCAGTAAACATACCTTGATGCAATAGCCCAGTCTCAATTTTTACATTTCAAACAGATTTCTGCGAGGTACGATAATCACCCGCACTTACACCGTGTGGATTTGTGTTACTAATTACTATAAAATTGGGAGTATCTAATAGGCCTAGTATTTGCAATTTTTCATATAAGTGGGAAGTTTAAGAGGCGTAGCCCAACCTTGCAATGCAAAAAACACCCCAAAACGGCGGTTTTTCTCTCAGTTCTTTGACCTTTTCTTCATATCTTGCCCCACCCCCATGACACCAAGACACTCCGCATGACACAATTTCGTTTGGCAGGACACTCTCATGTGTTCTTAGAAAAGGGTTTGAAAATATCGTGTTTCATTTCAAATTTCCTGATTTTTATGTGTCCCATTACAGCCAGTAAAAGTCCAATATCGAATGTTTTCGTTACAGATCTGTGGGGGTGGTTCAGTGCCACCTTTGATAGTTGCAGAAGTTTCGTCCAATACTTGTGTTGTTTTGGTGTATTGAGTATTCATACATTAAAGCTATCTATTGCCTGAGACATTCAACGATCGAATAAAAGGGAATAAAGATTGCAACTCATCGAGATATTTTTTTATATGTTGTTGTTATAGTCCTGAAAATCGAAGATTATTTATTCGTCCTTACTGTTCCTTTGTACTGTAAACTTTCAGGAAAAAGCTAAAAAACTGAATGTATTTTCTTCTGTCCAAACAGTTCTGGTTATTTAATTTTTTTAATTTTTGAAATTTCAAAAATTTACACCGCGAAAGAATTAAAATACTGCAAAATTCTCATTTTGAAAAAACACAGTTGCTATAAAGCACAAATTCCCAACCGATTGCCGGACTTTCTTTAACTCATTGTTGACTCTTATGACCGACAAATCCTTTTTAATCATCTAGACCATTATCGTGCTCTATAATTTTTCGGGCTAACGTTTGAGCACCGTATTCTATACTAGTCGTTATCAAGTTTTTGTTTCCGAACGTCATTTTTCTCAAATTTTCTATTTTTCTTTTACGATTTATCGGGAATTTCTTATTATATGAATCCTTGTTTTAAGCAACCTCACGTATGTAATTAGAAATATGTTCAACAAAGGTTTGTTTTAATAAGCTCTAATTTATTTTTATACCCACACATAAAATGGTTAGATTTATAGGGGCTAGACTTAGATAAGTCGTCTCCTGGCATAATTCCACACTACAAAATTAAGCTAGAAGCCTGATTATAATTTTTAACCCAGCACCTTTAAAAAATGGTGTAAAGTAGGTGGCACTCTTTCCAATTCGTTGAAAATTCCCTAAGACATTATAATTAGTGTAATTGTCAAACGTCATCCCTTTATAGTGTAGCAGTACCGAGTTACTGACATAACGCTGGTTAATCAAAATTGATGTTATTTTCTTCAGCAGCGTTTGTTAAAATCCTTACAGTTACTATTTTGTTACTGAACTGAGCTTGTGAGGAGAAATTAAATACGTGGAAACTTTGCTTATAGTAGGACGACTATGTCCGGGGAAACTGTTAAAAGGAGGATTTAGTAAGGCGGCGACTCGACTAAGAATGGTTTTGGTGACTATGGTAGTAGATATTAATAAACCTATGCAGACTTCGTCATGACAAGGCGACATATAAACAGCACAACAAGTGCAATATTTTTGCCCAACAGAGGAACGAAAGTCTGCTCAATCAGCAAGGTTGAGGAGGATGAAGAGGAGGAGGATGGAGAGGAGGAGGAAAATGATGATGTTCAAACAAGACATCTTTCCGTACACAAAGCGAAACCACTTGAAACCTTCAGCAACGTGTTCATCATTTCAAATGCTTGCACGATTAACCTTTGTGTAAGGTTATGCACAAAAGCATGCGACTTTGAAACATAGACATTTTGCGCAGTACAAAAAAAAAAAAAAAAAAAAAAAAAAAACAAGCTATTGGAATCATAGACTGCACAAAGAGTTATCTAAACTAATCCAGCTCTGCTTTTTCTATTACCAATAAACTTGGAATTGTGTCGGATTTTTTTGTTTTTACATTGAACCAATTTAAGTTTTCAGGGATTTTTAAAAAATTTTCTTGGAGGATTTGCAAGGTGGTATCACTATTCTTGGTTGGTAAACATTTGAGAATATTGCTTTCTTTTATTATTAGATTTCTTCTGTAGACGTTATGTGCGTCTGTACAACAATTGCTACTAGGTTGTAACACACGCACCTCGCACGATCAATGTCGTCCAGTATTCCAAATTGACCGGAAATGAAGTCTTTTGCAAGACCACTATTCAAAATAAGTGCCATATCTTCATAAGGAAAAAAGAACAATGAAACTTTAACTCGTTAGCAGTTATATCCGGATTTACTTGGTGTTTAGTTCTCGTACGTTATTTGTGGGGTATTATCTAGGTACCTATTTTATATTTAGAGAATCTTAAATAATTGTCATTTCGAAACCTCACTACCAACATTAAATACAAGAGAAAAGTTCACGAGAAGCACTATCAATACATGTCGTTCCTTATCTACTTTTGCACATGTCGTTGCTCATCTTCTTTAGGTAAATAGTGCAGATGATAAGTACTAGGAGATCAAGGTTAATTTTGAAAAATGTAAAAAATGTGTCTGTCAATAAATTGGTATGTAACATGTCGTCATTTGCAACTTTAGATCATCTCTTTATTGTGGAAGACACGCGATGTTGATTTGAGAAACTTTGTTGTTGTTGTCGCTTGGAACATTAATAACTAATCAGTTAGAGTAGGTAATAAAAGTAAAAGCAAAACTGCAGTACCAGCTAATCCTACAAATAAGCTGCCTTTAAATGTTTTTTGCATGTGAAATGTCCTTTTTATTCATGGCATATTCTTAAGACAAAATTCCTCAAGTTCAGGATAAGCAGAAAAATTTTCTCTTTCAGAAGGTGAAAACGGCATTTTCATAGCTTTTAGCGTTGGGAAGATACAAATTATTGTATGAAAGTATTGCAAATTTTTCTTGGGATTTGATGCATCATTGGAAATCCGTGATGTCATCGTGGCAAATTAAGTTTACATTGCATTCAATTTACTTATAATGATGATGCCGCTGTAGGCAAATTCCAACGGTATCAAACAGGATGTTCAAGTATAAAGAAAACGTAAAGAAATGTGAAGCAATGTACCCACATTACATGAATTTTAGTGAATTTTTTAAAAAGCTGATGTATTTTTCAACAAAAACGACCAATCTTTAAAGTGAGATATGTTAAGTTAGGAAAATTGTATTGTGATGGGATTTGAAGGGCATGATGTGAAATTTTTGTTTTTCAGAGACGAAAATTCACCAGAACATGCCTTTAAAGCTGAATTATTTCGTTTGGATGTTGCTAGTACCTTATCATTTTGAAACGGAAACAAGCAAAGTATCACTTCACTGAAACACACCAGAAGCTTGGCATGTCAGAAACCTATTGGCTTGTCTCATGTGGACAATCTTCAATTGCGGTCAAGACAATTGTGCATGATTTGAAAATAAGTTTCAGCACTACTCCACTGCCTTAGTTGATTGAACGTTCATATTTCTAATGTTCGCTTCAATTTTTGGGTTCAGTATACAACTGTTTTTTAAATTAAAACATAATACAGTTTCCTTTATTTGGTCGCTGATAGATTTTTTCCACTTTGTTTACTAACGTATTCATAGTTCTTATCTTTTACACTTACAGAATATGTTGCCTCTGCTCTTACAAAGATTTGAATATTCTTTTCTACTGCCAAAAGGTCTTTTTTACTGCGTAAGGACAGTGGCATAGCCAAGATTTTTTCCAGAGGGGACAAAGGTATGAAATTTTCCCGGTCAATGTGTATGTATTTCATATAAAATATATAAATTTACAAGTATAACAACATTACCATGTCATTATATAATATTACCTGCATTTTAATCTTAAAGTTTAACACAGAGCAATTAGAAATAACAGCTTTAAGTATATTATTTTGGTCAACAATATCTGTTGTATTTGTATGTATTAACGCAGTGGCGTAAGCACGATTTCTCTGAAGGTGGGGCCATCATGGTCTAAGGGGAGGAGTATCCGGAAATGTTTAACGTTTTCCAGGACCCTAGATGCAAGACGGTGCAAGATTTTCGTCTTTGACAGGAACAGTGTTAAACGTTAAATCGTGGCGGTTTGTGAGGATAAAACTGAAACTTTTGTGCCTTTGCATGCTTTCTTATTGCGGCATTTATGCTACCTTACGAAGTAAAACTTGTCATTAAATTTGCTTATGTAAGGGGTCAAAATGAAAGAGCACACAAAAAGTTATTTTGTCATGAAGATTATCTAAGCAGAGCGCCGCTATTAGTTGACGCGGAGCGTACAGAAAATTTCAAAAAATCAAACCCCTCAGATGGCCGGAAATAGCATTTTCCAGACTTATGCGACTTCAATATATGTTTAGAGAGTGAAGAGAGTTTTGATCAGGGAGTAAAAAGCTTATTTGACCCCCAAAATGTAATTGTGCCCAACGACGTAGCGAAGCGCCACCATTGGACATTAATAATAGAAATCATAGTAAGTTACTTCATAATCCCCCAAAGTATTTATTTACTGACAGGAAATCGCTTGGCGAAATTTTTGTCAAATATAACCTCCATATTTACATTTTTTATTAAATAGAAACCCAAATTTTATTTCTGACACAGTAGTGTTTCAGTTTAAAAGTTGGGAAATTGGGTGCCTGCTCTTTCCGGGAACGACTAGGCACACCAGTTGCCGGGAATGTTTCTTTTTCTTCTTGTTGAATATTTTTATCCTTCGTGGCTCAGGTTTTAGCCAAATGGATTTACTGAAGGCTGGCCGGTAGCATACTTTTACCAGTTATGACACAATGGCCTGTTTTCCATATCCCATTGTTTATGATGAACATCAAACACAATCTTATGGCAACATGTTCCACTTTTAAAGTTTTTGGTATGACCCAGCAAGGAGTCGAGCCCCAGGCCTTAGGCCTGTTTGCAACTTAAGAAGAGTGTTCTAACCATACCACTAATTATGTAGTGAACCGTAAAAACTATAAATCTGGTTTAAAGTGCTTTTGATAAGTTGATAGTATACCAAGCGCTGGTCCCGAAGTCAGGATTAATTCTAACTAGTTTCAGTGTGTAGGTTTCATTGTGTTGCATGTGATCACTGGCTTTGGTGAGGACTGTATGGGTAGGGGTGTTCTCGTTATAAACTTTGTCGTCACAAAAGCTTCCCTTTGCAGATAACTTTGTTTTACGTACGGTATTGTTTTGACAAAAAAAAAATACTGCTTCTTATGCTACTGTCCATAGCTTACTTTGTGGTAATTTTTAAGAGAATTAAAGACAGCCATCAAAATATTTAATGTTCTCTTAAAGTTTTTATAGTGACGAAGTGCCTAAAATATTTGTGATGGTAAACTGGGTCCACTTAAAGTATGTTAAATCTGGCGTATTATGCCACGTTGAGATGAAGAATATAGGAGTGTTTTCAACTTTGTATTATTCGTAATTGTTTGTATTTCCAATATCTTAACCCTTTTACTCCCCGTTAATTGAAAGAAAAAGATGGTTGAGTTCCGGGTCTCAAAAGTTTACATTGGCCTGGCTATACATCATCGACTATATGTTTAGGTCATAATCCGCATATGCTAGCCTTTAATTGGACCACTTTCACAATCATTATCTAGGCGGAATGGAGAGCGTTGGTACGTGCAAGTGCAGTGCAGCTTTACGATCCAGTCGTAGGTCTGAATTCAACTTGAAACATTTAAAAGTGTTCCCGCCAATCCCGTATGTCCTCGAGAGGAAATATGAGGGAAACTGCACATATTGACGAAACTGAATAAACCAAACAAAGAGGTAAATGAGGTTGGTAATCAAAGATTCCATACTAAAGCTCCCTGTCAATATTTTGAATGTTCTAAAACTGTGCTGCGAATAAAGGTAAGTTGGTCAAAGGCCCATGCATCGATTTTTTCGAAAAAGCCAGATAAATATCAAAGATCCTTTAACTATTTCACATATCCAACAAGATAAATTCCGGGCATTAATTCTGTTACAACTGATAACGTTAATAGATAATAGCTAACATGATCTCCTTCTGTGTTGGAATTTCCTTGGTTTCTAATATTTTGAACCGCTGGCTGAATTTTTCAAGGTCTACGTCACAAGGTCCCAAGTTGTACTGAACGCAACACAAAAAATTACAATTACAGCACCAACAATGGAAACGAAGTCAACTTCGTTTTCAAATACGGTTACTTGCAATGCATACGACAGAACAACGGAGAGTGTCAAAGCTATTGAAACGTTTTTAGGCTCCTCATTGGATGAAGCTAATACTCCGACGACAGATTGTATTGTACTGACCAGACCGTAAACAATAAAAATACAGGCTTCAAGCCATGAAGTAGGGTACTCCCAAGCAGACTCAAAAGTAGTCCATATACCACAAAGAACCATTCCAATTAAACCTCTTACCGCAGTTAAATGAAACAGTGAAGAGCGTTTCGCGCCTGCAACTTTCTAATCAAAATTTGATAAAAGGAGAGTCCAAATGCTCCTCCCAAAGCAACAACGGCTCCAATTTCTTTGAGTGTAATCTCTCCTTCAGATATTCCAAAAATAACTGATGGTTTTACAACTAAAATTATCCCGATGCAATCGATCAGCAATAGAATTGAATATGAAATAGTCAATTGCTCATCCAAAAGACAATGTCCAATGATACCAACAAGAACAAGGCTCCCGCCAAATTCTACAGCGGTTGAATCTCCCACTCCGAGTAACGTAAAACTCAAGACGGCTGCGCCACTGGGTATAACACCTAATACAGCACATGCAAAGTAAATTGCTAGGTCTGTTGTATCGCACGATGAAGCTTGGTCAAACTCGACCAAGGGTAAAGTTAGAACAAGAAAGAAACACCGAACGAAGGTTATATATGACGAATGGCTGGTATATGTTAAAACCTTTGCTATATTTGATTGTAAGGTAGTCATGAAAGCATATAAAAAACAATACAATATCACCCTGATCTTCAATGTATCCATCATGATGTCAGTTTTTCTTGTTACCACAAATCTTTACTCTTCAACTGCAAATTAGTCTGGTCTAATATGGAAAGTAACGTCAGTTTTGTATTAATGGGTTTTGGTAAACATATTTATGATTAGAATTTCTGTAAAAATTTTACTCTTTCTTTGGTCCATTGGAGCCAAACAAGCGATATCACAAAGCGTATAACAACAAAGATGCAAGATAATTAAAGTTACTTTTCTGTGCGTCTGTTCACCTGGAAATTGTATCGAAGGATGCCTATGTCTGTAAGGAAGCCGGAGGCGTCTGCAATGACAGATCTAGATGCAAACCAGTGGTCCCTGTATCTGTAACATATGAACGG
The DNA here is from genome assembly GCA_037179385.1 of Holothuria scabra. Lineage (NCBI taxonomy): Eukaryota > Metazoa > Echinodermata > Holothuroidea > Aspidochirotida > Holothuriidae > Holothuria > Holothuria scabra. The sequence goes on from CM074179.1 coordinate 78,299,410, forward strand.
TTTAGCAGAGGGCGCTGTGGAAGCTTGAAATGAAATGGAAAACTAATAACAAAACATTGATTTGAACTGCTCTACGACCAATGCATATGTATTTGTATACATTAAAGGAAACAAACAAGAAAAAAAAAAACTTTCTTTTTCAGTCAATTCAAATTTACTGTCTCGATTTTTTCAGAATTCAAGCGGTACCCTTACTCTGTTACAACATGTATCACATAGCAATCCTTTACATATCAATGATGAGAGAACTAACAGATACATCCAGTCATGTAAGTGCGATTTTAATTTATAACTGAGGTGGTGCGTGAGAGTACCTCTGTTGGCACATAAGAACAGAATGGAACGCCTAAATATAACTTAACGGTTGATAAGAGACCAAAAAGAAAACAGAATTCTGTCTAGGGTTTAGGTATGAACGATCGTTGAATCAATCAAGAGTGAGTTATTGATAAATAAAATATTTCCACTTGTTTTAAAATAAAGCAAGGTGTATACGAAGAGTCAAACAAAAGATTTCAGAAATCACTGGAGAACACGATAAGCTGTATATTTTTTCCTTCCTGTGTCAACAGTTGGCAAATGTTCGTGATTGATCATTTATAATTTTGGTGATTACATGTATAAGAAGTAATATGCCAACAATTCATATGTGTTGCCCATAGATCGGTTCCCGTGTACCATTCAATACGTAAACCTGCTGTGGAGTAGTTGGTATGAAAAATACATATTGTAAAACGTTACCGCTATGTTTAATCAGTACGTAGATAAAACAAGTGCAACCCAACCACCTTTCTCATAAAAAAAATCGATATTCTAGCTTTTAATTGCTTTAACCTGGTATCGTTTTATAATCATGCAGTCAACTTTGGTGAGGGACGATTAAAATGCTTACCATGTGCCTAAGAAGCTCCCTGGTCTCTAATTGTTCAAGGGAACGATTCAATCTTTTAGTTATTGGTTATGTCCCCGAAAACAAATTTGTACCTCCGTGTTGGACAGATTCCCAATTGAGTCAGTGAATCGTGAAGAATGAGATATACTTGCATCTCTTGAGTCAAGACTTACTCGGACTTACCCGTGGCAGACCTTAGTATTCAAGCCAATCAGCGGGTAATTCCAGAAAGACACAAAACGGCCCTTTAAGTAGAAGTGTACAAATCATATTCCATGTTAATTTCAACACAAAAGGTAGACAACGGGAAAGCTAGTTAAGTTACAAATGTAGAAACTATTGTTAGTATTGTTGCTATCAGTTCTTTGCTACTGTGTGATTTTACTAGATCCCAGGGTGCAGACAAAACACCCCCACTACAGTACATGCCGAGTGATACGAGCTACAGGACTCTACATGTTTTGAACTTTTTTCTTTCAAAGAATTGTGCCAGTTGATAATTCCTGTAGACTAAAAAAACAATTGTAGTTTGGGTGAGATTTGTCTGTCGTTCAACTAAGAAATCACACATTCTAGATTTAAAGGACTTTTGTGCAGTCCTTTTGCTCAAAATGAAAAACTTTATGTGATCTACATGCTGAATAATGTGTTAACGCAATGAAAAAGATGGGAGGATGTACACTGTTGAAAATTTCTGTAAATTTCCAGACTTTTTTAATTAGACTTTTTGTATTTTACTTTTTATAGAGATTTTGTGTATCTTTACAGACACTTTGTATTGCTACAATAAAACAGGTTGTTAAACATGTATTTTCTGTTTATTTGAAAAACAATTTCTGTCTGCTTTTTAACCAATTTGTACTGCTTTGTAAAACTTTTTTCTGTAAATTTACAGAACTTTTAACAGTATTTTGTATTTTTCTGATTTCATATAAATATACTGTCATTTAACAAACATTCACTTTGTTTTTAAGCTGAAAAAGAAACAAAAATAAGCCCAAACAAACAAACAAGAAATAGCCAGAAAATTTTCAATATAAAACGTTCAGCGAAGTTTCAGTTTAAAAAAAAAAAAACATTTTTGGCAAATGTATGGCCCTATTTGAAAATTTATTATAAAAGCATACTTAGTTATAACGTTCTTAGTTATTAATCTCATACAACTGGTCTTTTGTCACACATTTTTGGCTAGAAAAAATTGTAAGGCCCTTATTTCAGAGCACTGACAATTGATATACTGATGTCAACTCATCGCCACAAGCGCTCATGCACTTGATCGGAGCAAATTAAAAACGTTTCACAAATTTACTTGAAAGAGTCTGTAAATTTACCACTTTATGACGTAAATCTCATTTGGCATAAATAGGTGGAGCTTATTTTGTAGGCATTTTCCTAACAAAAGGATTGTTGTTGCTTTGAAAAATATCTTCTTTGGCGTTTTTTAATCAGGAAGTGATAAACTTTTTGTTTACCTTGTCTGGAAATGTTTGCAACATATGTATTTGCATTCTTTGTTTTATTTATTTTAAAAACAATTATTATATTGTACAAAAAAGGGACTTTCCAATTACAAAGTCCTAGAGATAGCAGTCTCCTTGACAACAATATGACAACAAAGCATCCTCAATGTGTTTTGATTGAAAACAGCTTCGTAACGACACATTACGTTGATAAGCAAATACCTGATCTACGTAATGGTGAAGTGTGTTTTACGTAATAACATATGAAAGGTATTATAATAAATATTAATTCGTCGGGAATGAAAAAAGTAAGCTGTAAATTCACATAAAATTAAGGTTAACAAAACAGAACAACTGTAATTCGATTTTTTTTTTAGACTTTTGTAAACTAATTTAAATGCAAAAACTGTAAGAAAAAACAAACCCTTAATGTTTTTTCATGATTACAGTCTGGCTGTAAAAAAACATTATTTGGTTGGAAAAAAATTTGCCATAAAAATTATGTAAATTTACAGAGATTTGTTTTATCAGTGTTACAAAAGGGATCTGAAAAATTATCCAACTATAACAATATCACACATGCAATGAAAACTCATTTAATAGCTTAAAGACTCATCTTACGATGTTCCAATTGATTCAAATTACTTCTTGTGTTTACAAGTTAATTCCACAAAGTTATTGCAAAACGAATGGAGAGCCATAGTATATTTATTTTACAGTACTTCTCTAACCCTTTTAGTGGATATAATGCTGTTTTCGATATTACTCTTCGGCTACTTCCTCAATGTTTCATCAGGTTGGTAATGCAGAAACTATCTTCAAAATAAGTGCTTAATGAAATATTCAAAATTTCTCTTTTGTACTCCTTTAACTGCCACTCTAGCTATTACATGCTATGTTGTAATCAGGACGTTACAAGACAAGATTCAATGGGATATGGGGGTATTATATGTCTCTCTGTTTAGATTTACCATGGCGATGCAAGTTGTCGACCTCGCAAAACTGTTAGCACCACAAATTCACGTTTCTTGTGTCACTTTCCTTCTTCCGATGTAACGCCTTTAAATTTTCCTTACCTTTAATCGAATAGAATAATGCATATTATTTAACCACTTTAAATCTACCATTCTCTCTCCTGGTGTTGGTCAAAGGACTGTTGCCTAATCGTTTCACAGGATCGTGTTTACTGTTTTGGGAGGTGGAGACGCCACTGCATTGGTTTTGGTTTGGGTCTTGTTTTCACCGCATTGATTGTACATATAATTTTGGATGAGTAGCTGAACGTGTTTAACACCTTACAGTGGCGTAGGAAGCAATCTGAAAGTGGGGCGGGACAATATTTGGACTTTGCACCCCAACCTACCCCATTGAACAAAAGTTACGATTTTTATGCTAAATTTTTTGCTTTTTTCTACAAGAAAGAACATCTTTTTAAATAAAACCTGTGTGCTATAAATCATTTTTTCATATGAAACCGGGCACTAACGAAGGAGGAGTTCTTCGGTTTTTCAGTTATGCAACCGTAAACAACAATTCCTGTATATCTACCCTCCGAAACTGAGGAACATTAATAACATTTAGATCTACAAGTGTCTAAGGAATCCATCAATTTACAGCCTATTCAACCGAACGGGTTGAAGGGACACTGATTAAAGGTATATATTAGAGCATTTAAAGAAGGCAAATGATGCCCTGCATTAGGTCTTGCCCGAAAGACTACCTAAGGGGAGCTCCACCGTCAGTTAGCACCGAGCGTAGAGGAAACTTTGAAAAATCGGACCCCTCAGACAGCCGAGCAAGGTATGCCTAAGGACTGTATGTAGTAGTTAAGCAATAGGGGATTAAAAGACCCCTTCAGGGGAAATGGGCAAGCAAAATGTTCCCTTTTTCAGTGCTTACCTTGCCACATTTTTGTGACAACAGATCACAGAAATTTACTTCGAACGGTTCAAACCGTAAAACACATGAGCTTTTCAGAAATGTAAGTCAGAGAAGCAGGGAATCGACTTTCACACCGTTGTTTCTTGCTCAGAAAAATCACACTTTCTCGCGAAACTCGAAGTAGGTATCGAGGTTTCACAAGCTTATAAATTTTGTTGCGTCACTTCACATGACGCCATCGACTTACATCGAATGGAAAACAAAAGAGGACAAAATTCTCTTTCAACTGATGTAAAAATCAAGCGATTGGTCGAAATTAAAGAACTTCACTTTAACAACCTAATCAAATTTATTTTTCTGAAATTGAAGGTGACGCGCTGTATTTTAAGCATTGGTAACACGCCCGACATACATACACTGTGTATACACTGGCAGCTCCCTGGTAAAATTCTCACAGCAAATTCTTAAAAGGAAAACCGTAAAACATCCAGACAGTATGTGTGCAGCAGCATTTATTTCTCCTGTATGGATCAATTTTGGAAAAAGGTTTCCATATGAAAAAATGAATTACAAATTGGCGCTTGAATTAGAAAGAACGCGGAATTTCACGACAAAGAAGATTTGAGGATATCATATTAAAGAAAAAGGGATCTTTTGACACGGGAAGGGGAGGAAGCACATCCTCCTCCTCATTTTGCAGCGGAAGCTGTTGACCCTGCAGCCCCCCCCCCCCCGCTCTTCCTAAGCCTGTGTCTCTTTTATCTTCTTGGTTACTGTGTAGGCATTGTCCTTGTTGCAAAGCCTTAGTTTGTGTTTGATCTCGATAACGTCACATTTGGTTTCATGAGAAGGGAACAGTCTTAGCTAATATAAGTGCGTTCTTTAACTCTGTTTGGAAGTTGTAAGATGTTGTGCTTTTACTTGAATCGTTGTACACGGAATGGCGGGCATGATTATATCTGGAGTTTGGAAAACAATTGAATCTACTGGGAAAAGGTCTCATACTTGGTGCCTAACTCTTATCACGATTGGGTATGGATTGGTAAGTACATTGCAGATTGTAGCTGAATTTAGAGCTTTAGAAAACTCTCAGGCAAAAGACGTAGCCCTTATGGCAACTACGTCAGTCGTAATTTCTTATATTGCTTTAGATGCTTTCGTTGGAGAAGAGACCGAACTTATATGCGTTTCCGGTGCTATCGCCATTGTCATTTACTTTTAATTTAACTTGCTTTATTGTATCCTTTCCGAATTTTTAGAGGAAGATTAATGTTAAAAACATACAATGGTTACGTTGTCTTCATTTGTCGATTTAATACAACATGAGGCTGCAGTATTTTTCACATACATATAGTTTTTTCACACTTTGGCACATAGAAATGGCTTTACCATGACTTGAGAGCGGTGATTAGGCATCCGGACTGGGACAACTTCCCCTTAAATTCAGAATTATATATGTCATTTATAGTTTTCCATCAATACGTAAAATAGTTTGAAGTTAACTTTATAAGTAGCATCTGTGACACCCTTTGCATTCGCTTACACCGAATTTGTCACAATTTTTTAGAAAGATTGGGAGGCCTTACAGTGAAACCGCGTCTCACAGCATGTAAAGTTAGTTATTTCACAGCCTCGCTGGATGTTTTCGCTCTTCATTTTTTATAAAATGGCAGAACAGTAGCACTTCGAAAGATTTGGAAACAAATGACTGCAAACTCCCAATTATGCTGGCAGACGCCATCGGAATATATTGCTGAAAGTTGTATCCTACCAAAATAATAACAATACTTTGCTTAAATTTATGCCCAAAGAAAATGATAGCGGTGCCATCATGTCAGTATGATTTCACATATCCAGTAACACAAGTATGCATTATCCTGGAGTTAAAAGAAAAATACACTGACACTACATCGGGGCTTTGATAGGTCAAAACTGATTTGAATTTGAGGTCGTTGTTTTATTCATTTAGTCACCCATTCAGGACAATTGATTGGTAATCCAGGGCCGTTGATATGACCAAATGCATTGCTTGCACGTTGTTTTACACAGGACGCGCTTTCTATGTAGAAGTAAGGTGAGAGTTGTTTCGATCGTTTGGCGTTATTTAATTGGTGAAAAGCATATGCATATTTATATTTGCTTGTATGAAACTTATCTTGGTTGCTACACTATAGAACTGGAATTAGCAACAAATGTTACCATGACAAAGTTAATGTAATAAATTTAGCAATGCATGAAAATCGATGATCCAGTCTTGTTTGTACAAAAAGCAATGGTCACGCGTTCATAGCTTTTGTTTGCAAAAACAAATTCATTCGGAATCTGGTAGGATCCGTATAAAAAGCTTTGTATCATTCATTTTTTAAACAAAAACTTATAGGACAACATATAAATATGGCATGATTTTGAGTTCTTTCTACTTTGCTACACTAAAGTTACCTTACTAGATCTCGAACAACCTGCTTCAACATGCATACAGATGTATTAAATCGAGCCATTGGAACCGTTCCTGCTTCAAATTTATAACTGACACGAACTTACGAAGAGCTATCTAACCACATTTACCTAAAATTATTTAGTTGAAAATGGCAATCAGAGAGACTAAAGCCATTCGAATGTTGATGCAACGTCAAGGGGGCATATGTTTGATTACTTTATAAGAAGACAATCAGATTCTGCGCAGAGAGAGATCTCATTAGAATCTGTAAAATGAAGAATCAGAAATGCTAGAGTTGTTAGAGACTTTTTAAGAAGTCTTCGAGCAAAGCACCTTGTAACAGAAACGGATTAATGACCATTCGAGTTTAGTGAACAGAGTCTTCCATGTTTATCAGTTGCTACTATCTGTCACTAGCTGCTATATATTACTTATCAGAAAGACCGAGGATATTCTGCCCACAATCTTAATCAATTCTATATTACAGAAATCTGCAGGCGTTTTTGCTAGGTGGTCCTCGGGGACACCAATAACTACATGTAAACAATGCACACCCTCATTCGCTCGAAAAATATAACTTAAAGAGGCTCATTGAGTTGATATCGATAACTTAATGAGGGTCTCAAAAGGTCACTATCACATACCAATGCTTATAGTTAGCATAACAAGTCAAGTTTAAAGTCCCAAAGTCACAGAAAACGCTAAAATTTTGAATTCTCTTGTGCCAGTCCTGACCTGTAACGGTTTTGTACATAATTTGAAAAAGTGTCTGGTCACGAATTTTTGAAAACCGACTTGAACCATTAAGCACTCTCTCATAAAACAGTAATTTGAGTGTAGGGTATAGTGATTGTCTAAGATAGACCATTTTTCATTGGTTTGTAAAGAAAACTATATCGGTTTGGAAAAATTTGATGAATTTCATGAACCAACTCAATGAGCTACTAGTATGCAACTAGTGTACAAAGTGGATAAAATAATGCCAACAGAGCACCCAACTATGACCAACCTATCGCTCTTTTGTCCAAATATTTGACAGCATACCACCTTATCTGTAATGGAACGGACTGTATTTTTGCAAAGATATCAAAGACATTTTAAATTTTAAATTTTAAAGCCGGGTCGTATTTTCTTTTGCAAAAAGTACTGTTTATCCTTTATAAACGATTTAAACTTTTTATATGATGAAGCCTTTCAGCACAATTGATGCAAAAGTGAAAGCCCCCCCCCCCCCCTCATGATGTCAAATATCCACAAAAATAACCAAAAGACTTGAAGCACGTATTTCTTTCGCTTCGACATCTACTAAATTTGAAGCAAAATAATAAAAATAAACACGAAAAATGCCAAGCCGTTATAAACGCCATGTTTCAAAGCCAACGTCAACGGGCTAATACCTTGTTATCGTCTCTATTTCGGCGGTCTCTTTGACTGTCAACTATCCGCGCATGTCGTTGATAGCAGATACTTCTTTATCTTCAGAATATACAAGGAGCTACCAGCCTCCTACAATACCACCTAGCACCGTTGTGAACAGTGTAGAGTTTCATCAACTAGTATTACAAAATACATATTACAAATGTTCCTATACAAAATTAATGTTTAGTTAATCATCTTGGGGAACTTGTGGATTATTTTGGATTTGAAGTCACAATTATGGAATAGTTTTGGTCAAGTGAAGGCTGATATAGACTAATTTAGGGTCTTTAAATAAATTTCGTCATGACTGAGCGACAAAAAAATTGGCAAGGCAAACTTCCACTGTCGCAGCAAAGAAAGGTAGATTTTTATTCCTCTATTTTCTGCGATCAGTTACATGAGCATAAGCATGAACAAGTAACATACGTGCATCCCGTTCCTACGCATGCGCTATATCAAGCAATGTCAACCAGTGCTGTTATCCTGAAAATTACAATAGTTTTTTACAGAGAAGAATTAAGCGAAAATCTTTATCCGTCTATCTCGAAGTACCGGTCAAAGCTCTTGGTAAAACTATGAGATAGCTGGAGAACTGAAAGAAAGCGATAAAAAATGTACTAATGACGCTATCGTGGTAATTGAAAACTGCAATCTTCTTATACTGGGATTCATTTTTAAACATAAGGTTTTTTTGTGTGTGTGTGTGGTTTGTATACATCAAGAACATTCTCCAGATTGATTGACTACCTTTTTTTGTTTGATACTCAGTATGCACACCTTTAATAGCATAATTGACAATTGTAACGCATGCTTATGTGTATCCCAAACGGAAGTAAATTGTCCTTTCAAATTATGTGGAATGAATATGATTATCATTCACTCGAAACGTCCCTTAAAATGTCTGCTTAAAGTGTTTCAGTTTAGATTGTGAATATAAATTTCAATGCTCTTTCTCAGATAACAGTGATATAGGTGGTATAAGAATAAACACATACATCCCGTATGAATAAAATAAATAAAACCATTGTCATCTAAACAGGATTTTATTCTTATGAGACGAGCTCATCCAAAGCTTACTGTGTTGGTTGTAGTAGTTATTTAGTCATTCTAATCCATAGTGACTTACAACTAATTTTGATATTTTAGCAATGGCCCTGGTCATTAATAAAGACGACATTGGTCTCGCCATGTTGCAACACCGAACTATTTTAGAGAACATTTACGTCACAATTCTCCTGAGTTCTTTGTTTGAATAGCCCCTTATGATGGACGACTTGAACTTCAATCAATCTTGAATTATAAAGACACTGTTTTTTTTAACATTGCAAGGGCAAGAACAATCACCCCGACTTGAAGTAGTAGAGTAGACTGTCCTGTTTTAAGATTGGCTGTGAAGGGGTCGTGAGACAAGATTTTTCTCCTCTAAAGTGAAATTTACTACAGGTAACTGAATGTTTTTCCTTAGATATGTAAATGGTTAAGTCATTAAATTAAAATGAAAATAGACCAAATATTTCTTTTGCCATTGCCGTCATCATGTTCAGATACTGCGTTATGTTTCAACTGCGGACTCAACGGATTATCAGATCAGCAATAAAGTAGCGAAAACAAGCCAGCGGGCCATAATTGGACAAAAAAGCAGGTCAGGATTGAACCCTAGGTTGGAAACTGGGCAGTAACACCCCATCTAAAACTAACATAACCTCAACGAATTGCAAACAACTCATATATTTAAACAAAAATTTGTCTTTTCGCAAACCTTTCTATTGGATGTAATGCTTAACAAATCCAACGATATAGGAAATTTACGTTATTCTTTTGAATCATCTTTAACGTTTTTTGAAGATAGATTGGAAAGAGAGGGAGAGAAAAAAAGAGCAAGTAGCAGCAAACGCAAAACATGTCTAAAATATTTCAATATTTCGCTTTGAAGTCTAACTTGTTTTTAAAAGGACAATGTTGCCGTCCAAAATTTTTATAATTCAAAGGAAGCAGTAGCGTAGCCAGGATTGTGTCATTTGGAGGGGGTGGGTCGCGACATGAGGGTAAACTCTAAGGGAGAGAGAAAAACCTCCACGTTAGGTTTTTTTTTTCTTTTGCATTTCATGGTTGGGTCATGGGAGAGGGGTTCAACCCACCAAAAAATTTCACGCCCAATCGACTGAGTGAAAGATATTGTGACATAACTCTAGAAAACTAGTCAAAAAACAGACAAACTACTTCACTTCATTCAAATGTTTGGAGGGATGTTTTATCTTTTTATAACACACAGTGCACCTTCTGTAGGAAACAAATTGCATAGAGGCTAAAAGATACCGTACATAACAAATCATCCATGCTAGCGGACTCTTATGTCAAGTAAACATGATTCCGCACTGAAAGGACTTGACAGTGTGTACTGTGGTATCCGCGATGTGTTCACGTCCATTGAGCAAGCGCGATCATTGTAATTGGTGAGATAGGCCTCTGTAAGTCTGCAGTCATTATCTTTGTTTAATTTTTGTAAATACTAGAACAATATCTGGACAACATACTCTCTCAGGGAACTTGTCAGGATTTCTCTATAATTCATGTTGAACTCACATTGTGTCTTGTTCTTCAAATATGGCCAGTCCTAACAGCAAGTAATCCCAGCTGGCACTCAACACCACACACAGAACTATTGTTACTGCGCCATTAATTGAAACCCATTCCACTTTTCCCTGAAAGAATGTAAGTTGTAGGGCATATGATAATACTATGGAAGATGTTAGCGCTAAAGCAACGTTTTCGCTTCCGCGTTGGCTAAAGCCTTTGCTGCAAATATGTACTGTAAAATGTTCACAAACCCATACCCTACGAAGATACATATGTTTAGCCAGGTATTCGGAATCTCCCAGGCACATACCAAAGTAGTCCATGCACCCGTGAGTGCCATTCCGACTAAACCCTGTACCGCCGTAAGAAGATAGCAGTGCAATTTGTTCCGATTTTCCAATTTCCGAATACTAATTTGGAAGGAGGAGAGCGCAACAGTTCCACTAAGAGCAACACTTGCTCCAATTTCTTTAGACTGCATTCCTTTTGCAAATGGTCCAAAAATAAAAGAAGGTTTTACGACAAGAAGGATTCCTAGACAATCAACTATGAGAAGAATAAAGTATGGAATGCTCAACTTCTCCCCTAAGACAAAATGCCCTATCACACCAACTAGAATAACATTCCCACCAAATTCAATGGCTAAAGAATCCCCAACACCCATTAGAGTAAAACTTAGTATACTCGTAGCGCTCGGAATAGTTCCAAGAACACCGACAGTAAGATAGAGCAACAGATCAGTTGAATCGCATGTAGTTACTTCCTCAAATTCTGTCAAAGGTGCAGTAAAAGCAAGGGACAAACTTCGAACAAAGTTAACGTATTAAGAATGGCTCGAGTCAGTCATCACCTTTGCTATATTAGATTGCGCAGTTAGCATAACAGCATAGAGAAAACAGTAGACTAGTCCCTTAACTTCTGACAATGTAAACTCCATTTTGTATCAGAGTGTTCACTCGGTTTACAGTCTTTGAAATCCAACAATTTTTTTTTTTTTACTTCGTAAATGGAGCAGCACGTTTTTTAATCTAGTAATGTAACTAAATAACTTTCCTTGAATAAGAGGATGCGGAATGTTCAGAACAAAGAATTGTTATAAGCTGGTACCCTTAGCTAGGATATCCTAATTTGAAGTTTGTCGTAACTATCACTCGGAGTGTCTTCTACTACGCAGTCTGAAAGAAAGAAAACAATGTATTGTTATTTATTTATTGTTTATTAGATAAAAGTCCATTGAACCACTCCCTTAAAATCATGTACCCTTATATGGAGCATAAATGTGTTATTGAGTTGATGACATTTCATTATCACAAAGACCCATTTGATCTTCTGTCGAAACTTTTCAAGTTAGTAGGCCTACTTCGCTCCCCACGTACACATTATCATCCCATGTCCATTCATCATTTTATAAAGCATTGCCACGCAGAAATGGTTTCCTGTTTTCATATCAAAAAAACTTAAAAAAAAAAAACCTATTTGAAAGCAATGTCCCCATGATTACAAAAAGACGTCAACCTATTACTTAACCTTGTTGGCATTAGCGAATTCTTCCCCTTAAAATTGGACGTCATGACATGGCCGATGGCCAAACGACTTGGTAGATTTTACTGCTATAAGAAATGACAGACATCAAAAGGCGGTCTCTGGACAATTAAACCTAAAACAATTTTGCTCCATGTCAGTTATGAAACAAGCAAGGATTTCAAAGACAGGATAAGTTTGTCAAAGTGTCAAGGGACTGGACCCATTAACGGCAACCCCAAGTACCAAAGTGGATTATCCACAAAACATCTATTTAAGAACCTTTTCCACATCCAACATTTTTATAAGCTTTCATCTTTTTATTCATCTGTTTAATTAGATCACTTTTTCAAAACAGTTCTCTTTTTACGTTGATTGCATTTCATTGGTGAAAAATAGAAGGAATATTAAAATTTGACGGCACCCAGACAGTGATTAAAGACCCTTACAATGAGAACTCTCATAGTAAGAAAGAGGTTTGTGGTGATTATTCCAACCTTCATAGTAATGGCATGGGGTTACGCTGTTATTCTAAGTGTAAAGAGTCTTTTTAAAATTTCAATCTAAAGTATCTGCACCACGTGCCTGTGAACACAGACTGACGCAGCGGCATCAGCTTTGAAGTAAGCACACACACGTACAGGCTTATTTCAATCCTTTACCATTGTTTGGGACCATCTTTACTCTTTCACGCGAAGCTTGAAACTGCAAGTAGCTACCCGAAAATTCGGCCAAAGTAACGATAGAGACAACAGTTTAAGGTCACGTGGTCAATAGCCTACGGAGCTGATGCAAGGCGCGCTACGTTCGCCGCTTTGCCGCCGACTCCCGGGGCTCGCAAATATGCCCCGATTGGAGCACAACGGTAAAGGATTAGGCTTCTAGTAAAATATAATTTGGTGTACTTAGATTCAAATTATTGTCAGGAATGAGTTAATTTAATAGAGTTGGTAATTTTTTGAACTTTTTTAGACCTGAAAAGTATTTTGTGTTACGGTTACATTCCTCTACCGATTGTTCCATAGAACGGATAATCACAATCTTTAACTTAACGTCATAAACAAACTCCAGTTTTGATCATGCATAATTCAGTTACCCGGTAACTTCATCAGAGTGTTCTAAAATAAAGCTGCCCATAAAAGTAGATTTTTCAAAAACATCTCTTTCCCCAGATTCTCGAATTATTCCAGCCTTCAACTTGCAAAACTCTATAGAAACTGGTCTAATATTTAACTTACATATTATTAACTCCCATAAAAATTAGGATTGACATCAACGTTTGAAAGTATAGTATCGTTGACGGTTTTGCTTATCAATTCACAGTAATTATCATTAACCAAAAAAGAACGTATTTAGTTTCCACATACCCGTATCTTTTGTGTGTCCTATTAGAACATTTAAAGTAATACTATAGTGATCGAAGTCCCATATCGAAGGAACAGAATTATCGAGTATCTAGTCTAGATCGGAGCCATATCTCACATACCAAGTTTGTAAATTGTCTGAGGGCTATCAAGTTGGCCGAGTGTTGTCCTTCAGTTGACGTTAATGGCTTCTTTGGGAAGCAGTTTACACTGTGGTTTTGTCTGCAGGGTCGGGGACTTTAGAAAAAGTGGCCTTCCATCGCTTCTCGGCCTTTTGGCTATGGTCATGTGTAGTATTTGTTGTTTTAATCTAGTTTGGAATAAATCCTGACACGACAGACTAATGATGTAAATGATCTGAGGAGCGTGAGATTGATCGAGATTGATCGAGTGGTGTCCTTGGTCCAAATGTTGTACAATTTTTTTAAAGTGTAAGAATAGTAAGTGAAATGTGTTTAATTCGATGATATAGCAAAAACGTGTGGTCAACATACCGTGCAAGGCATTATCACTTAAAAAGTCATCAGCAATCGTGGCGTCGTGCACCTCTCCATCTATCACTTTAGCAATATTTTTGTCGGCCTCGAAAACACAAGGTACCTACAACTTTAGCAAGGGGATGTAATCTATGATAAATAGGATCTGCGAGGAAAACCAATTGAGTACTGAAGATATCCTTGAATTCGAGTCACTTAAAACCCACTGTGACATTAACCATTTACCGTTGTGCTCCGATCGGGGCATGTTTGCGGGCCTCGGGAGTGGGCGGAAAAGCGGACGTAGCACGCCCCGCATCGGCTTCCGTAGGCCATTGACCCCGCGACCTTAAACTATTGTCTCTCTCGTTGTTGTGGCCGAATTTTCGGGTAGCTTCTTGCAGTTTCGAGCTCCGCGTGAAACAGTAAAGATGGATGACAGCCGAGTCCTGCGCATGGGTCCAAAAGGACCCAAACAACGGTTAAGGGTTAAAATAGGCCTATGGAGTGTGTTTACTGCAAAGCTGACGCCACTGTTTCTGCGTATGTGCACGTAACCCTTTAGCCGAGTGGTGCAGATATCTTTGATTAACCCTTTACCGTTGTGCTCGGATCGGGGCATATTTGCGCGCCTCGGGAGTGGGCGGAAAAGTGGACGTAGCACGCCCCGCATCGGCTTCCGTAGGCCATTGACCCCGCGACCTTAGACTTTTGTCTCTCTCGTTGTTGTGGCCGAATTTTCGGGTAGCTTCTTGCAGTTTCGAGCTCCGCTTGAAATAGTAAAAATGGGTGACAGCCGAGCTCTCCGCATGGGTCCAAAAGGACCCAAACAACAGTAAAGGGTTAAATTAAATATGCGACCAAACCCGTACCATCGAATTCGGGTATACACTGTTAAGAAATGTTGTTATTATACGGTAATACTGGCAGCTAGGACATAAGTATTTATCATGTTATTTTACAGCTGTTCGTTAACCCAGTATTAGAGGTATCTATGAAGTCAATTTTGTTCCTGGATATTTATATTCTTCAAGTTAACTATTTATGGATAAAATGATTACAAAAGGGAATGCAAAACTTTAAAATAAAGTACGCTTCAGGGAATCCTGGCTGCCAGAGTTTCCAAAGTGTAAAATCACATGTCCTATTTACAGTGTAGGGACCTTTTCTGGCCAACAGTAACATAACTGATTCAATTTAACGACGGTTATAATGTCTGAACAAAGTATAATGTCTTCAGTCCTGCACTTATTCCTTTCGATTGTATACCTGAGCTAACAGGGGCGA